>CM067377.1:101761700-102361700 GCA_034510155.1 Eucriotettix oculatus | reverse complement strand
TTGCAATAATGTTAAATAAATAAATTTTTGTAGTATTATTTAATATTGCAACTTTATGGAAAAATGTGGTAATTTTTAAAGATTTATTTCAATTGAATAAATAATTTTAACAAACATACCGTAGCTGAACTATCATAGTCCTCCTTGCAGGGGGCTGGTGGTGGTTGTGTGCCAGTTTCTTCTCCACTTCGTGTGACAGAATTTACTGTAGTAGTAACAGGACCCTTTGGTTTGATTTTTGAAGGCTGATCATTTGAAGGAGTAGCTGCCGTTACGACCTTTTCTTCAACTGGAAAAAAATATAGAATGATTTGACAATGTTTTCTGAAGTCATAAATTAAATGAATTATATCTTAAAATGAAACCATTGCTGGAAAACAAGATTAATTAAATTTTATGTTAGATTAATAAGTCACAGGTAAATTGTCATTACAAAAACATTAATTGTTGTCATTAGTATCTGAAATACAAAGTCTGGTTTTAAAGTACTGTTTCAATAGTTTTGATACTATTTTGAACATGATGAAGCCAGATGTAACTGCAAAACAATGTCACTTTGTAATTTCCTTCTGTTAGCACATTTTGAAATATTCAAACAAATTGAACGATCTGTTGAACTCTTAAGTCAGATCAAGAATTGAATGCCAGAAAACATTCATCAGTAATTGTGAGACTTGTATGGGGAAGCAATAACGAATGAAGTAGATTATACAGTTTAATAAAGGAGAAATGGGAAGTCCAGACTTCGCTTTCATCTTTCTTTGACAAAGTCATACTTGTTCCCTGTACATTAAGTGTATGAATAACAGAGGTGACTGTGCAGTATTAAAATATTGTTCTGTATTTTATAAAAGGAATACTGTTACTTACTTTGAAAACAGCCCTCATATGCAAACCATTGATAATTTTGTGGGGTGTGATAAATATTCCCATAACTTTAATTATCATTCTTGGCCCATTTTCAGTTTTCATAATAATTTGTCTATTTGATGGTATTGGAAAGATGAAGACTTACAAAACCTCACATGTGGAGAAGACTGTTTGATCATAATTTATAAATAAAACCTTAGCAGTCACACTAAAAGTGTTCCATAGACCTTTTGACATCAAGAAATTATCAAAGCTATCTAAAATATTCAATGTAGTAACAGAATAATACAATAATTATGATATAATTAAGTAAGCATCATGGAAAATAATATTAAAGGCATACCTTGTATAAACAAATTATGTATTGGCATATATAAATATACATCAGAAAATGACATTGTCATGTTAATAAAAACAATTAATAAGGAAAGGAAAGAGAGAGAGACAGTAGGTGACTTACACGAGGCTCATAGATAGTAGGCACCTTGTACGGTTTGGAGTTCTTTAAATTATTATCTCTTCATCAGAAAGTTAGCTGATCAATGGAAATGTCTTCCTAACTTTCTGATGAAGGGGACGGTGCCTCTGAAAATTTAAAGAACTCCAAACCTTACGAGGTGCCTTCCCTCTGTGAACCTCAGGTAAATCGCCTACTTTCTATCTCTCTATCCTTTCCTTATTAATTGTTTTAATTAACATGAAAATGTCATTGGCTGACATATATAATATAATACTTGTATTGTTTTTTTTCACTTGACTATTTTCTACAGTGTAAAAACTGAACACAATTATTGGGTGATATTATTCAATTTTTATTTTAAGACAATAATCTTCAGTATAATGGGTCTCAATTTTAATTCCTCCATTCCTGTGATAGACATGTGTACAAGTATTATATTAATCTTTCTGCCGATTTTTATTGCAAAATAATCTGTTAATTCATTTTTTTTAAAAATGTAATTAGGGGTACAAAATTGTGAATGTTTAAATTTAATTATGGTCCAAATTAAAGTGATTGCATGTAATCATATATTGTAGATTTAATTAAAATAATGGACATGCATAGCAATATATATATAGAAAGAAAGATAGAAATATTTGGGAGAAAGGCAGGAAATTCGCTCTTTAAATCATATGTACGGCATGGAATCATGCATGATTCCATGCCGTACATATGATTTAAAGAGCGAATTTCCTGCCTTTCTCCCAAATATTTCTATCTTTCTTTCTATCCAATTATCAAATTCGTGACTTCGTCACTTATCCCATATATATATATATATATATATATATATATATATATATATATATATATAAATTAATGATTGAAACATGACATCGTCACACACATTGTATATTTGGATAGGGTGTAAGGATAGAACATGTGGGAGAAAGTTGGGAAATTCGCTATTTTAAGTCACAAGTTCGGCATAGAAATATGCTCAGAGAAAGCTGTGTGATCAGCATAGAGAGGAATAGAAGAACTAAGAAAGACTGAAAATATTAGGCATCACCAGGACTCGAACCCAGATCGTCGCAGAGCCCTCGCTTCAGCCACGAGACGCCTTTACCGATTCGGCCACGATGCCCGCCCGCCAAATATCGTCAGTCTGGGTAGTTAGATTATCTATATATATATATATATTATACAAGCATAATTCAGTTACCCAATATTCCATTCATTAAAACATACATAAAAGTGTAATAAGAAGTACAAAAACATGAGCATGCATGTATATAAGAAATTTAATTTTGGTACAGAATATAGCAAGTACTTATCAATATCAAAATAAGTTAATTGACAAACACAGTAATTGTCAGTAAAACATAGCCAGGTGACCCCACACATGTGCACAAGTGTGTCTAATGTAGACAATGCAGATCTCACATACTTGAATGGGATAGGAGTTAGAGGAGGGATGAGTTTATTTGAGTGTTAAGGCAGGATTCTTTGAGGTTAGGAATATAAAATTTTCCTGTTCTTCAGCATGCGGAACACCTTAATTTTCATAAAAGGTAAAATAACAAAATTATGGTTTCTTGTTTTGTAAATTCATGTCGGTGCCTTTACCTGTAGGTGAAGTTGCGCTGTCAGTGTCACTGTTAATGGGTGGGCCAACAAATTCTTCACACGATGATGTGCTCGATCCAGATTCCTCCTCATCTGTGACAGTTGGTTTTCTTTCCTCACCCAAGTGGTTCTATTAATGTCAATAGATTATATAAATAAGTATTGACTTAATTTTATTCAACTTAATTTTAGAACAATATTTAAAATCTTAAAAGCAAATTCTCAATATTACTAGCAGTAATTTGTTCAACAAATGAAATATTTATAGTAGTGATGTAGAGTGGGATTCAGTCGGCCAGGGCGTAAATCAAATTTGCTGCCCCCTTATTTAAGTACTTAAATCCAAAATTTACTGAAATTTGAAACATTTTTGGCAAAAATAATTTTGTTAGTGTATTGTATAGGCTCAAATTTTTAGTTCAGATTACAAGGTATTATTCTTTTTTTTTGGGGGGGGGGGGGGGGGGAAATTTTCCCACTCCAAACAGTTTTGCCCAGGAAGTTTCATAAATGTGGTATTTACTTATTGCTCATATCTCGACTTCAAAATTAGATATAACGTAAAGTAACAAAAAAATATTCTACTGAAAAATTAATGTCTACTAAGTAAAACAATGAATTTATAGTTACCTTGGAGGTTACATGTTCAGATCAATAGCAAATAACTCAATTTAAAATTTATGCAAAAAGCTTTTTCAAAATTGTCAATGATATTACTAATAGTAATTTCAGTTGTTTTCCTATAAAATCCTTAATGGAGCTTAGAGTATCCAATTTTAAGATAATTTTCTCCTTCGAACATTTCAATATAGTAAATTATTATCTTTTATATCTCATTTCAAGAACACCAGATACATTACAATAATTCTGATAACTGCACTTATTTGCCACAAACTTGATTTCTGTATAGTCCCATGACTCAAGATAGATGTACACGTGATGAAAACCAGTTATACAAGAGTTTGAACATACTCTTTGCTAGCTGCTTTTGAACTAAATTTGTGAAAGCTTGAACAAAGAACTATAATCAACTTGTAAATGGTTTGTTACTTTCAGTTGGTTACTTAATGACTGTATTGAATTAAAGAATTGACATCTACAATGCTAAAATAAGGATAGTTAATCTTCCTTATCTCAAGCTTGTCAAAGAGTGATGGCATTTCACAATTAATTTATACCCATATTTAAAATCAATGGGCTTCAGCCTCTGTTTAATTTCATCCCACAAACTAACACAACATATTTTAGAAAACTAAGAGATGCATTACCAATCTTTTGCTGCAATATGCAACTTAACTGTATACTGTACTTAATGCGTGTAGGCTGATTGCATGTAACAGTTGCACCTGAATTTTGAGACAACATTTGTGGAGAACATATATAAATTTTCTGAAACCCATCATTCTGCGAAATGTGGCTCTGTTATACATTCCTAAAGTCACGTTTGCATCACAGTTGACAAGTTTTAGGAAGATTCAGGAGAATTTGTAGACAATTTTTCTGTGCTTCTGCAAATCAACTGTCAATGACCATGAGCTTAAATTTTTTAATAACACTTGAATGAAATACATTGTAAGGTATACAGTAACTAATGTATCATACTTGTTAAGTGTTCTAAACTAAATGGTGTTTACTGTTTTTAATATAAAAAGTACAAGCCATGCTCCTTTTTTTTTACATATTTACAGTAAAAAAGTTCAGCTAATACATGCCTAAATTTGGTAATAACCCTAACCTATCAACAAACTAAGGCTCTCATTTTCAGTTGTCATAATCTCACAGAATGCAGACAGAATAGAAACATGAGTGAATATGTATTGACCAACATAACTGAAGCAT
The DNA here is from genome assembly GCA_034510155.1 of Eucriotettix oculatus. NCBI lineage: Eukaryota > Metazoa > Arthropoda > Insecta > Orthoptera > Tetrigidae > Eucriotettix > Eucriotettix oculatus. The sequence goes on along the minus strand of CM067377.1, from coordinate 102,356,920 downwards.
ATAATGCGATAAAAGATAAAACAATATTAATACCTTATTGTACTCTTGTACGAGTAAATCCAGGCCAAGCTTTTTTCGATAATTAAAATAGAAATTCCGACACTGCTGACTGCTCCTAGTGGGCCCCACCTGCTCTGCCACCTTACTCCAACTGAGACCAAATTCACGTAGCCCTCTTCGCAAACCTTCAGTTTCTTCTTCAGTCCAGCGTTGATTACCACAGTCACCTTCTTCTTGAGGTGATAACCGTCGAGAGATACGGTTGAAACAGGCAGAGCAGCATTTTGTTACAGTGGGTGGTATTTCTATAAACAAAAGTCATCAAAAATTGTGATGACAAATGAAAAATAAAATTTATAATAGTTGAAATTTATATACATGATAAAACACAAATTATCACTGCCTTGGGTTAGAAAAAGTTTATCACACAAATTTAGTAGGAGAGCTAACAAACAGAATTAATATTCCCCTACACTCGTGAAGTAAGCAAACTTCACTAAAAAAATGGTAAGTATGATTAAAAAAATTACAGTTTGCTCAAATATAGAAAAAAATTAGTCAAAAGGCAGATGATAAAATATTTTTAAATATCAATTAAACTGTCTTTTGTTTGCAACTCAACGGATTCGAAACAAAAAGTTTATGGTGCATATGACTTACGGAACTCTGTAATTATTGGCGCGCGGACTTCGGGTGGCAATTCCGACCACCTCCCTGGTAGCGGACGAAGTCTTTTCACCCTACCACGGGCATTGGGGCAAGTTGGTAAAGGACACTGCGTGTAACGACTTCTCACGGCCTTACAACGACACGAGTTGCAGACCCTAGCACCAGATGCCACTTCTTCCTCTCTCAAGCCATACTGAGCTGCGTGTGATCTTGGGAGAGGACGTGACTGAAGAAATTGATCCAACTGTGAACGGCATACTGCACAGGGATGGACTCCTCCCTTCTCTGTAAAAAAAAGTTTAAAAGATTAATTAATTAGTACGCAAAAATATCAAGCTACTTTCGAAATCCTCCCATTTAAGGTATTGCAAGATATCTACCATTTTCTTTTCAGTGTGCCCAAATAAGTACTTGATTTCTAACAAAAAAATATATCTTTTACCTTTTAAAGTAAAGTTTGATTCCACAATCTCTTTTCCTTTCCTCGAAATTTAAATATGTTGAATAAAACAGTAAATCATCCGGTCATATCGTTCTCCCCTTAGACGTGACACATTGGATTTTAATTGTGATTTAAAAAATTAGAGAAGTAACTTCTAGCCGAGGCAAACTGAAGAATTGTAAAGATAACGCAGCATGCCTACATAATCAGAAACCGGCAAATCGAACGGCTTGTAAACAGCGTGAATTAATGCAATTACGAGATATTTTAGGCGTGGCTTTTAATAATTGGCAGCCTTCGCTCCCGGCTGGTCACAGGGAATAACGAAACAGACAAACATCAGGGGACCACTAAGTTAATTTGGCACGTGCAGCGAGTTTCATATCAAATGTCCGTACGCTCGCGCACGTTTCTGAATTATAGATGGAAGCCCGCTAGTCATAACTCAGCGTGGCAACACGTCAATCAGGAGAGATATCTCCTGCAGTGTGCACCGTGCGGTGACATATTAGCGAAACAAATGCCACACTCGTGTTCCACTTTACCACGGCGCAGCAGATTTAGAGAAAAACCGCCAACAACAAGGCCAAACAGGGAAATTACTATTTCGGATTTGTTAAATGATTAAAGTTACGAATAATATCAGATCATAATTCTGACTATGTAATCAGTTGTCAACATATTGTGTTCCGAGTTTCGACAGTTTTCACCCGACGCTTCTTTGGGTGATACGAACTTCTGCCAATAGAACGGCGTATTTCAGTTTAAGACTACAGTGGGCAGTTAACAAGCACACTTTATTATTATTATTGAGATAACTTATATCTGAAAATAGTACCGTGGTTTTTACATGACAGAATTTATTGCCGAATAAATAATTTACATGACTACTTGGTAAAGTGACAAACAATTCAATAGACGGAGCTATGAACATAATTTTGATATTACGGTTATTAATATTCGTTTAGATTGTCATTGGTCAGAATTTAAACGAGCAGGGGGTAACAGCTAGAACACTAGAACAGAAATGAAGGAAGAGTCTTTTTGAGAGGTTGTGGTGTTTAAAACCTGCGCCGCTAAATATATTCTAATGGGGCAACCAGCATTTGTCCCATCTGAGATCATACATGGCTCGGAAAGATAGTCTTGGCTGTAAGTGTTGATTGGAATGTTACCAACAGCATACATTCTGCTGCAGCATAGGCTGGAAAAGTTTCTCTTTGAAGTTTATTATTACATTTAAAACGCAATGCGTCAAGCTATTTGTTCTACTTTGTACTAACTTCGTTTATAGGTAACTTTTGTATCTAATGTAATGGTAAAGGTTTTGCAATGTTATATTTTAATATTTAAAAAAAATTATTTTCGAACTACCATTGTCTTAATTATTATACTTCGCCCTATCTTTAGAAATTATGTTAACCTTGATAATATACTGAAAGAGCTTTTAAAAAGTAAAATATTTAAAATTTTCCAGTATTTAAAAAACACCGTTATTTTAAAAACTTAAATTTCAGTTATCCACGCTCGCTGAAAATGAAAGCTACAGACGGTAAACACAATTTTACGAAAATGAGGAATAGTTTTAACAACTAATGCCCACGAACTCTGTAGTAACTCTTAAGTAAAAGCAGCAGAAATTAATTTGAAATTATAAAGTAATTTATTCGGTTAGATAACTGAACGGTGTACTAACATTAATTTAATTATTTTATCAAAATTATCAGTGTATAAGTGTAAAATGCGTATACTATGATCCTACAACTTAGTGAATATACAGAAAAACACTACGTTGAAAATGATCCGTCTGAAATGTCAATTAAATAACAAGGCAATTTTGATTGAAGCATTGCGACAACATACCATGCATAGCATATGAATTAGTATAACAGTAGTTCGCAGGTAAAATACGAACTCCGTACTCTCGCATTTGAAAGAGCACCTTCAATTTTCGTGTCGACATATTGTCAAAATAATTACTCATACATAATTGGCACGCCAATATAAACGAGGCTGGTTATTGAAATTGAGATAATTAAGAAAACCTTAATTAGGTCTGTTGTAGGTAACCGTGAAGATAATGAGACTGCTTCAAGAGAAACTTTTAGCCGTAACAAAAGTTAGTTGGAATCGCAAATCAATTTCAAATTATTCAGAATCTCTTTCACAAGTCTTTTATGTGGCAAATAAATTAGACGTCTCTCTAATGAAGCTACTTTAATATAGTATTTGGATTGTTTCATAACACACACATCCCAAGAGTTAAACGTGGCAAGATAATTTTGACAGCCAGAAAAAAAAATCCTCATTGTAGGATGGACTAGTAAACGAACCCTTGATCCTCCTTGTTCTTCCGATGTAATAAGCACATGAATGAGAGATGAGCCCGCGGCACCCAGGTGGTCATCTCCGCAGACTGACGGATGACGAGTTCTGATTAATTGCTTACACCCGCGCACAGCTGCGTTGGGACCGTTAAGGAAGATCGTTGTATATCGTGTTTCATTACCGTTTTTTTAGTATCAGTACTAGCATTTGTGAAGTCGTAACAAACTCCGGCTCGTTGAGATGTAATTCCCGCAATCATCAGAGGGATATTATTTCAAGGGGGTTACGCAACACCGTTGCTTGTATGAGATAGAACATTTAATTAGTCACCTAAGATCACTACGCGTTGGATGGACGACGTTCTTCTACGTCAGGCATGCAGACTTGTCTCTAGAATGCGTCAAAAAACATTGATCACCCTCATGTAGCCTGTTAACCCAAGAAGAAGAAGAAAAAGAAAAAGCAAACAAGTTCATTGACGATTAAGTAAACTTATATTACAAACTCATGTACGAGAAGACAAAACATTAGCTATCCTAGTGGTCACTTCTTCAAATATAATCTGAAGTTGAACGATTAATTTGGTTTCTGGGCATTTTAAGGAATATTTACGAACAGATACCAAAAAATCAGCTTTTAAGACAACAAACATTATCGTTCAATTACCGAGAATACAGTGTATTTGATACAGCTGAAGTTAAGTTGTCGGTCGAAAGAAAACGTCACTTCATCTATGAAGTAATACAAATTAATAAATATACACGACAAATCCTTAAAGACGAGTATATTTTCTATAATTTTTAGCTACCGAAAAAAATCAAATACGAGATCCGTTAAAAAATAATCCAGATAACTAGCAGGGGAAAACCTCTGTTCTGAGGTTAAGAGTGAGTGGATATTGACAAACGACTAATTGAAACGAGAAACTGTCTGCATCTGAATGTTAAAGTTCCCACGGGTTTATTATTGTATTCTTTGTGCAGTCACTTGTACAGAATTCAAGATTTAGAAAAGTAATTGTCGATTGTCAGTCCCCTTCGAAGATAGGTCCCACAGTCCGGACTGCGAAAATGTGCTTATTCGGAGAAAAAGCCACGCGTGCACATCTGTAATTGGCACGCAAACACTCGTAGCTGAGTTTGCAGCCGATAGCCGGATTTTTGCCCTCCCTTCCCCGCAGAGAGCGCAAACACTACATAATTGAGCGCAACCCTTGCAGCCGCTTAGCAGTAAACAAAGCCCATTGTCACTCGGTAAAAGCCAGTCAAAGGAGCGCAGGGCACAGCTACACCTGCCAGCAATTTATTCCAATTGTCTCTGAATAATTGATACTTTCATCACGAGCACAAACAATTAAGTCCGGCCTGGGTGAGCTTTGCGTGATATGCGGCGCGTAATGCCGATTCGCATGCACAAACAACAATAGGGCAGCTTTGCTTCGACCCGCAACGCAGATGCCATCATCAAAGTGCGGACCAAGTGACCGCTTTTTGCGACCCCGAACACGTCATTAAGAAGAAAGCTTTACCCGCGTAATTTTCATTTAAGTAAATAGGAGCGGTTGCCGCTTCGACGAGGGATTGCAAATTGACGATCGTTGTTCACGTACTTATTTAGAGTTTCACCAATTCTGAATAAGAAATTATTATTCTCATCGTAATCATGTACGCTTCACCAGACGTCACACTAATCCTTCAGCTCCATCAGGCACCATATCCACATTTATACAAATCCAAAAAAAAAATACAGAACTCGGGGAGTCCACCACGAGAACAAAGTTGATAACTTGTACAAACTGGAGAAACAGACTTCCGCCATATAAGACAATTTTATTTGACAATAGTAGACTGGCATCATTTAGTAATAGCCAGGTTGATTTTATGGTAAAACGTTATACAGTCACGACGACCGACGCAGCTACCGAATGTCAATTTACTAACGTACTGAATTCTCGCGAAAAGTCCTGTATTTTCCTTCCAAGACAATGTCAGACAGGTATCTGTTAAAAACAACTTTTTATGTAAATTCAAATTTAAATCCCTATTCAAAGAAATTCGATATGTCCGTTTTAGTTTACTAGAAACTTTGTAATTGAACTTAATTGGGTTATGCTCGAACTATACAGCAACTAGTCCAATCTATATGGGATAAATGGATACTTAAAAAGATAGCAATTTGGAAGAAAAGTAGAAAATTCGCTTTAAATCATACGCTCGGCATAGTATCATGATCAAATAAAGACGTATGTTAACCGTAAAGAGATAAGGAAGACTGAAAAAATTCGGCACCGCAAGGGCTAACCCAGATTCACAAGAAAAATAATAATAAGGCTGACTATATTCGTCAATTAGTTTTTGGTGCAATAACAGAATAGCCTAACGAAAACGGGGCTACAGAGACAGCTTCACAGATGATATATGATTCGGAAACACACGTCTATCACCTTAAGGTAAGGTAAGTCAACTAATGTTTTCTGTCTTTCTTATCCAATCATTTTATTATATATATATATATATATATATATATATATATATATACACGAGTGCAAACTATTAACGAAAATTGTATATTAGAGGATGGAATGTCAAATAGAATGCCAGTTAGGATAAGATCAGTTTGGTTTTAGGGAAGAATGTACAGAAAGAAGTATATTGACTTTGCATCTAATTTTAGAAGACAGTTTTGGAAGAAACAGGGTTACAATTTGTATATTTAGAAAACCCCTTTTGATAATGTGAACCAGAACGCACTATTAAGGATTTTGTAGATTACAGGAATAAAACGTCGAGAAAAAAGTTATCCATAACCTGTACAGATGACAGTCAGCAGTAATTAGAATTGAAGGGCAAGAAAAGAAAGAAGAAATCAAGAAAGGATTGAGACAAGGATGCAGTCTGTCGCCTATTCCGTTTAACTTATATATATATATATATATATATATATATATAATAGGTGATGTAGAAAGTTAAAAATGAATATTGAAAGGAAATCAAAATGCAAGGAGAAGAAATAAACCCCTAAGATTTGCTAATGATATTGTGGTGTTAGGGGAATCTGAAGACGACTTGAAAAACGTGTAGTATGGGAAATAATGCAGTAAACCAGGGTGTTAGATTGGGAAGGGATATTTTAAATGAAGTTAAGGAATTCTGCTGCTTCCTTTAATTTAAAACAGACGTAAAACATCTATTAACATTACTAAAAATGTTTGTATCAAGTGTGATATTATCTGGCCTAGAAACGTGGACGATAGGAGTATCAGACAGGTTTCAAAATGTGGTGCTATAGGTGAATGCTGAAAATCAAATGGGTGGATAGGGATATGAATTTATTTGCAGAATAGTAGTAGAGAGAACAATTTGGGAGACTTTGACCACGTTTTAAGACATGAGGGTCTTGTAAAATTAGTATTAAGGAGAGGTTTGTGGGGTAAGAAAAGATAGGTAGGGCAATGATGGAATACGCTAAGTTGATTGGGATTGTTATGGTAGCTATGTACAAATGAAGAGGCTTGCACAGGGATAGGTTTGCATGGAGAATTGCGTCAGACGACCCATAGGACTAAATCTCACAACAAGAACACAAATATATATATATATATATATATATATATATATATATATTATGACCACCTCCTCGATACAATGTTGGGGCACCTTTTGCTCTCAATACTGCTTTAATTCTTCTGGGCATGAATTCTATGATATGTTGGTCAGTGCTAAAAGGAATTTGAGACCATATCTGATGATGATTACGATTCCTTAAAAGTTAATGGTACTGGATCCAGCTGTCTTGATGGCCCGTTCGATATTATCCTACATATTCTTAATTGAATTGAGATCTGGTGATTTTGCAAGCGAACGAAGCAACGTAAAGTCTCAGTCGTTGTCTTCGAACCATCTGAGGACAATGCCACCTTAATGATAAGAGCACTGTTCTACTGGAAGTATCAATCTCTAGCAAAGTACACCATTAACATAACAGTATGCTCTTGATTTGTGATAATACTTAAAACCTTGGGCATTAAGACGTTCACAGGTATCAAATGACTCATAACATGCCTATAAAACATCCACCAAACCATAATATGGCTGCCACCAGCTTGAAGTGTTCGGGGTCCATAGTTTCGTGTTTTCTCCAAATTTGAATCCTGCCATCTGCAAGAAGCATTTGAAATCGCAATTCATCTGACACTATGACCCTTTTCCATTCATCTACTATCCAATCCTTGTGCACCTTTGCGAACTGAAGACGTCTGCTCTTGCTCAAGGCAGACAGCAGAGGTTTCCGAAAAGGTCGTCGGCTTCCATAAGCCCATACGGTGTTATGTGAGACGAACAGTTTGTCGAGAGACGTTCACGGTTAGTCCTTGATTAATATTCTTCGCTATTTCACGCACTGTTTCTATTCTGTTGCACTGGATAACTCTGGCAAGTCTTCTTTCAGCTCGAGCATTGAGTAGACTGTGACGACCACAAGCCTGAAGTTGACTTTTTTTTGCTTGGGAGTCCCGCGTTCAAACTCAGTCAAATCACGTCTTTTGCCCATATCTTCGCAAACAACAGATTACAATCGATGATTTATTACTGCATTCCTATTATATAGCTATCTCGCCGTCTAGCGGTAACACTGACGTTGTCAGGTGGTCTTAATATTTTGCCCACTCTGTACAGACACTCGTTTTTTTTTGGGGGGGGGAGGTTAACAGGCTACGTGAGGGTGATCCTGAAACAGGCAACTCCCCTTTAATAGCATAGGAAGGGAATTGAAAAGGGGGGATGCGGAAGGTAGAGCAAGGTAGCCAAGGGTTAACTAGGGCCCCCGGGCTATGGTTAAAGGATCCTATCCGGTGTTTCACCTAAAGAGATGCAGGGAAAACCCTAGAAAACCTGCATCAGGTAGGTCGGGCATTGGGTACTATTCTCACGCCCTTCCGAATGACGGGAGACGAGTTTGCTGTGGGGACGCAGCATTCCCTTCTCCGTGTCTCCACCAGTTTCAGGAGGCAGTTGGCCGACTGATCCAATGGGATCGGCGGACAGCTCTTGCCATATGCCCAATGTCTTTGACCCCGGTCCATATACCTCTAAAATAGATGAAGGTGTCTCGGCATATGAGAACTTTGATAAAAAGTACCCAGAGAGAGTGCGAGGCATCCCCGACATGATCAGGTGAGCCCCGCAGTCACTCTGGGCTGAAGCGCCTGCGAGAAAACTCCCGCAGCGCCCTTCTCCCTCTAGTGTGTATGTATGTATGTATGTATATATGTATGTATGTATATATATATATACTGCGCTCGCGTGTGTCTGTGTGTGTGTGTGTGTGAGAGAGAGAGAGAGAGAGAGAGAGAGCAGAAAACTGTATTTAAAAATTAAAAACCCGAATTAAAGGAAAATCTTACTTTATAGGAACGATAAAATCATGGTGGGGCCTAAGATAAATTTATACGCTACACGAGGGAATGACCGCAACAGTATGTTGCTGTTTCTTCGAAGCGAAATGGGGAGCACAGCTAGGCTTAATTCGCCGCTGTGTTAAATATGTAAACGCAGCAGGCCCTTTTCTGCGAGTAATCATACAAATTTGCTCCTTTGCATTATTAACGCAGGCTCTGACCAGGTCTGGCCGCGCTTCTAGGTGCTACACAATGAGATGGCGAGTCTCGCTTTGCATTCTCGTCAAATATACGTTAGGTCACGATCCACACTTTGCAATAAAATTTCATAATATACCTCAGCTTTGACGTGCAAACCTGTAAATGATAGTGCCAAAATTATCTATCAAGCTCCGTAATCATCCTTATACACAGAAACATAGAAACACTTCTTTCCAATTAAAATAAAGTTTCCATTCTTAAATTTATATAAATTATTAATATACTGCAGCAAAATGCATACGGATCATATTTACAAATAACGTAATGTATACGATGTTATATATGTTATTCAAATTGTGATTCTGTTTTAAGAACAATTCTTTCACATTTAGCACTAGTTACTGCCTTGCGCACAATCAACTCTGCAACTATATGAAATCAACTATTTGAAATCATTATTAAAAGATCTCAATAACACAAGACATCAAACCTTTACTAACGACATAACGGGACAAGGTTTCAATCTCGAAATTAATTTGTTTTATAGTGAAAAAATACTTTTAAAATATTATATATTTTTAAGTCAGTCACAGCAGTCCACCAGTACTGCTCCCTAACCACGACCCAGGAGTTTTGCCATTTTCAACTAAATTATATCTCCCTTCCCTGCTTCCAGGTAGAAATGTTTGCTACACATTTCGCGTCGACATGTTGTTTGATATTCACGAAGCGCATTACTTAACTTACATAAAGGTCTGCGCGTTGTTTAACGCTCCTGCCTTCTTGTTTATCTTCGCTATTAGATTAGCTATATGGAAAATTGCTGTTTCCTAAATGCTTCCCCGTCCCCTGTATTTTTGCTGTGTAACAAAGAAGTGAATTTCTGATGCAAGCTCAGATTTACTCCAATGTTACGAACGGCTCAGAATTATATTTCTGTGTATTGCGAATTGAGCACGAACAGTCTTACAACCAACAAATAAGAGCTTGAAAATGTATACACAAACCAATTAATCTGGTTTGTGAGCTACGGCGCATCCGATCTATGTAACAAATTGTAACCTTAAGGTAATCCGGAAAGTAAGCTCTCCGTGCAAACCATTAAACTGAACAACTAAATATACTTGAATAGAAAGTCGGTGATGCAAATGTAGCGAAATGTAGCAATATCGTTACCGATCAAGTGGTACAATTATTACATAACCCTCTTCTTCCTCTGTAAAGTTCTCGCAGCTTATTCGAACTTGGTAATCGTTTCCAAATATAACGTAGAAAAAACATCTCAAGCTAAGTTCGGAAGATTGAAGAACCATGGATTTAACATTAGTACCTACTGCCTAAGCGCAGGGTATTCCCATTTAATCAAATAGAAAGTGGAACACTGTATAGATGCCAAAGATTGTATCGTAACATCGATTTGGCCTCGGGCAAACAGATTTATAATTCATAAGTAATATATAGTTTTCACATGCGACGGCAATATCTTTAACGCCGCTTTGAGCGGCGTGACGCGATAATCCCTCCGCCGACAATCCGGCAATCACGATAAAAATGCAATCATAGTTGTCTTTTATTTATTCATTTGGTAATAGACTGCAGTTGAGCCGTTTCTTGGGCATTACAGACGGGGATTACAGTTAATGGATTGAAGATAGGTTGAATGAAGCGAAGGCGAACAACTAACAACGCAATCACACATATGATGACCGTAAGGACACAAAATGATGTCAGCTCCTCTAAATTGTTACTGCCGAAAGACTGATCGTTGAAATAAATTGCCCGGACACTACACACAATTCTCTTCATTCGTTGAATAGTAATTTCTTCACAATGAATAGAAACCACAGCATGACATTTTCGACATATATACCCAGACACATTATCAAACGTCATTCATAAAATAGTGTAAGAGTGCGCACTTAATGGTTTCTTTGAAATATCTTAAAAAGTAATAAAGATATCAACATCAAAATTTATCACAATGTTATTTAATATTTGATAATTAGTCACAAAATGTTCGATAAACTTAGAATAGCTAATCACTTGGCGCCTGCACCGTGCAGTGCCCTAAAATTGTAGCTAAATAATTGATATGTGACACAAAATTATAAATTGTTATGTGCCTCGAAATACTTAGGTTTGAAGCTCTAATTATTACATACCGAAGCAACAAAAATATATTTTACCCCGCGAACTCCAAGAAAATAGCAGCAAATAGATAACTGTGCGGCGTGTTCTCCTGCAGTTGTAGACCCACTAAAATAGTACCAAAAAGTTTCGGTAAAGAGCTGCCAACAGCATGAAAATTCACTTCGTACTCTTCTTACCCTTAGTTACCATATATAATTGCAGTGAATGTTATGAAAGCTGATTGCAATGAAAAGTACAGATATAGTGCGAAATTATTTAACGTGACTCATTTTGATATAACATAGTATGGATAACTTCTTCGAACAATAATAATCATCCCCCTTTCATTTAGCAGAGGAGCAAGCTTCAGATACGAGTGTAAACGGCGATCTAAAACTAATCACAGCGTATTTTAAATGAAGTTAATAGGATGTAAAAATTAATCTAACCCTAGTTACAGTATGAGCATCTATTCTACTTCAACTACAATTCAAAGAAATAATGGTAAACTATCGTCCAAATCTTTGCTATAGTACGTACATATTATCAATGTTAAAATTCATAAACATCTGAATATTACTGATAATTACAATTTCCAAAGAACACACAAGTACGGACGTGTAAACTTTAGGTTGGATAGGCACTAAATATTGCGACACATTGACACAAATGCAGAAAGACTATATAAAAACATGAGCTAATTGGAATTCTGTATACTTTTGTCCTCAATTCCTTAATTGAGTGTAACAACTTCTAACGGACTCCTAAATTTTTATTTACGCACCAAATAAACATTACGTATTCATTTTTCAAACCGAGGTTTCTGATGCTTGTCCGCTATCAGAACTCCGAACTTTATTTTTTATAGCGATTTTGTCGATGATATTAAGTGTTAAAGTATCTCAGCTCCAGATTAATACGTAATTTGGTTGTCCTTACAATATCGCAAATACAGTAATGTTTGTACGTGACAAACCAGTCCAGCAGGTAAAGACAGTAAAAGGCTCATAAACGGTAGCAATTTCGTTACTCGAGCAGATCAAATCGGGTTTGCTTGTATTTTACCGAGCACATTTCTTCCTATTGTAAACAGAAATTTTTTACTGATCTCCCATCCCGGTCGATAGGTCACAGAATAGTACAAAAAGTTTTAAGCGTGATTTGTAAAATTGAAAAACATCAACAAGTTCCGACCGAAGCAAGGAAGAGATATTTGGTCAGGCTCCCCGAGCTCCAGGTAATTGCCTTGTATCGAGCAGAGTAAAAGTCAACAGCTCAGAAATGTATGGCGGCGGCCACATCCTCCATACATTTTTCAGCCGCTGTATATATTTCGCCGGAGTCTATTACTCGCTGTTTGCACAGCCTGAGATGGCTTATGTAGCGAGAGCACACAAGCGCCAGACCGCTTCTATTAAATTGCACGCAAAGAGAATAACATAATGTAATATTTCTTTTTTTTAGCGAGCATAAAGAAGAGGGAAACGAGAGGACGTAGTAGCGGTTTTTCTGCTCCATTTAGACAAAAGGTTAGGGAGGCAATTTCTGCCCGCGGCTACTTCAGCATATTGGACGAACCGTTTTTATCGCCGGTACGCCGATCCGGACCGATAAGCTGTGACTGCGATACAATCTCGGTCGAAATAAAATATGCAGGTGTCGAATCGCATTAGCCGGTAGGGATACGCGAAGACGACCGCGACGCCGGCGTCAGCGTCAGCATGGTCTACGCACGCGCAAGTATCTGTATCTTGCCCGGCAGATTTAATCATCTCCTCTAATTAGCGGCGAGCAAACAGCGCTCTGTGTGTTTGCTCTGCGCCGCTAACAAGGACCCGGGAATCTGCTAGATTAGCGCTTACACTCTTCTCTGCCGCCAATTACGGCCTTACTCAAACTAATCTCAATCAATAGAGACTCCTACACAGGTCAGACGAGCTCCTGCTCCTCGTGCATATATTTTACGGACTTCAGACCTCCCTCCAACGACGACAGACTAAGTCGTCGTACTCGTTCATGTCAGGGCTCGTGAACGGAACGTGAACTTGCACACCGACGTCCCGATCTACGCCGAAAAGAATACTTTTCGCATTCTACCGAAAACTAAGTTATAACTAGCACCTTTCCAAAACATAGCTCCATGACCATTTCGTCATATTTCATCTAACATTTTCTCCATATCTCTAAAATCATTATAGTTAATATCCTGAATATGTAGTTATTCTTTCGAACGTCACTATTACCGAGAAATGATAGACTGGACATTACAAAGTTTTCAAAACTAAGGCTTATGAAAGGGATCCATTTTGTCTTTATATATCAATTTGATACAGCTAAGAAGCTTGTTATCTAAGTGTGACACAAAGGAATTTTGACGTCATTGGGTACGGGTTCCTTAATGCATAAAATGTAAAAATAGAGTACTATTCGATTTCAAGCACCGTACACAAAGACATACTTTATTTATATAGAATGTCAACTGACGATTATAACCGAAAGAAAAGTATTTCATAAATGATTTATAATTCGAAGTTCGATCGATGTAGGATTGATTTTGACAAAATCAGTACGTGGTGAGGTTGGTAAAAGTGGGACAGGTCACAGCTGAAGTGATCGAAATCAGTATGAAGGGTACGCGTGCGGCGGGCACAAAGCTAAGCCACAGCGCCCTGCACTAGGTTAGAAGCCATACATTAAACAGCGACGCTCATTGCAGAATGCTCATATGGTATTCCGTTAACGCTGACACTCGTACAGCCGCGGCTAACAAATTACGCCTCTTCTATCAGACCAGCAATAAACGTAATCGCCTCACTCCTACAATACGCCTGTAAAAGCCACTCACGTGCCTACTAAACCCACCTAAAAACCGTAAACATTATTTTATTACGGAAAAAAGTTGAAAATATAAAATGTACGGGGATCAAATTTGAGCAAGTTGAAATTAATTCTATTTCTTCATTACCATTAAGTGTCATATAATTTTAACTTCAATCATATCGTAATTGACCATAAATTCAGCTATTCCTTTTTCCGAAGATTGTGAGAACCCAATTGTCCAGGTGTACAATATGCAGAAAGCAAAAATTACTTTCAGTAATTTATCGAAGTATTACTTGGGGGGGGGAGGGGGGTGATGCCAGAAAAAGTTAATCCCTCCCGAGTTGGGAGATGCCTGCGTGAGATTTCTCTCGCGGGCATTCCTCCCAAGACTGATTGTGGAGCATACCTTTGGGGATGCCTCGTCCTCTCTGGATTTTTCAAGGTTCACATACCGAGGAACCTTCATCTCTTTTGGGAGGGCATTTACTGGGGTCAAAGACCTTGTGCATTGGATCAGTCGGCCAAGTGCCTCCTAAAACTGACGTAGACAAGGAGAAGGGAATGCTGAGATCCCACAGTAAACTTATCTCCGGTCATTCGAAAGGGTGTGAGAATAGTACGCAAAAGCCCGACCTACCCGATTTAGGTTTTCCAGGGATTTCCCTGCATTTCTTTTAGGCGATTCACCAGGTAGGATCCGGAGACATTGGCTGCCTTGCTCTACCTTCCACATCCTGCCATTTAATTCCCTCCCTATGCTATAAAAGAGGAGTTGCATGTTTCAGGATCACACTCATGTAGCATTTAAAAAAAATGGTCTCGAAATAGATTTGCACCTTAACTAATTAGCAAGCTATTGTATGTAGCTTCAAGCAACCGTCGTGGACCAAATTTAGGACCTTCTGATACGTACTATATTGTTTTGTTACCATTTTTACGTTGAAAACGTAACTTCGTATTGGTTGGTAGTATAATAACCAAATTTAACATAAGTTGTCCCTACAGGCTACATCTCAATATTTGAAATATTTATGAAGTTATAGCGCATGGTGCTTGTTTAACTTAACCCACACATGACGGCGCTAGCATGGAATTCATCACACCTAATGAGGAAATTAGGACTGTTAGAATCCTCACAAGGAATCTGACCAACTCAGTCAATATTGTACAAAAAAGTAAAAAAAGTCTGCATATGCACTACAATGAAAGTATCTGTGTGGTTTTCGCGTGTTTTACACGAATTCGATTAAATAAATGATCGTGAAATTTATTCAGACACGACTTCTCTCGGATTCTTCTTTTGGAAACACATTTAAGCAATTAAATATGGATCGTGTGTGTGTTGTTGTATTCAGTCCTTAAACTGGTCTGATGGAACCCCTCTGTACAAACCTGTTCTGCGCAAGCCTTTTTATTTTTGCACAGCTAACACACCCTACATCCTCTCCAGTCTGCTTAGCGTATTTCATCCTTAGCTTCCCTAATAATTATTTTACTTCACACACTTCCCTATAATGCTAATTTTACAAGACCCTCATGTCTCAAAACGTGGACTTTTAATCTATCACTTCTCTTGGTCAAAATCCTCCAAATCGGATCTCTAACCCTATTCAGCTCATATATAAAAAATGATAAAATCCAGCATGTAATGGCAAACCGATACCTCAGGGTACAATAGGGTTAAGTTCATTTTTGACTACGCTGAAAATTTTACATTAGTGTAATTACTCATCCTTAACCTTTTTTTAATGTTTGCAACTGCACTTAGATGGATTGGGCATCGTAAAAATTAAAAACCACGGAGAAAAATAGTTCCAGCTGAATAAGATATCATTGGCTTTTACAATACCAAAAATAAGTAAATTTCGACATTGCACTATTGAGCTCTGCGGTATCGATATTCTCTAGATTGGCTTAACAGTTCTGTAATAGTATAAACATTTCCAAATTGTGGTTTTCATAATGACTCTAAAGATCACAGGCAAAGTACCGCACAATACAGGCATTAAAGATGCGCGTGAGCGCGCGAGTATGTCTAAGAACTAACGAAGAAAACTAAGGGGATTAATATGAAAAACTTTAAATTAATCACGGAAAGAGAGAATTTTTTGGATTGAGCTCAAATGCCACAATGAAAACTATGTTGAGCAAATCGTAGCATAAATTGAGGTAATTGAACACACGCCGCTGTAGATGGTTCCCCCATCGCTAGTCAGGGGGAGCCTTTGGATCCCAAGAGTGAGTTCAGCACACAAACCCGTCGTCCCCGTTATTGCTCTTGCAATAAAAGTAATTGAAAGTGTGCTGGATAACTACGAATCCCAAGAGAGTTCAACCAGGACCGACGGCAATCGGCAATTAGGCGAGGGGTAGCAAGTCAAATCTCCAATCGGAAAAAGATGTTGGGAACGACGGAATAAATGTAGCCTATATACGAAAAGGAATTTAATATTCTAGAGACGACCAAAAAAATTATTCAAAAGCACTGGAGTCGGCGCCCTTTGGTTTGAAACAGGAGTTTAGTCGCAGATGTATTCAGACATTGATACCACGCCAATATATATATATATATATATATATATATAATATAATATAATTTGTTTTCCTACTTTCAACTTGGTAAATAATGGTCGTAAATACTCTCTTCCTATATCTACACGAAAAGAAATATTGTTCAGCAAGAGCAAAAACCAAATCTTATTTCATGCAATAATCAACGGTCAAACCTATTAAGTGTTTAAAGGGTGATTTAAAAATATAAGACACTTCTTTATTCCGAAAAAATATTTAATTTACGAGATAATGTTGATGTTTATATATATGTATATGTGTGTGTGTGTGTGTGTGTAGACGCTTTCGAAAATTGTTCAGCAATGGCTGCTGCATATTATAGAAAAGAAAGACGTTACGTATTCGAAAGCGGAGTCGGCAGGGGACGCCACAATTAGCACTGAAAAGAAACACTGAGCTTTGCCGTGACGTAACAACGAGAACAGATGAAAGAAACGCCCAGGGATAACAGCGAGCAAAGAAACGGACACTAATTATTAACAAGCGCGCCCGATTCTTTGTAAACAGAGCAGTCGATTAATTAAATTTTTAAATTAAAACTGCCCCACCCATACGAAGTTTTTTTGTATCATACATCAAATAGTGAGGGTGTAATTACGCAATCCATCTGTAAGGGGAAGAGAGTTTGCTCAGCACACGACGAAAAAGAGCGAGCCCCTCTGCAGCATACAATTCGTCACAACGGAAGGAACGAAAGTACAGAATTTTATAAGCGTCCACAACAATGAAATCGAACTTGCTTTGACGGAGATTTTACGGAATGATTTAGCGTCGGGTCCGAATTTAACTAATCGAGGACTGAGTCCGTAAATGATGATCGCTAATCTTTTGGTAACCGTTGAACCACACAAATCGGCACGGGCTTTTTTATCTGTAAGTATGTATGGATTATACCTAAGCAATCTGTAACCAGGCGAAGGACGACAGAGCTCAGTTATGCAGGATTACAGACCATGGTCAGAGTATACAGACAGCAAGAAATAAAATCAGAAAACCAAATGAAGCAACGCTATACGGAAAAATAACACTTATCTAACATAAATGTATATAATCCGTGTATGTTTTTAAACAATGCCAGATACACTTCAAACGAATAGCACGTTCAATAATCCGCTTCCCCCTTCTTTTTGTTTTAAATCCCATCCTATGTTATTAAAGGGGAATTGCCAAAAAGTGCCTTCCTTTCCCTTCCTGCCCCCCCCCCCTCTTTCATGGTAATATAGGTGAGTTCATAGTATCATCCTTGTGTACTGCCGTCCTAAGAAGAAAGGCAATAAGTCTAAAAAATGCTATTCACAAATCAAGGCCCATAAAGCTTTTTGAGCTTCGACGTTTACATAAACCCATTATCTATTTGAAAATGGCTTTATCCGTACTATGAAATATGAATTTCTCGTTATAAATTAATTTTAATATATTTATCCGTGAAATATTTTCAAAAGTCGAAAGTTTTTACTTACGTGCTTTCTATATTGAACGGCAGTGTAGCCTGTCCCCTAAAAACAGATTAATGACACTCAAAAGCTTTCTCCTTTCTGGTGCATTGTATAAGAACCTTTACACACGGGTCACTTTTGTCATGTGCAAGTTGGTTAACCATAGGATACTGAGAGGCGGCGCGAGGGGGGTGACTTGAAGAGAGCTAGCCAGGAAACTCACTACTAGTGGTTACTTATTTACACGGGTCAGTAACAATTGCCAACTTGGTAGGTAAACAATCTGGATGGAATAACTGATTCTGCATGTCTTGAAATTTTACAACTAGTCTTTAAATTGATCAACAATCTGTAACGGCCTTTCAAAGATTTCTTGGCATTTTTCTTCAAGTTCCAATGAAGAATTTATCAGATATCTATGGATCAATCCGAAATAATACCCCCTGTAATTTCCTTCTTTCTTTTCGGTTTAGAATTTCTATACCACGTGAAGCTCAAAATCGATTTTCAAAGTAAAAATTATTTAAAAAGTCACTTTAATAGCCACCATTCTCGTGTGAACATCTCATTTGCAGTTAAGCAACATTTAAGTGTGTCGAAGGTGCAAAATTTTTGTGGAATCTCGCATTTAAAGAACGCTTTCTCCAGTGAAACAACATAAGTAAAATTTCAAGTTTTGGACACTAGTTTAGTAGAAGTATAGGCCTAAAGGCAGATGTTTCGCGATAAGCGGCAGGTACGATCGCTGGAGCACAAGTCGCTTTCAAGTCAAATTGGCCGTCACTTTGGCCGCATATAAAAGCCGTGCAGCACAAACACGTGCTTCTCCCGAGGGACAGGCGCATCTTTTCAGTGGCTCGTCCCTGCAATTTGATGGGAAGCCCAGTCTCGGTCCCCAGCGACCTGTCCGCGGCTTTGTCCCGGAACAAGCGTCGCAACCATCGCAACCGTCCTAACCGTGCCTAGAATTCACAAGCGCCTATGAATTACTTTACAACAGCACTTGTAGGACCAATCGCGTCACGATACAATCAAGCTTTATTATTCAACCTGCGCCTGACGCGCGAAGTACTATCGAAATGATTTTCTTAGATCATTGATTGAAAGAATAAAACATGAGAAAACTGCAAAACCGAGATTATCGTCTCATCATCTGCATTTAGTACATACTTTCATAATTATCTTCCTCCATAAACAAAGCACCGTCACTTACGCAAATCGAAAACAAGATACTTATTAAAATGTGAATTTCAACTGTCAGTAATATTTAGTTAAATCTTATTCAATGTACAATTATACTAAATTTAAATTGATTAATATTTGCAGCCACTGTCCATTATATATTACATATAGGCTAGATACTGGAGTATACGGCTTAATACGATCATCGTGGCTCTACGCATTATAATCTAAAAAATATTTCTATGTGAATAGCTGTATTTAATATAAGCCTACTATGTCCTTTCTATTTTAAAGCAGAATAGAAAGTTAAAAATGACCGACACAGGCTATATCACTCAAAAATGTTGTCCGTAAAACGCGCTATGAATATTTTACGAGCAATATAGTCCATATTACTTCTATCCAAACGGATTCAGACATATCAGTCGAAAATTTACGATACTGAAACATTGTCATGTTCGACAGTAACACCGAGGGAATAAATTCTTGAAGCTGCGTTATTGAATAAAAGAAAACAGGACCCAGGTTTAGTTTTAATACTAATTAAAAACGGACAGTTCGTCTAAATGTGTATAAATCACGTTTAAATTCAACGCTATGTTGTAATCCACTGCGACGTAAAACAAAACAAGAAATTTACAATGTTGGTCATAATGCGCAATACGTGTCCACTCATTTATTCCCGGAGAGAAATTTTAGGGTGAAAATTTAAAAGGTTTTGAGTCTTGTTTAATTGTACGTAACTTTCAAAAACATCTCCGCTAACGCAATCTGAAATAGACCCTAATAAAAAAGAGAGATGGAGTCGTCAGTTTTGAGTAATGAAATTAAAAATAAGCTCTTTCCAGGTTGTTTTTGCGAGAGTACCAAGCCAAAGACGCTAGTTTAATTAAATGAACTGTAAAGTAAACACAATTGTACAAAAAGGCAGCATCTTGCCTGGCGGGAGCAATCGGGCTCTCAGATCGAGTCCGAGGCGGTTAATTAACGGGGAGAGAGTAATTACACCGAGTTGACGAAGCTGCGTGACTCCAATCTCTCGCACAATTATGCCCCAAAATAATTTTTTTTGCACGTGCTCGCGGAGGCAAGTTCAAATGCATAGCCGCACCGCCATCAGACAATTCCGTGCACTGTGTTTAACTAAAACACTATATATACCGTACAATTATTCAGCATTGTCTTTTATTCTAAATTCTATATTTTTGCTATATTTATGAAACTTTAATTATTCGCGAACTAAACTTACAAAAATTTACATCTGTGAAAAAGGGCAAGCAATCCGAAACGTCTCTTCAACTTAATTGCCAGTATTTTATATTTGAAAAGAAAAATATAAAGACAATAATCAGAATAATATTCGTGGATCGGTCAGAGCTAACAATCGAGTAGGTTTCCCAACACACTTAAAATGAAAACTGAAAACGTCATTTTTAAGTGCCGACAGCGAAACTAATTTTTTTCCCCCGTCCAAAAATTTCCAATCTTTTCGCGAGATAACTTTACAAGACCAGTAATAAAGATCAGATAAAAACTAATACAATTGAGGCTTGAAAATGTGAAGAAACGTTACTCTCATAACGACAAAAATCGTTTCCAGAAATACATATTCCTTTATCATCCTCCATTTCTTAAAGACATCTACGATTCGGAGTTGAAAATTGGTGTGCGCGTTGTGAAGCTCCGCCCTCGGCCAATGGCGTCGCCGCACCCCCCACCACGCCACCGCCCTAACAGTCTCCCACGCCTTCAACTATCTTCACTCGGTGTTGGAAAACCGGACAATCATGTACTCTTTGTATCGCGCCTGGTTAATGCGCGATGCCGTCGCCGCCTCCCTAGCTACCCCAGCGGACGTGGTGGTCAACGTAGGAGGCGCGGGGGCGGCATCGCGACCGCAACAATTCGCGGCCCATCGTGCTGTCCTCGCCGCTCATAGCGGCTACCTCAAGGCTCTCCTGGCCGCCGCCCCGGAGGCGGTGACAGTGCCGAGTGTCGGAGGTGACGCCTTCGCGCCGTTACTAACATTCATGTACACGGGATTTTTGGATTTGACAGCTGAAAATATATACTCCGTGCTGCTGGCTACCCACCTGCTCCACATGCCACGAGCTTTAGACTTGTGTAGAGCATATTTACAACAAGCGCCTCCACCTCCGCCGCCACCGCCATTGGTCAAACCAATACCAAGCAGAAAATTGCCGCCTCATGCGCTTCTTGGGCTTCCGCCAGCGCCAACTTCGACTTCGTTCTGGCCACCGCCGCCTCCTCTACTTCTTCCGACAGCCCACGCGTCGCCCTTCAGATGCGTAATGCCGTCCACGAGTCACGCCGAGGATCCGCAGCTACAACCACCGGTATCACCTCTGGCGGGTCCGTCTACGACCACCAAACGATCCTCTCCGTCTCCGGCACCAAGCAGCCTGTCGCCTTGCCTGTCTGCTTCGTCGAGATCTTCTTCGGCAGACGATCGTCACGTCATGAGTTCACCACCACCACCCGCCCCACCTCAACGAAAGGCGAAGCCGCCTTCATTACAGCGCAAGACCGACGAAGCATCTTCTGGTAAAGTTATAATAGACGTCGCCTGCTGTGACGGACCAGTACGTTTCCACAGAGTTCTTAACGACAATTACGGAATCGTGCCTGACGATACTAAAACACCTCCACCCGAACCAAAGACTCCTTCGCCGACTACGATGGCTCCAGCAGTAAGTTCGGAAAGAAACGACCCTGAATGTGGGAACGGTCGCGGTAGCAGAGAAGCTGCTGCGGTCAGCAGCAGCAGTAGCGGTGGTAGTGGTAGCGGCATCGGAAACGTCGCTGGAAGTGGTGGCGAACCCGGGGGCGACGGCGTCTACACTTGCGTCTACTGCAACCATACGTTCAAAAGCCACTACTGTTACCAGAAACATGCGAGGCGCCACATAAACCCTGTAACATCGTTGCAAATTGCGAAAAAACAACGGCAGGCCACGACGACGGCGGCACCTCGGCGAGAAGTACGCCTTTTGGACATGAACGTTCAGTACTACCCTTGCAAGACCTGCGGCTGCAAGTTTCCCAGCTACTACTTCGTCCACAAACACCGTAAGCTCTGCCATGCCACGGAGGACAGCGACTCCGCCGTCGGTGGAAGTGACGAGTCACGCTCCCAAACAGCAGTAGCGTCCGTGTAAGGTTGACGATCCCCGGAAGCTACTCAAGTACCTGTGTACATATGCGCGTGTTTTCTCAAATAAAAACTTGCTCTCTAACTTTTATATGTGAAAGTTTTCGCTTAAACAGCGTCAATCACCGGATAACCTGTCGGAGACGAAGATCGTGGCATTTTCTAGCGCTACAAACCAAACAAAGTGCTGCGACTAAACAGGGCCGAAAACATAGATTATTTTCTTCTCGTAATAAGTTCCGCACTGGGAAGTTGTTCGAGATGCCTGTTGCCCTCGATAATGTTCTACAGTTATATCCATTCGAGTGATGAGTGAATTGAAATTTCGAACGATACAGACCATTCGACAATTTTCCATTTCTTGTAAATAAGTTACGATAATTGTACTTTAAAAGAAATGAATGTAGGATGAAAATTAAAATATATTACGTATATTTACCTTAATGTGTATATTCTATAAAAATTATCTTACCTTGAAGACAATCTACTGCTACTTTTCCCGTTCAAACAATACATATTTTCTAATTCATTATTGCCAATGTTTTCAAGAAAAAGTGTTATAAAATTGGTGATGTAATAATTGAATTGTAAGTGTAAGATTAGTTGGCTTACCTTGGGAATCGGGACACTCCTCGTCACTTGTTTCCAGATCATCTTTCTTCTTTTTGTCCTCTTTTCTCCTTTCCTTCTTTTTGTTCTCCACTTTGTTATTATCACTGAAAGAAATAATTATTTAAGTTTAAAACGTCCATCGGTAGAAAATGCAATATTTGAAGTCTCCAAGCAATAGTTTTCAGCATGTCTTGCCACCAGCGCAGCTTGTTACAAACGTACAATTTCATATATATTTTTTAATACCAAAATCCTATAATGTAAAAGTTTGCTGCGGCCCATATGTAAATCTGTCAATATTGAATTAAGGGTATTGAATAAACCCAAAGTCAATATTAATCATGGAATACATTCATCCCCACACTCTGCTCATGCTCGTACACACTAGTAATTATTAAATTGAAAATATGTCGACAAATATTTCTATGGTATAATTAATTACCGCTTGCGTTTGTGTGTGTTTGTTGACAACCAAAATAGCAACTGTGCTGCTCTAATCCCGTTCAGTTTGAATTTTAAATATTTACTCTCTAAACAAAATGATAGAAATTTATCAATATTTTACATTTTCTGGACCGAAGGGTTAAGTTTAATAATTTTACGAAAATATTACCTGAATACTATTCTGCTGTACAAAATCAAAACTTCATGAAAACAAAGGAATTATATAAGAAATACTTTAACTCTACATTAGATTATCGTTTAAGAGCAATGAATTATTGAATAACAAATTGGCTAAAACCGATTGTAACAAATACACCAAGCAAAAGGTGATTATACATATTAAATGATTGATGGATACACGAACACTCCAATTTACGATTTAAGTTTAAATATGTGCTGAAGTAAATCAATTAAGGATAAAGCACCGGCAGGAACTGCAAACCTCCATTAATTTGCATTCCAATTCATAAAGTGATCTAACAAGGGCAAACCATTGTTTGAGTATGCAAATTGTGAACTACACAGACCAGACCGATCATTCATATTTATATTAAAAGTACGAAATGTACCCTCCTTCAAAATTAAATGTTCAGTATCAATTTTCACATAAGACCATAAGAATTTTAAAAAACACAAACCCAATAAAACTGGACATTAAATAGAAATATGATAAATTTAATTTAATTAAGCCTTGTTCTTCTAAACAACCCAACTGGAGAGCGATATTTGCTTCAAGTCGTACTATTTTTTGTACAAATTAAAAATTTGAATACTTGAAGATTTGGTTTACAAAAAAAATACACAGAAGTGTCTATGATTAAGATGATGTTCCGTGTATTTAAGAAATAGAGTAACAGTTAAAAAACGCTTTGTCCCCAACATTAGTTAAGAAATTATATAAAGAAACAGCCAAATGACCGACAGAATTAAGAGACAAACTAAATACATGCTCTGTCACCTCAATGCGTCAATTCTTTAGTTATTCTACACAATCACATACTGCATCGTAAATAAGTATAAGGAAGGTCACCGGCCAGACCTGCTCATACATCTAGAAAGTTAAAATATTTTTTGTGATAAAAAGCTTCCTTTTCAATGAAAGGAACAGGCACGCTGTATACGGACATGAAACAACATTGTTTGCTTGGGAAACTGTTTCCCGAGAAAAATTATACCGATTCAGGTACGGGATTCACTAGCTGAACTATACAATCTCACAATGAACAGAAATCATAATGGCCTCCCCCACCCCTAACACAATATATTATACAACGAATGGTAAACAAGAACTGATCGAGAAAGCATTCTAACACTCACTTTTAACTTACCCACCCGTCTTCATTCTGTATCCAGATGTTTAACTAATCTTTCAGTACATTTAATCGTGCAATTAAAAAATTACGTTATTCAAATATTAATAAAGGTTGTAAGATGATAAATACTACATATTATGTAAGCATTTGATTCAACAGTAGCCTCCTTGATTGGAAACATTAAAAATATATATAAATGTTGTCTTATCAGAGCAATCTTATAGCAAGGGTGTTCACCGACACTATAATGAACTCAAATTTACTAAATAGGTTGTATTATTTTATCTACTCTTTGGGAGACTATTGCCCTGTAACCAAGTCTACAAAATATCTTACAAGTTATCCATTATTACAATATATTATAATATACATAATACTATAATTCAAATTTGATAAGGCAGTATACTTGATTTTTTTGTTTATTAAGTCTAAAATACAGGATAAAACATTGTGTTTGTAATATAGATCATACTTAATTTTCTTGCTCTTTGGTTGTTTTATTTATTTAATTACGTTTATTTCAGGGAAATTGCAAAAAAAAAATAGATTTAGAAGAAGAAAGAATGAAATTAAATTAATTTTAAATTTACTTTAGTAATAATGACAAATTTGAGAGGTTTACTTCCTTTTTTTCACCAAAGAAAATATAGATTAAAATATTCTGCATATAAAATTACACTTAAATACTGGGAAAGAGGAATACTTCACTGTCTCTACTAACACAAAGTGGTCTTAATAAAGCATAGAACACTTATTAGAAAGGGTGTGTGGCACATATATAAGTAACACCAGTCACATATAACTTGTGCGTTGAAGAAAATAGAAAATGTAATATGGATTGGGGAATAACAACTTAAGTTACAGGTATAAAAGTTCAGTTTTGAAATTGATTAATATTAAAAACAAAAGGCTTAAAAATTGTTTGAAAATAAAACGAACATACTATCAGAAAGAAATAAACAATTAGAAGAAACTTTAAAGACAAGAGAGTTTTTGGGATATCCTGCAAACAGAAAAAAAGCTTATCAAGGATGTATGTACCGGCCAACTACGATGTATGAACACAAGGAGTTTACAACGATAGTAGAAATATGAGCCAAATAAATAACCATATAATTAATCAAACTTTCGATTACACAACTGTAGTTGATTGGGTGCATTAAATATGTCCATATATAATAAATGTTAAGTAAGAAAAAGCACTATGAAACAATTGTAAATCCATTTGTAATCTGAAAACTACACGAACTATGAAAATAGAGTATTTCTCTTACGGCATCACAACAGAAATATTTTACTTATTCCAAATTTAAGGGTAAAAAAAGGGAGATTTAATTTCAATATTCATGAATATTTAATTTCGATATATTGAAGAAGATATTAATATAATATGAATGTGTCGAAACTTTGATCCCACTGTGCAATAACTTTGGTCCATCACCGGGGTATTCTTTGATTGCCTGTTTTAATGACATTACACTGTGAATCATTGGAGAGATGATAAACGATGTTGCTGATGCGAGAAGGGTCGTCGTGTTTGTCGCTCAAATATGCGAATCATCGCTGTTTCTCGAAACGTTTTGCACCATATTAATTTTTCTGTATGTTCATTTACATCCAATTATTTACAGAATAAAATATTTACTGTTGCCATATGGAGAATAGAGCAACTCCCCACCCCTTCACTCAAAAAATATCATATATAGATCCTACAAGTTCCTACAGTTGAAAAAATATAAAATTAAATCTCAAATTAAGACACTTCTTATTTTTATGAAGTGGGAAAATATTCTGCAATTTTATTTCAGACTATACCAAGGACTTCGTTCGCGTGGAAATAGCTCTTTCTATTTTGCCCAAAAAAAACAACAGGCACAGACTTTTGATAAAGTTGAATTCATTGAATATATAAAAATTACAGAATCATTTACTTATGATCGCTTCTGGGAAAACTTTATAACTCGTAGTTGGTTTTGAACAGGTTCCGCTTTCATGTTTCGGAGCCAGTTCGATACAAACTTCCAGACGAACATAAACTCCAATTATATTTATTGGGATAAATTACATGTACTTTATTTCCTTTTAAAAGGAGCAATTACCAAATATTAAACTTAACCTGACGCGACATATAAAACCAAATTACATACACATATCTATGAATCCAAACAAGTTTATAATTTCTTAGGGAGTTCGCTCTCTGCTAACAATAGGTTAATTACTGCACGAATCCTGCTGCAACAATAGATGGAGTGAGAATACTCGCCCTCCTCAATCCTCTTTCTCTCTTACACACATACCGTCAGAATGAGGCTTATAGTAACACAGTAAGTCCGGTGAATAGTATAAGAATGCCTAATAGTTCTTATAGCACGCAGTTGGTTTTCACGCCGGCTTTCACGCGGCAATTCAATGGTTTCATAAATATTTATATTAATATCTTCTGAACGCTGCAAGATATCGAAGTGAAATACATGAAAATTTATGCTAAATTCCTATTTGAATCCCTCACTTTTTCGTTGAAATCCGTTGAGCCCTTTCGGAGTCCATTCGAAACAAACTTCCAGACAGAAACTTCAATCTATTTATGTGTATAGTGATAGAACACTTTTCTGTTTTATATTGATCTGAATATCATGAAATTTCCCTCCATTCCCACGTCAAACAATTAGAACGCAAGAGAACATTGTCCTGAATTTTAATATTTGCAAAACCAAACTGTATTTAAATTTCTAATTCAGGCAGCAGTACAGCTAAATGAAATACAATATCTCCTTGGGTATATTTGTCATTCAATCACACTTTATTTGCTTTCCTTCTTTCGGTTTGGTGCTACACTCAACAGCCAATTTTGGGCTTTTGGGCTATTGGGACAGCTACCACACTGTCATCTTCTATCCCACATTCATTATCTTTTTTGGAGAGGTACATGGTCAGTGTGGCGATTCTTCAGACTTCACCCCAGTTTTCATGAGCAAGATGGTCACTAACGTCCATGTTTATGCTGGGACTCGAACCTGGGACCTCTGTGATGAGATATGGTGGTACTGGCCTCTCCACATAACTGCAGGTTGGCAGGTCAAACACACACTACTACTATTTACCCTGCAGATTAACTTCATTTCAATAGAATAGGTGACATAGGGATAGATAAAAATTCTTAGGCGGGTGGCCGTCACTGGAAATTGTTTTCCTAACTTTCTGATGAAGGTGGCGGTGCTTCCGAAAATTCAAGAACCTCTAACCCTATATGGTGCTTGCCATCTATGAACTTCAGGCAAATCACCAACTTTAGGTCTCTTTCCTGTTCGGAGGTACCACCCCCTTCATCAGAATGTTAGAAAGACATTTCCAGTTATGGCAACCACAGATAACTCACCAACCTTCTATCTTTCTTTCTTTAAATGTTTTAATTAACCTGACAATGTCATTTCCTGACACACACACACACACACACACACACATATATATATATATATATATATATATATATATATATGGCCTATGATACTATTCCATAATTATTTAAAAATTTTCTTACCAATGAGGCTGTAAAAATTTTTATTAGAAAATTGTTGAAGAATTGACAAGACTATTGACACAAACATGAAGATCCTAGTAATAATCCCATGGATTAATGTGCAAACTACCTTATTTCACTTGTATTCATTGATTTTGATGATGCATTGAACAGTTTTAAAACCTCAGAAGTAACTGATGTTATTGGAACACAAGATTTTTAATGATATGACAAGAGGTCACATCTACAGTTTTCTTGTTAAAATGATATTTATAGTACGAGTACTAAACTGGGTAATAATAATGTCTTTAATATGGGGAATAAGTAGCCTTGTGGATCTTCCATAGCATATTTCGTGATGATTAAATTGTTCGCATATTGTTTCCAAATGCTTGGTCGTCAACTAATATGAAAGGATATAATAATTGAGAGAAAAATGATTTGAAATTAAAATTTTCTATTCGAACATTTGGCCATTCTTTGTAATTTAAGTATAATAGTCAAATGTTGAAATGTAAAGATAATGGAAGATAAATTAAGTACAAAAGAATTTCATTATTCTCTCTCATTGCAATTCTGTGTGTACAGTATCTGAGATTTTAATTAAATTAGTATTACAAAATAAATGGGAACTCATTTACGTGGATGGATTTAATGAATCCTGTTAATTGAACAGCATTGCTGTTTAAATATAGTACTGGCTTCCGATCCTTTTGCAAACACTAAACCACATTTACAACAACGAGATTGCAGTATTAGGGGAGTCAGAAGAAGACTTGGAAACCATAATAAATGGTATGAACGTAGTCCTGGAGAAAGAGTTCAATGTAGTACGTAAGTTAAGGAATTCTGTTACTTGGCAAGTGTAATAACTAGGGATGGTAGAAATATAGTAGACATAAAGAGTGCGAAACGTGGACGATAGGAGTTGGGGAAAGGAAAAGAATAGAAGCCTTTGAAATGTGGTGCTATAGGCGAATGCTGAAAATCAGATGGGTGGACATAATCACAAACGAGGAAGTTCTAAATAGAATAGGGGAAAAGCGAAAAATAGGGAGGACGTTGACTAAGAGAAGGGGTAGATTATTAGGGCACGTTTTAAGACATGACGGTCTTGTAAAATTAGCATTAGAGGGAAGTGTGAGGGGTAAGAACCGAAGAGGGAGGACAAGGAATGAATACGCTAAGTAGATTAGGGGGGATGTGGGTTGTGCTAGTTATAAGGAAATGAAAAGGCTTGCGCAAGATAGGTAGCATGGAGGGTTGCATCAGGCCAGTCTTGGACTGAATACCACAACAACCATGCTTAGTTGTCATGATCACTCAACCTCACTCTCTACGATTTCAGGTTTTACAGCAACTGAAAATCAGGGTTCATAATATTTGAATATGTGTAACTTCAAAGAAGAGCACACCTATGGAATGCTTCGTGCAGCATACTATCAGTCACTTTCAGACTATCCTGAACACTGACTGGCATCATATAATATAGCAACACAATTCAAGTGTTAAATAGAACTGATTATTTATTCATTTTCTTACGTTTGCTATGTGCAATCACAAATTTTGCAGAGAAACTGTTAAATATAAAAATTTTAACTATAAACAGTCGGTACATAGAAACACCAAAAAAATATACATGCACAGAAGCAATGTCAGAAACGAATATGCAGAAAGAGGGAACGTCATTTCAAGTGGTACATAGAATCAACCAGAATTACGCCCCTGTTTAGGAGAGGCACATCTCTGGCTGGGATTGCGGTAAAATGATGTGATGGACCATTGCTTCCTAAACTGTGGGTCTCGACCCTCCGGACGGTCGCAAAGCTACTGTATGGGGATAGCAAAATATTGGTCATCTATACCAATAAATAAAATTGGAGTGTCTATCTGTCTGACTACTGTCAGTCTGTTCTTACCTTTGTCTCGAATAGGCTCCGAAACGGCTCAACGGATTTCAATGAAAATTTTAGGGTTTAAAAAAAGGAGATTTAATTTCAATATTCATGAATATTTAAATTCGATATAGTGAAGAAAATATTAATAATATAATATGAATAAAAATTAATATATGAATTTTACGGGAAGATTTCTTGGAATTTCCGCGGCGTGTAAACCAACTGCGAGTCATATAACGCGTTCCTGCATCATTCATCCCACTCATCCATTCATCCCAAACTGCTTTCAAATAATAATAAAATTAGTTCTGCATCTTAATTGGTTGCAATTTAATTAGCTTTGCAATGTGGGGACGTACTTTCTGCCGGACAAGGAGCAATGCCAGAAATGAAACGTCATTTCATAGAATCACTTTGTTATATGTAAAATTTTCACAGTGTTACCTAAGAGTGGAAACTGTTTGAGATCAAGAATTTTTGTTTTCGTGGCAATCAAACCACAGAGAGATTTGATGCAACTTCCATGCTAACCAATCCTGAGCTAATTTCATCCGTGTATAATTGTTCCAGTCACATCTATCCAGATTTAATTAACAAATTTTAGCATTAGTTTCCCTCTTCTAGTCTTACGTTATCCAGTTCCGTCTAATATTGATTTAGACTTCCTGTTTGATCTTCTTTTCGTGTCAATCATTTTTAATTACAGCTGTCTAACTTCAGTATAGGTTGTAGATATCCTTTTGTTCTTGGAATTTTAAGAGTAGGATAGCACAGGCAAGGAAGGCTTTCGCGAAATAGAGGGATTTACTTACGGGTAATATAAGTGGGAATATTAGGAAACATTTGCTAAAAATATTCATATGGAGCGTGGCGTTATATGGGTGCGAAACGTGAACGATAGGAGTTGGGAAAAGGAAAAGAATAGAAGCCTTTGAAATGTGGTGCTATAGGCGAATGCTGAAAATCAGATGGGTGGACATAATCACAAACGAGGAAGTTCTAAATAGAATAGGAGAAAAGCGAACAATAGGGAGGACGTTGACTAAGAGAAGGGGTAGATTAATAGGGCACGTTTTAAGACATGTAAAATTAGCATTAGAGGGAAGTGTGCGGGGTAAGAACAGAAGAGGGAGGAATACGCTAAGCAGATTAGGGGGGATGTGGGTTGTGTTAGTTATAAGGAAATGAAAAGGCTTACGGAAGATAGGTTAGCATGGAGGGTTGCATCAGACCAGTCTTTCCTAGGAAAGCGTTGGCTCTGGAGCTAGATGGGGATGATTTCCTAGGAAGCGTTGTCCGTAAAACTTTCAAGACTCGATATTTTTTTTTTGTAATAATAATTAAATTTTAAAATTTTTCCAATGTGAAATGAACATATCTGTATAAATAAAAGGGATAAATATAGCCTTGTTAATGAAATGTCCAATGTAGTAGTAATAGCTAATTTAAGTTCACGTTCTGTATATAATTTAATTAAAAAATTATAAGTTACGTTAATAATAAAAGTAACAACAAAACATTTAAAAACTTCCCGATATAATATATATATATATATATATATATATATACGTTAGCTCTGTATCAAAATTTGCGCTTAAATTCATCAAAGTATATATTGTTTGATATCATTTTTTTTGTAATGGTGCGTAGAATTGATATCTAAATAACATTTTAAAGTTAAACGTCATATAAAATATCTCTAAGTATCATCGATACAAGTCCACTATGTAATTAATCCACTTACTATCTGCTCAGAGGGTCAACACTTATACCTGCTGTTTGACCACAAACGAGGCGTCAGCGTTAACGTCGTTCTAACTTTACACTTCCAGATGGGACGTTTCCGTCAAACGTGCAGCATTACGACCGTTACTGTCGATCAACGCTTTCCTAGGAAACCATAGCTTAAGGACTGAATACCACAATAACAACAAATTTTTTCTCTCTTTAAATTGTGAATCCTTTTCCAAATTTCACCAACTTCCTTCATTGCTTCTTCAATGTACAGACTAAACAGCAAAGATGGCAGACTACCACACTATCTTACACCATTATTGATTTTTACTATTTGTGTCCAACTCATTACTGCTGTCCGACTTATGTAAATATTGTAGATAACCCTTCACTCCCTGTATTTTATTCCAATCATTTTCAAAATGATTAGGGAGTTTTTTTTTCAATCTACATTATCAAAAGCGTTTTCCAGACCTACAAATGCGATTAAAGTGGTTTTATTTTTACCTATCCCGTCCTCGAGGATAAAATGTACGGTCAACATGGCTTCATGTGTCTTAAATACAAACTGACCTTTCACTGACTCATATTATACCTCATGTTCCATTCTTCTGTAATTTTTTTGCGAATTTTAAGCGAATAGTCCTATAATATTAACAATTGTGAGCACCTACCTTTATAGGTATTGGTATCATTACATTATTTATAGAATCATATGTAACTTCTCCCATCTCACATATTTGACTAATTATTTGAAACAGTCTTATTATTCATCACCTGATTCTATAGGGATATCATCAATTCCAGGTGCTTTAGTACTGTATAGACCAGTCATTGCTTTATTAACTAGTGATTTATATTGTGTGCCACCCACCTCAATTCTCTTCTTTTTGCATTATTAATTGGCCAAGTATTTTGCTATGATAAAGCCATTCTTTTTTTCCCCCGTCCTTCAGCCTTTTCTATTTTTCTTTTCTCCTAAGGATTCTTTAATTTTCCTGTAAGCTGCATCAATTTTCCTTGGACCATGAAGACATTTATTTGTCCTTAGCTGTTCAGCTCTTCCGATCTACCTCATTCTTCAAATGTCTGTACTGACCTTAGCCTCTTGCATCCAAAATTTTTGTACTTGCACCTTTCAACAATCAGTTTTACCATTTTCTTGGTTATCCTTGGTTTCCTAGTGGACAGTATCATACATTTTCATCAGACAATCTAGTTATTTCGTCTCTAAAGACAGACTCTTCTACAGCATTTCTTTCTTCCTTTTTCAATTAATCCACACATGATTTCCTCTCTGAAGTTCTAGATCATAACCTGTTGTTTAGGTTTGTAGTTTGTAGGCTTAATCACTTTGGTTTGACACCTCTCTTCAATCCCTTCATTTCTACTCCTGGGAAGGTTTCACACATCAAAACATTATTTCAGAATCTTTATTGCCATTATATAGTTTATTTGATATATTCTAGTGTCACCAGGCTTCATCCACTTGTAAATTCTTTTGTGTTTCTTGAACAAAATGTTATATTGACTAAATTATGCTATGTGCAAAATTCCATAGCCAGGTTCACATTACAATTCTTTCACTAAGGCAACAGTTTATAGCTGAATTTCCTTCTCTTTTCCTTCGCACTATTTTTCATTCCCCCGTTAAAATTATATTTTCCTTACACATACTGAATTCTATTTTATTTCATCAAAGATGTTTTCAATCTACTTTGCAGTCTGTTGCCCATGCTGTTTAGCTTGTATATAAAACAGGCAAAGAAGAAAGTTCAAAGAGAATATGGAAAAAGAATTGCACTGCAAGGAAAAGAAATAAAAACCCTATGTTTTGCCAATGATATTGTAGTATTAGGGGAGTCAGAAGACTTGGAAAACATAATAAATTGCATGAATATGGTTCTGGAGAAAGAGTTCAATATGAGGATTAATAAAGAGAAAACCCAAGGTAATGGAATGTAGTTTGGGAAACAGTGGAATAACAAATGGTGTTAGATTGGGAAGGGATATTTTGCTACTTGGGAAGTGTAATAACTGGAAATGGTAGAAGTATAGTAGACATAAAGAGTAGGACAGAACAGGCAAGGAAGGCTTTCGTGAAAAAGAGGAATTTACTTATGGGTAATATAAATGTGAATATTAGGAAATCATTGCTAAAAATGTTAGTATGGTGTGTGGCGTAATATGGGAGCGAAACGTGGATGATAGGAGTTGCGGAAAGGAAAATAATAGAAGCCTCTGAAATTTGGTGCTATAGGCGAGTGCTAAAAATCAGATAGGTGGATAGAAGCACTAACAAGGAAGTTCTAAACAGAATAGGGGAAGAGCGAACAATATGGAGGACGTTGACTAAGAGAAGAGATAGATTAATATGCCACATTTTAAGACATGAGGGTCTTAGCAGTAGAGGGAAGTGAGTGGGGTAAGAACAGAAGAGGGAGTAATACACTAAGCAGATTAGGTGGGATGTGGAATGTGCTAGTTGTGAAGAAATGAAAAGGCTTGCACAAGATAGGTTAGCATGGAGGGTTGCATCAGATCAGTATTAGGACTGAATACCAAAACAACAACAAGCTTGTAAACTGGTCCTGTAGCTGTACCTTTGTTTTTATTTTAATTATAACCAGACTTTCACTATGTTGCCCGTATGAACTAACTCACCCCAACATCTCATTTATTACCAGCCCTATACCTGAATTTGCTAAAACTGATTTTGTACTAATTACTCTATAGATGATTACCCAGCTAAAAAACTAGATCCTCTTCCTACTATATCTCCACAATATCAACTATATTTTCATTTAATCTCTACAATTCTCTTTGAAGAGTCTTCAAGTTACCAAAATGATTAAACTTCAGACATTCCGCACTCAGCATTGTAGAAAGCCATGTTATAAAACTAAAAATTAATGGAATACATAATCACAATCAACAATGCCTAGATCAATGGAATTAGAAAAATCAATACAGAAACTAAAGACAGGGCATAAAATTATGGACTCAAAATTAAAAAGCAATGCAACAATAGTCATTCATCTCAGGACCGAGCCCAGAAAATAAGATTCTCTTCCATTTATAACAATTCAAAATTTAGGGCAGCTAAACAAATGCAGAAACATAGTGGATAACAGAGATCGATCCAACAGAAGAAAAATTAGATTAGAGAACAAAACTAATATTCAATCATAGTCAAATTATCAATGCCATTGGCATTTTGCCAAAGTGTGCATTTGCTACTGACACAGGTAGGAAAATAAATATAGTATGTGAGAAATCAGAAATAGTAGTAGGCAGAAGATTTGAAATGGAACCTGCAAGATCACATGCAGTTGTTCAATCCACAGGAAAGGCACTAAGAACTTAACTGGAATTAAATAGGTAAATGTTGCTCAATATATACGAAAATTGTTGGAAATTACTCAGTGCATGTACGAAAGGAAATATGCTTGAAAAATAAAAACAAAAATTGAAAAAATATTGTATTCCATTAAAACACTGGATAAAATACTATGTAAAAAATATATAATTATTTAAGATCTTATCTATCTCATCTGATAGAAACTTAATTTCTGTCATGAACAGTAATAAGTAAATATTCAGTTTTCAATCATTGTCCTTTCCCTTTTGAACACAAAATTTTGTTTATTCATTTCAACTATTATAAGCACATTGTGGTAATTAGCAGTTTTGGATTCTGATTAAGGTAAAAGTAACCTGTTGAAAACTTTGAATAAAAATATATCATCTTTTAGCATAGTGTTACATTGTAAGTCAAAAAAGTATTAAATAAACAAAAACCAAACATGCAGCAGAACCTACAATATAAAATAAATAAGCTTCCAACTTACATGTTAGTTTTCTCCTTTTCATGTGCAGGAGGGATCACTTCTTTCTCAACACTAGGTGGTGGTGTTAAAAGTCTCTCTTTCACTTCTGTTGGTAGAGGACCAGAAGGAGGAGGAGGAGGAGCAGCTGCTTGTGGAGCTGGTGACGATGAAGGAGCAGGAGCAGGTGGGGGTGTAGGTGCTGGTGATGACTGAGGAACTACCATCTCCTGTTTCTGTTGTTGTTGTTGTTCACGCTGTAGTCTTGTTGTGACACCAGTAGGACCAGCTAAAACATCAGCCAGTGTTGAACCCTGTGCACCTGCACCAGCTCCTGCAGCACCGGGTTTCCCATGAGGATTATTACGACTGGCCCGAG
Organism: Eucriotettix oculatus; assembly: GCA_034510155.1. Taxonomy (NCBI): domain Eukaryota; kingdom Metazoa; phylum Arthropoda; class Insecta; order Orthoptera; family Tetrigidae; genus Eucriotettix; species Eucriotettix oculatus. The sequence goes on along the minus strand of CM067377.1, from coordinate 102,320,847 downwards.
TCCTTTGCCTTGATTTTCGTAATAGTTGTTTATAGTTCTCAGTTTTTTTACTAAGATAATAGTACTGCACACAATCACAGACACTCTTTCGCTCTAAATATGAAGCTATAACTCCAAAATTTTTTGGATGCTGAAGATATTTTTCTTTAAACACTTCTCTCTCAGTTTTTGTCCAAACATTTAATAACTGTCTCTCCTTGTATTCAGCAGTAAAATCTTCTATCCTCCCATTATTATTGGCGTATGATATCTTCCGCTGCCTGGCATCAAGTAAAATTGGTGGTATAACTGCATATGAACGCATTTTTTTGTCCTCCATCTGCCAAAAGAAGTGAAAAATATTTTTAAAAAAATTAATATTGTAATTAATAAGAACTGAGGTTGACATTTATAAATTCCAAAAAATGCCAAATGCTCATTATTAAATCACAATACTAATAGTAATAAAATTTATTATTAAATTTAGTTAAATCCTTATTAACCTCTGTAAACAATAACAGTTTTATAGTTTGTTGGGTGCTTAATATACAAGTTTCAATATCCTAATAGATTTTATTGTATCTATGCATGACTTTGCCAAGACAAGTTTTTTTTGTTTTTGTTTTTTAAGCATCACCAAGTTTTCGTCTAACTCAGACAAAGACTGAATTTATCTTTTTATCCAATGTGTATATAGTCTGTACAGAGCCTAAGAATCTCTAGAATATCAGGCATAATGATGTAAATTTTAATCAAATTCACAAACTAAGTTTAAAACCATTAGCAGTAAATATGACACTAAATAATAAAAATAAAAACACAAATCTCGCCAAATTAGTTAAAGTCAGTTAACCATTCATACTCATAAATTTTGCCTAATTACAGCTATAATTTAAATCACATTGAAATATTCTACAATCTTACATAAACTCTGTGTTAATATCATCATACAAGTTATTTAGGGCCACTTGGAAAGAGTTCAAAATCACACTGTTACATCAGTGTGAATTGATCACATAAAGACACTAGAAAAATTGAAATAAATTGGAACCAGTGATAGTGATCACCTTGTTAGGACTGGACTTATATTAAATTTCTCACAGAAATAAAATGTTGTTAACGTCAGAGTACATGACGTGACATTCATGTCATTTGGAACTGTGCTTTTAAATCCATTGATGTGAACAGAGAACACTTTTGTTAACTTCCTTGATTTCTAGTGACATTGGGAGAGTAACTTTCCTTCATTAGTTAGCTTTTTATATACATTTAAGTGTGAAAATACATTCATATTCAGCTGAGAACAGAGTTGATTAGGTTAATAAAGTAACAGTCCGTTTTTGGTTTAGTCTGTACAAGTTTAATTGCAAAAAAATTGCAATATGTCAATTATAATTTTAAAGAAGAAGCTTTCACCTAGTTATAGGCATAGTCATCTGAATATAAAAAAAAAACATAGGATATGTTACATTCTCATTTACTCCTATTTTAACATTATAATTGACACATTGCAATTTTTTTTGCAATTAAACTTGTATGGACTATAAAAAACTGGTTGTTATTTTATTAATACATTGAAAACAGCCCATCCTAGGACGTTTCATGAATAAAACCTCTTTTAGTCACACATCTGAGTTTCTCACCATCTATATGCCACTACATTTGTTCTTGTTATCAGGGTCTTCTAGAAAGCAGTACAACAATAAAACCAAAGTACTGAAGCCTGAGTCAAAATCATCTTTCACTGACCTGAAGTGCATATAATGAGGATGTTGGTTAGACACACAAAACATATTGGCTGTTCGCATGGATGCCTAGGGCACAGTACAATGGCTGGGTTCATTCATTCTTAATTTTTACAATTACATCACTAAAACATCTGTATACATATAACGCCTGTGAATATCCTCTGTTTGAACATCCTAACTGACAGCTCCCACAACACACAGTCTCTCTCATAACTCATGAAGACAGAATGCTTATCAACGAAGTTGGAAAAACTAATATATAAAAAGCATAAAATTACACAGGGAACATTTAATAAAACATTTTAATAGTTTTCATTACAGAACAATGGATGAAGAAAGAACAGACATTTCAACATTAAAACTAAATAATGTATGTCTAACATTTTGCAGAGAGTAATAAGGATGTAGTAGGAAATTGTCATTTATGGGATGGAGCTCAGAGATATTTTTACATCAAGCTACAATTTGGACATGTTTCATGCAAAGAATTGTTTTAAAATAAAATCAAGTTTGATTGGCAGAACTCCATTGGGTATTAATGAGGTGGGACTACAGTCTGTACCAATTCTCAGGGCAATTTTGATGACATAGATCAAGGAAATAAAATAATGCAAAAATTGACAGTGGATTAACCTCAATTGAAATATAAAAAATTTGACAAGGTTTTTAAAAATGTGATAAATTGTTAATAGTTTGGGTAATTGTCTCTAATCAAAGAGGTTACTTACTGGTTCAAATCTTGAAGGTTTGTATGTGTAGCCTCACCAACAGGATTAGCATCAATCAAAACAAGTAAAAACCCCAGTTACATTTACAGTGTTTGCCACAATGAAAATCAAATTGAGTATACCAACTTACTCCTAAACAATGAAGATAACACCTCTGAAAATATTACATGTTGTTGTATCACATGCTTCATAAAATTTCAAATTTCTAACTTTTTCTTTTTTATCAATGAAACACACAAAACCTAATATGGCATAGTCGGAATATTTATTGTGTTGGGCTTGTTAGGTGTCGATTGTTAGTGTCTAGCAGCTAACGTGCCATAATTTGAATCCTCGCTAAGCGGTTGTCTGTTACACTTTTTAGACATTCTTTGTCTGTAGAACAAGAGTTGAGATTCAAAATTCATATTTTTAGTACCCTGTCAGTCAATACCTACCAATTTAAGATAAATCAATTGACAGTTTTCTGTCTCTCTTTCCTATCCATATAATCAGTTTGACTTAGTTATCTTACTCTTATTTGTATTCAATGTGTGTGTTTATTATGTATGTTACTGGAAATGTCTTCCTAACTTTCTTATAAAGGGGGTAGTGGCTCTGAAAATTTAAAGAACTCTTGAATTTTCAGAGGTAACGAACCTCATCAGAAGTTTAGGAAAACACTTCCAGTGACTCATCGATGGGAGGAGGCTTTCAATGTCAGGGTTGAATTGTAGTCCAGTGTCCTCCCTACCATACTACCCATCTGTCCAAGGGTTGCCTTTGGGCGCCTACCTATAACCTCTGCAACATTCTGGTCCAAACCTGTAAACCCCACATCCACAACCCCCCACACACAAGTGTGGAAGTAGGATTAGATGCCATGAATACCCTATACTTCCATCCACCACAACCTTCCAGAAAACCACCAATAACAAAATCAACAGAATTAAAGACATTATCATTTTTTTGACCTCCCATACTATATATTTATATAAATTCCTGTAATGTATGTATACGAATAACTCCCGAATGACTGCACTAAATTGGATAATTCTTTTTTTGTTGAGTACGTTATTGTCAGGACATGTTTTGTATAAAATAAAATTTAAAAAAACGAACGGAAAAGTTTTCAAATCTCATAATATGAAACAATTCTATGCATATTCACAGGTTTGAATCTATTAAGTATATGTGGGTTGCCTATACTCTTGATCTTTGTGCTCTGAAAGGGCTCAACAGAATACAATGAAAATTTCAGGAATTGAAACAGAAATTTAACTTAAAGTTTTGTGTATGTTTCACTTCAATATCTTGCAGAGTTCAGAGATATTAATGTAAATATTTATAAATCCATTGAATTGACATGTGAAAGGTACGTAAAAATCAACTGCAAGTTAAAAGTCCTGTTGTTTGTTCCCATACCATTCATCCCACTTACTTTTATTATAAGCGTAATTTTGGCAGCAGGAGGGGGCGGGGGCAATATCACTCCATCTATTGTTGTAAACATGAGAAAGCTTGACCTGTTCAAAACCAACGTCAACTTAAAAGGTTTGCCATGAAGCGATCATAAGCTCTCTTTCTCTCCCTTCTTTGACAACAACTGGACTGAATGGAAGTGTTCATACAGTATTTATAGATTGGCATTCATTCGTATTCAATTGCCGTTTCTTTCACAACAGTTAAACTTTGTGTGTTTCATATGTTTTGATGTGTGTTTAGAGGTTTATCGTAGTGTTATTTATAGTTAATGGTAAGAAAATGCCACCAGGCATCACAATTTCGGTTGGAGTATGTGTAACACAAGTTGAGTTCATAATCTTTGAGACAAGGAGAATGATGAAGAGTGTAGGCAGTGTTAGGAGGCAAGTAGAATGGGATTATTTAAGCGAGATCTACCACAGCTCCAGAACTCATACCGTTGGGTTCAGGTGATCGGAAACAAAAACAGACAGCAAGCATAACAATTACCTATGAACGTTTGGTATATAGCTTCCGAATGACTATCCTAGGGGGAGGGGCGGAATTTTTATATGTAATAAAGGTTCATATTTGAGACACACAATAATTCTTGATGTCAATACTTTTATAGTGTTTTCCCTGACAATATTTGTGTATAATTTCACCTAAATACTCTATGCAAGGGGTGGGGTTGAAATGAATCATATAAAAATAACAAGGAAATTATCAACTTTTGAGTTACAACCGGTGTAAAGGGGGTCGCTGTGTATGACGTTTAATATGCAATTTAAGGAAAAATTCATTCCCTTACATGGGGAAGAAATTTTATTCTCTCAGAGTACTGAAAATATAGTGTGTCCTGTTATTGTACCGGGAGTATTTTTGAACGTCGAGACAATTTTGTTGCTGGTTTAGTCATTTGTTGACCAAGAATTAAATAATGTACAGGCATAATATAAATAAATACCAGGGCAATGCCGGGTCCCCAGCTAGTCTACAAAATAAACTGCAATCTCTCCCCAACCATCTACATTGGCCATGCAAAGAGACACCTCCCCAAACAAATTGACAACCACCTCGGCACAGTTAAACTCTTCAAAACACAATTCCCCTTAACTGCTCCATGGTGGAAGAAGATAGGTGACGCATTGCACATATAAACATGGCGCAAGCTAATCACAGCATTGGGCCATACTGGCTTACTGAAAAGCAGCAATTCAAATGTTCCTTGCTCAATGGTTTCATATACAACTGAATGTGTGCTTTTGGTTACTTACAATGCATCAAACTGAGAGCACTAATCTTTCTGTATATTTCCTTAAATTTAATGATTAAGAACAAATAAATTATTTAAATTAACCTCCTATTATATGAACTAATTTTTGGTTTATAATTCTTCTTCCAATGGCTCTTGAGGGCCTAGGTTTACCGAGGCGGCTGCAGACTGTTATCTGGCATGACACATTCTGAATTTGGGGTGATACGTGGTCAGTGTATCAATTCCCCAGCAGCCTTAATCCTGGTCCTCGCGATTTTGGTTTATAATGAGTATCAAAAATTTACTTTTAAAATTTAATTGTAAATAAATGAAACACAAAGAATGGTACAAAGTCAGACAAGAAATAATTTTATAAATAAAGTAATTATATGATCTGACTAAATGTTATAAATAAAACACAAGGTGTGGCAAAAAGTCAGAAAAGAAAAAAGAATACTTTTTGTCCTCGAACCTTAGGGTCCTCCCCAGTTCTTTAATTAAAATACAATTATTTCTTGTTGCTTCTGCAATGTCTGGTATTATTTTAATTAAAGAAGTGAGGAGGATCCTGAAGTTGGGGGATGAAACATTTTCTTTTTTTCTTCCTTCCTGAGTTTTAGCCTCCAACTTGTTTTTCTTATTGTCTTCTGAAATTAGACGCAAAGTCAATATTGCTGCTCTTGCCTCTACATTCTTCCTAAAACCAAACTGATCTTCTCCTAACTCGCATTCTATTTGTCCTTTGTAACATATCCAACTTAAGGACCTTGTCAGTTCTTCCTGCAAAATTTGTTAAAGTTAAACTTAAATAGTTGACTATCAATAATTAACTAAATAAAATTGGTATCTTGTAGGTACTTACAATTAGAATATAAAATTTCCTATTTCAGCTTTTAGGTCAGTTGGCCAAAATGAATGAAAACGATGAAAGGCAAACATAACGTCTTGTCAGAATAGTTTTGTGACGTGTATATTGAGTGCAGAGTTTATTAATATTCGATAATAATTATACAATTATTGTGTTAAAGCACAGTAGGACCCCTTTCTTAATTTAATTCAAATTTTAGGTTTTGAAATGATGGAAATCTAGCGAGAATATTGTAACTCAAAAAACAGGTAGGTAGGCAGGCAAGCAAGAGGTGGGTTTTTCCTGGCACCAGGGTGCCGGGTTGGAATCTGCCTGTTTGCAGATTGGGCTTATTTGCTGAAGGAATGTTCACCTTTCCAAATTTCCCAAGGACTCTGTTCTCTTTGCTTCTGACTTTTTGCCACTCCTTGTCTTTTATTTATAACATCAAGTCAAATTATATAATTACTTTATTTATAATTAAATACATGTTTAAAAAGTATCTTTTGATACTTGTATGAACAAAAAAATAATTTACATATTAGGAGGGTAATTTTAATAATTTATTTGTTCTTAATAATTCAATTAAATGTAAAAAGATATACAGCAAGACTAGCGCTGTCAAGTTTTATGCATTGTAAGTAGCCAAAAGCACGCCTTCAGCTGTATAAGAAACCATTGAGCCAGAAACGTTTGAATTGCTGCTGTGATTGGATTGCACTGCGCAACAAATTTAATTCGTCACCTTTCTTCTTCCACCATGAACTTTCCATACCCAAAGCCACAACACCAATAACTTCAACCAGTGCTTCACACTGACCACCTCAAAGCCCTAACCCCAGACACTTCAAAGGCTGAACTATGGGAACATTCGTGACATAACAGCACAAGTACATGTGTTTCCATTGGAGTATGTACAGTATGTGTTAAAACCTTGATGTGTGTATATTTTAGTATGTATGTGTATGCAGTGATATGTAGTTGTGTGTGGGTGTTTGTATGCATCTCCCCAGCCCTCCCATCAATTCTTTCCCTCTTCTCTGACCCTAATTGAGAGAGAAAGTTGGTGGTTGTGGGATTATTGTTTATGAGCAAGGGCTAGCTGTACAGCAACTTTTTTCTGCTCAGTTGACAGCTAGCCCTCACTGGAAATGTTTTCCTAACCTTCAGATGAAAGGGGCTGTGCCTCCGAAAACTCAATAACCTCAAACCCTACATGGTCTGCCATCTGTGAACTTAAGGAAGTCAACAACTTTCTGCCTCTTTCCTGCCCATATATGACATTGTCATGTTTATTAAAACAATTAATGGGGAAAGGACAGAGAGATAGAAGGAAGATGAATTACCTGAGGTTCATAGATGGTAGACACCTTGTGAGGTTTAGAGAACTTGAATTTTCGGAGGCACCGCCCCCTTCATCAGATGAATTCAAGTTCTCTAAACCTCACAAGGTGTCTACCATCTATGAACCTCAGGTAATTCATCTTCCTTCTATCTCTCTGTCCTTTCCCCATTAATTATATATATATATATATATATATATATATATATATATATATATAATGATTGAAACGTGACGTCTTCACACACATTGTATATTTGGATAGGGTGTAAGGATAGAAAGTGTGGGAGAAAGTTGGGAAATTCGCTCTTAATTCACAAGCTCGGCATAGAAATATGCTCAGAGAAAGCTGTGTGATCAGCGTAGAGAGGAATAGAAGAAGAAAGAAAGACTGAAAATATTAGGCATCGCCGGGACTCGATCCCGGATCGTCACAGAGCCCTCGCTTTAGCCACGATGCCTGCCCGCCAAATATCGTCAGTCTGGGTAGTTAGATTCTCTAGGTTGGGATAGATAGAGAAGAGGGATAGAAGATATATACACACATAAATAAAAGAAAGAGCAGCGTTAATGACTCCCAGTAAATCTTAATGTATTTCCTGTCAATGCGGGTGGTTGCACCGAAGATTTGACGAATACCTACAACCTATAATTGTGACTATAACTACTACCGACGGCAGTCAGCAGTAATTAGAAATGAAGGGCAAGAAAATAAAGCAGAAATCAATAAAGGTGTATTATATATAGAACAGGCAATGAGGAAAGTTAAAATTGTATATGGAAAGGGAATCAAAATGAAAGGCGAAGAAATATGAATCCTAAGGTAAATTATAAGGTATGTTAGAGAAGTCAGAAGAAGACTTGGAAAACATAATATATGGCATGAACATGATCCTGGAGAAAGAGTACAACATGAGGATAAACCCAATCAACTCAGATTTAAATACCACCTATGGAAATACATTGTGCTGTCAATGGAATATGAATGTATTTTCACACTTAAATGTTTATAAAAAGTAAAGTAATGAATGAAAGTCACTCTCTCAATGTCACAATAAGTCAAGTAAGCTAACACAAGTGTCCTGTGTTTCACATCACTGGATTTAAAAGCCAATTCCTAAATGGCGTGAACGTCGTGTCATCCGAGCTGAAGGGGTTAATAGACGGATAGATGATTGAATGTAGTATGGGAATAGTGGAATAACAAAGGGAAAGAAGTTAAGTAATCTGCTGCTTGGATAGCATAAAAACTAGGAATTGTAGAAGTATAGTAGACATAAGGAGTAGGATAGTACAGCAAGGAAGGCTTTCACAAAAAAATGGGAATTTACTTATGGTTAATAGAAATATGAATATTAGATAATCATTAATAAAAATGAATTAACAAAAAGACCTTTAACATAAAAAGATGTTTCGCTACCTCTTTGTACCCTATTCAATGTTGATAATTCTATCCTCAAATATAAAAAGCAAATAAACCAATCACATACAGGAGTTAACAAGTAGTTCACACACTAACACTGACTATTTCTCTCAAAGCACTTTATACATAGACACTGGTATATAGACTGAAACATCGGTTTATGTAATAAATACTTGTCAGTTAAAGGTCATTTCATTAATTCCTTTCATTTAAAACATCTATTAATATTACTAAAAATGTTTGTATGGAATGTGGCATTATATGGCTGCAAAACGTGGATGATAGGAGTATCAGGCAGAAAAAAATAGAAGCTTTCGAAATGTGGTGCTATAGGAGAATGCTTAAAATCAGATGTGTGGATAGGGTAACTAATCAGGAAGTTCTTTGCATAATAGTGGTAGAGAGGACTTTGGCCAAGAGAAGATACGAGTCTTCTAAATTAACATTACAGGGAAGTGAGTGGAGTAAGAAAAGAAGAGGGAGGCAGAGGATAGAAAACTCTAAGCAGATTGGGGAAGTTGTGATAGCTATGTAGAAATAAAAGGCTTTCTATATTTCCTGTTCTTGTCTATTGTTATATATAGCCAATTAAAACAATTGTAATGGAAAGGAAAGAAGGAAAGGTTGTAGCTTACCTGAAATGAAAGCTCGGTAAGGTGAAACTCTTCAAATTTTTTAAGTAGTTCATCTCCACTAAGAGAAAAGGAGACACATTCCATGTTCCAGCTTGCAGTCTTTCTACCTCTTCTTTCCATATGAATTGTATTAATTATTTTGACAATGTCACATCCTTACTTATGTAATACATATGATTTGGGGCTACAGTAGTTTGAGATATACATTATCTTATGTAGATGCATAGTCAGATACGCAGAGTGGGGGCCTTTGAGTGAAGGTTTCATGGTTAATGTGACATCAGGAATGTGGTAACATGTGCAAACTATTCAGTGTGTTTGGGCCGATTTTGAAGAACAGTGGAGAAAATGGGAATGTCATGGGTTGGTAAATGCTCAATTCAATTGCTATTCACCATGTGTTACAGCAATGATACACAAAAAGTAATTGAACCAAATTGTGTTTTCTGAGAAAGGCACTCTGACGACTGTATAATTAAAACCATGCCCAAGGAGAATCAAAATTCATCAAATGACTATTAAGTTAGTGTTATTTTTGACAATTTTTATTTATTAAAAAATCACCTAGTACACAACTTTTTCAAAGATTTTCAAGGAAACTAAGGGGAGCTGAGGCAAGGCATGGTGAATGAACTGCAAGCACATGAGACACATCACTCAGAAGGAGGCGGTTGCCAATCATGGTGACCACCATATTTATTCTTTAGGTAATCCACAAGCTTTGTTTCTCTCTTTTCTGTCACAAATAATAAAGGACAGGAAAGAGAGACAGAAAGTTAGTGACTTACCTGTACTTCACAGTTGGCAGGCAACATGTAATGTTTGAGGTTTGTGAATTTTCAGAGGCACCACCCCCTTCATCAGAAGGTTAGGTAGATATTATTGGGGGTTTTGGGGTAAGGAGCCCCACTGGAGCAGGTGACACAGAATCACCAGCTTTCCATCACTTGGAATGCTTTTCCTAATCTTCTGACAAAAGGGGTAGTTGCCTCCAAAAATTTAAGGCAACTCTGCACTCATCACGGTTTTTTCCAGCTTTAATCTTCAGATAAGCTCCAGTCTTTCTATCTCTATTTACTGTCCTTATTAATCGCTTTAAGTATTTTGACTTATACACAAAGAAAGACAAATTGGATAGGAAAGTGAGATGGAATACACTGTTCAACACACCTTAAATTGATAGTTGGTGTCACTCAGTAAAATTCTCAGGTAAGTCTAAAAGCATTGTCTGGGAGTGGGGGAAAGGATCTTATCCATCTCCACAGTTTTTCCATTGGACAAGATTTGGAAGAAAGGTTAATAGTATTAGAAAGAAGTTTGGGAGGCCAACTAGTCTGGTTTTGGGGTGGCTCCAGTATGTGAGGCAGGTGGAAAATATAGACCAGGCAAGGCTTGGACGAGATAAGGGAGGGGGAGGTTTGGGTAGGAAATTTGCACACCAACCCCCACAGTGTGATTAATAAGGTCATACTATATATAACTGATTAGGACAGGAAAGGGAGAAAGAAATGTGGCGGCTAACACTCCACGACTGGCCTTCACTTAAATTGCACATCTTTTCTCTTTCAAATGGGGATTTTGGAGAACACCTAAAGCCTACAATGGTGCCTGTCATCTTTAAACTTACAGTAAGTCTTAATTTCTCTCTTTACTGCCCTTATCAATTGTGTTAATTATTTTTGATAACATCATATCCTTAAATCTACAACATACCTCTTGCTCTTGCAGACCATCCATAATTTCTTCCAAATCTGCTTCACTTTTAATCCTGGCCCCAACACGATTAAAGCGTTCCCTATCTTCACGCTGCTTTCTAAGTTCAGGAAAGACTTTTTCAAAGAACTCTCTATTTTTACTCTCTTTTGCTTTGCGTTTTTGAGATGATTCTACTTTTTCTACCTTCCTTAGCCATTCCTGCATTAATTTTGAATATGTAGCAGTGAGGAACTTTTCCCTTCCTTCTCGATCAACATGCTGCCTCCGGAAATGTTCCACTAAACGTCTCTTCAAAGTCTGATGCCTGAGAACAATGAATCATTATATGAAAATATAACCCAACAAAGTTGGCCCCTTCAAGCATTATTTATTATTAATAAATATTTTAAAAATATAAACAAACTATAAAAAAACTAGATGATGCAAATGAAAACAAAACACTATTTAGTGTGTGTATGTTGTTTATGCAGTGTGTGTGTGTGTGTGTGTGTGTGTGTGTTAGTATTTACATATAGACCCCTTTGAGGATGGATGTGTTTGAATGTGTGTGTTAACATGGGGGTGTTTGTATTCATCTTTCCAGTCCCCATCAATTCCTTGCTCTTCCCAGACACTTAATGAGAGGGAAAGTTGGAGGCCTGGTGGGGTCCATTGTTTATAAGCTAAGCTAGCTGCACAGTAAATTCTCTGCTCAGTCATCGGCTATCCGATCACTAGAAATGTCTTCCTAACATTCTGATGAAGGGGGTGGTGCCTCCAAAAATTTAAGAACTTCAAACCCACTCACCACTGCCTTCATCAGAAAGTTGGAAAGACACTTCCAGTGATCTGCTAGCCGACGACTGAGCAGCCAAAATTTGCTGCGCTGCTAGCTTAGGTTCCAAACAACTGACTCCACCAGGTCACCAACTTTCTCTCTCAATGATGGTCTGGGAAGGGGCAAGGACTTGATGGGGGTTGGGGATGCATACTAACACCCCCATATTGACACACATTCTTTCAAACACATCCATCCTCAAAGGTGTCAATATTTAAATATTAACACATACATACAACTACCCCTCAAACACACACACACACACACACACACACATATATATATATATATATATATATATATATATATATTTCATCAGGTCCATGAATTCTGTGGGTTGCAAGAGAATTTTACTTTGATTGGCAGTGGTGCTGTGGAGAAAGAAGGGTATGGCTGCTCAAGAATAGGACAAGCACTTATGTGAACAGCTCGTCAGCTGATATACACTGGTCTCTGATCTAATGTGCGTTATACTACCTTTGGTAATTATCTATTTGTCTTGCTAGGAATTACATTGTTGCACCTCCCGGTGGAAAAGACAATCAGAAGAAGATGTGAAAGGTGCACAGAAAAAAAAACTCAAAAACACACAAAGTTTACCATCGCTCAAAAAATTGTATTATTTACAATTTCATATTTGTGTGACAATTTTTGAACAGTACTAGTAGTACATATATGTATCACTAACCCTGCCTCACATGTTTGAAGTTTTCCACCATTTCCTATTATAATATACAGTTTTCTCTTATAAAAACCATTAAAAACATTAATATTTGTTCCAGTGACCTGCTGAATTCGTTGTTTAAGAGTTTTAAATACATTCCATTGGTATTCTCTAGTTCTCAGTATTGGAGGAAAAATCTGTTTTCCTGCATACCTTCTGGAATTCCATGGTTATTTATAGTTGCAGTACAGTGCTTGTACCACTTGCTCGTCTAGCCTTTGTGTCTGCTACACACTCTGATTATAGTTTTGATACTGTTCAAGAAATTTCTGTTGTGATTATTCTGTTTTATTATATGTAAGTTTATTACACGTTTATTCAAGAATAGTCTCTTATTTCAAATTTTCTCCTCAGGTTTGTCACAAGGATAATATTTGTTTTTCTGCCGAAGTATGTATATTCTTTTAATGACTGAGGAAATATTTTTGAAATAAGAATGGGAGGTGTGGACTTATTTGATCAGCTAATGGCCTCGTATTCCATAGCATTGAAAAGTATGAAATGGTGGATCAAAATTTTTTATTATTATTATTTAGATGCGTGTATTGTAAATTCGTACATAATGTGCAAGTCTTCCTTTCATAAATATAATTCACATGGAAAACCGACAACTCATTTAGACTTTCCATCTAAATTAATTACTAGCATGATTGAAAATTATTCATCACAGAAAATGCAGCTTCTTTTGTTGGAGGAAAAATTCCCATGGCAAAAAAACTAAACAAAGGAGAAGGTCACAGATGAATATTTCTTATGTTTGAAAATTGTAATAAAGCCAGAGGATTAAAAAGGTGGATGGCTATTATTAATATTGTTCTAGTCTAAGCTCCTGATACTATACTTACCAACTTATTTTTATTCTATTTTTTTAATTTTCAGCTTTGAAAAATATGAAGTTTCATTTATTGATTTATTTACCTTACAAATTCAAATGTGTCACATGTGATGAAGCATGATTTTAAATACCTGGTTTGTTGTGCTGTACAAACTTTAACCATAGTCAAGACAGTGACTTTCCTATCCACCACCATGGCTCTAGAGCTAGCTTAAATTTTATTGGAAATTGAGTGAGGAGATAGAATTAAAAATGAACGTTTGAAGGGGAAAATGTCATTATTTCATTAAATTCACTTCATTATCGGGAAGGTTATGTTGATAAAAGATAAAATAGTAATACACGAGGTATTGAGTCATTGCATTCATGACGAACCAGGGGAGTTGGGTATTTCTGAAAGGTGAAAATTGAAAGTTTATTGTTTAATATATAATGAGTTACTTTTTGCAGAAATAAAAAATGAAGGTGTCCATATTTTGAGGGGTCCAGTACAAACAAGGAGAGAGCTTTGAGGAGCTATAAAACAGCAGCAGATGGGTAATTCCAGAGACAATGGAAATCAGGAGACATTATTGATTAAAATTAAAGATACTATATACACAACATATTTTTCCATGAGAAAGAGAGATCTTCCTGCAAATTTTAATAATCTTTCAATTAAATCACTAACTTTAAATTGAAAATAAATTAAGATTCTATGAAAATTTTAAATATAATAAATAAACCGAACTTTGCACACCTTTTACACTGACAACAAAACTATTCCATACCATGTAGTTTAGCAAATAACTTGGCTATGCTACACACAGTAATATTAGCTAACTTTATTTGATGAAATAAATAAGACTACATGGGATCTCCTGTAGAAGTAGATTTTAACCTGCAGTTACTTCAATGTATGGTTTATTTTTCCTTTCACTTATGTTGCACAACTACAATCAATTGTAAAATCAAAATTTTCAATTTTTCAAAACCTTATGGCTTGCATTGATTCAGCTAAAATGTAATTTATTATAATTTTTTAGAAGGTGTACAACAAAAAAAAACCAGCAGCAAACATGAGACAAGTTCCAAAGCGAACTATTTCTAGAAATCTGATAAGTAGGCAAGTCTGAGCTTCATGTACATAAAGGTAGAGGCTCTAGCATTGGGGCTGGAGTCAACTAACTAGTTCAGTGGTTGGGGCAACCACCCAGCAAGCAGGAGGTATTGGGTTTAATTCCCAGGTCTAGTCAAGATTTTTCCATTCTGATATAAATTTATATCCATGCCCTTTGGCTGACTCTTTGAATTCTTACTAGTTACTGCACATCTGTAAGTAGTCTCAGAAAGTTATTATTATTGTTTAATTACAAATTACAGAATATTTAGCATCCAGTTTAGTCAAATACCTTTCTAGATCTTTTCTGTATAGTCTTAATCTGAAAATTTACAAAACCTCAGAAATAGGAAATCCTTATTATAAAATCAAGGCAGGTGATAATATATTTAAATTTTTAGAATACAATTATAAAAAAAGAATACCTGATTTTATTTTCATGATAAACTGCAGTATCAGATGGTTGATTGTAAAGAGGCTGGAACACAAAACAAGTCTCTAATTAATACCATGAACAAATAGACAAATCAGTTAAAATAAATACAAAGTAACTCACCAAGTCAACTTTAGGGCCTAATTTTTCGAGTAAGCTATGTGCCTCTTGAGCTTTTTTCTGAAAACACAATATTAATTATAACCACCTGGAATAAAGAAACATTAAATATGTGATATTAACATAAATATATTAAACTGTCTAAAGCACAATAAAGTAGTCAAGGAGGTCTGTCAACTTATTATTATTAGTAGTACTACTACTTCGAAATTTAAATCTTACTTTCTACAGTATACACTTTCAAACAATGGCAAAATGAAGGAGAGATGTAGAAATATTTACTCATAAATTAGTTGGGCATAAATAAGCAAGATTCTAACTCGCTTAGAATTAAGATATATAATTATTATAAGCTAACATGCTTGCACGAACAAGGTGGAAATAATTACGGAACAATCTGCAAAAAAATTATTAGCATTTACTATCCACATTCAACTAATACATTTTATAGTCACATTAATAAAATGCATCTATTGAATACGTGTTTATATAATTTCTTCAATTTTTTTTAGTTAGCTCACTTTCATAATTAAAACTAAATGAATTCCATATAATGTTAAAATTACAACCACTAACTAATGGTTCATTTTTGACAATGCCATAAAAATTACATTGAATTAATCTAGTTTGAAAAGAATGTGATGTGAAATAATTGATATACTCTTATTTTTTTAATTTCGGCAAAGACCACTTTGCTTCAGTAATTTTAGGGTTTCCAACTGGGTGAAAATAGGCATTGGCCAAAATGTGTCAATTCACCTGGTTGGAAGCCCAAGACTTACTGAAGCAGCAATACATCAGGAAAACCTTCGCTCTTTAATTAGATCACTTTCATAATTATGGGATCTTATATGCTTGTAACTATTTTTCCAACAGTGAATATTTTGTTTTTCGACGTATCTTACCAAAGATTGAGAAAAACATCTCAACCCAAGAAGAAAGTCCTAGGCAATGAACATGTAGTAAATTTATTTCTTTAATTTAACCTCAGAAGGGTGCTTAAAGGTCCAATACTTAATTCAAACTAGCATATTAGTAAAATGTAGGAAAATTTTTAATTTTAGACAGTTTAACATGTTGACTGTGGGTGACAACATGTTAATGTAATCACATATTCACACAAAAAAAATGTAAATTTATTCAATAGAATTATTGTAAAAAACAGGCTTTAATTGATTCACAAATTACAATATAAAAGATAGTTTATATTAACCCAATAATAAATGTATTTACTAAATTATAATGGTTTCAACAGCCCCAGATTTTAGAAATCCTCCTATTACTCGGCATACAATATGTTTGGCAAAGATGGGAGAGGTGTCGTCTTTGTCAGAACCATAATGATGAGCAGGTGAAATGTTCTTCAATGATTTATCAGCAAAATTCTGAGAATTTTAACATTACTTTGCACATACTGGATCTTTTTGAACAAGCAAAAGGTTTCAAGCACAGTGGAGATAGTGATAGACATAACCTGATCATCTTTCCTTAGAGTTACATGACCTTGTCATAGGTAAAGCTCTTTTTTGTGTATAATGTGACCAAGTTTCAAGTCTTATAAAGAATACTACAGTTCAAGAATAATTTGATTGATTTGGAAAAAGTGAATTATATCAAACAGTAATTCTCATTAATGTAATGCTAAATTCAAACCATAAGAGCCATATTCAAAACAATATCAGAGATCTCTTCTCCAAGACCTTAAAAACTGTAATGGACATTTTCAAGTAGCCTGTATAATATGTTAGAAATTGAAACAGTCTAAATAAAACTTTGTGAAGAAGAATAAGTAGAAAAATAATTGATTATGAACATCTGCCCAGTACAAAAAAAAAGTTTCATTCTGAAAACGACTATCCATTCATTTGCTTTAATAAAATAAATTATGGCTACATAACACAACTGTAAATATATGTGTTATTCAGAAAAGGTACATTTCAATTACAGAGATATTTGAGTTTTCGTGGAAATGCTTTTCAAGGAACAAAGGTTGAAACAAGCCAATTTTAGGAAGATCATAATGTATAAAATTATTAACCTTAGTACAAAATGAAAAACTGTCCCCTATTTCTTTTCAATGATTAAAGATTAATTTTATGCTATTTGGAACATGATATATTTCCATTAGAGTACTTCCTCCATGGCTCTACAGCCCACTGAGGGCCTGGGCCTACCGATTCGACTGCGGACTGTCATCTTGCATGACACATTCTGAATTTGGAGCGACATATGATCAGCAAATCGACCCTCCAACAGTCTCAATCACAGCCTTCTCGACCATTACAACAAACATCCAAACCCATGCCAGGATTCGAACCCGGGACCTCTGGGTTGTGAGGCAGCAACGCTAGCCACTACACCACAGGAAACTGATTCAAAACTTACCCGGTTCTCAGCATATATTTTCTGCGCTGGACTTTGGTGTTTTGGCTGAGCTATTTCCTCCTCTTCCTTCTTGCAATTAGGTTTGTTAGCAGCTTCTTCAAGTTCCAGCTAAAAAAAGTTTGGATATGATTTTATTTTATAATTATAAGACATTACATCACAGATTCAAACATAGACATGTATAATATATCATTAATGAAAATTTTAATTCCTTAAAAAATTAGTGCTTAGCAGAAATGCCAAAACTTTTCTACATTGCAAAAAGATATTTCGGCAATGTAGATTCCTATTGAAATTTTCAAGGAAAATGAAATATAATAAACCCATTTCAAAAAAGGTGCCACATAACTTTCTGATATAAAAACAATAATTATAGCTATGTATATATCTAATGCGGAGAGCAAAGACTTATGGAGAGTTATTAATAAATAAAGTTGTTTCAAATTATATAACAAATTTTAATACTATTATACTTAACATTTCTTTAATCTTACATGCAGATTTCATATATCCATTAGAGGGAAGTATGAAGGGTAATAATAGAAAAAGGAAGAAAAGGGTGGAATACACAGAGCAGATTAGGGAGGATGTAGGATATGGTACTTATGGAAATGGAAAGACATGCACAGAATATATTAACATGGACAACTGCATCAGACCAGTCTACAGACTGAATGCTACAGTAACATACATACATACATACATACACACATATATATATTGGATAAGTGACAAAGTCACGCATTTGATAATTGGATAGAAAGAAAGATAGACATATTTGGGAGAAAGGCAGGAAATTCGCTCTTTGAATCATATGCACAAGGAAATACATATGTCAAGCGTAGAAGGGAATGGAAGAAGGAAGAAAGACTGAAAAAATTCGATGTGGCCAGGACTCGAACCTGGGTGCACGAAACAACAGTGCATCACCCCTAGAGCCGGGGCGTGCGTCTATCCACTCCGCCACCACATCGAGTACGACCAACCGAACATTCCTAATGAAAATGACCACTACAATACCTTTAGAAATTTCAGTTAGGAAACCCCACTTGATCGTATAAATACACTTATTTTAAATTTTTTAGTATAACAAAATTATAAATAAGTAAATGAGGCTATGATTTATAAAAAAAATAGATATTTAAATTGTTCAAACAAAGTGTCCAATTTAGTAATGTACAATAAAATTTACTTGATAGATGATTGTTCCTATATGGAAAAGATACCAAAGGATGTTGTAACAAACAAAGGCTTGAGAAAATGGTTGAATTTAGAAAATTGTTGGGAATTTGTAGAAATTGAAAGAATGTGAAAAATACTGGAAACAAATGCATGATACACTAATACAAATCATTTCTGGTTTCTACAAATTAAGTTTTAAAGCCTGATGAGGTCTGTTAGAAAGATCAAAAATTTAATAAAATACTGCAAATAAACAAATATTTGATCAAAACTAATCCTTACTGATCAAATGGAGAAACAATGAGGAAGGCATCATTTTTGCAGATAAGTAGTAAATAAATTGACTTATAATACCCAAAGAAAGGTTTAGAAAAAATTTAATTATTTCCGTGGTTCTAAAAAAATTGATTTTGGACTGTTTCACCACTGTAATTTAATATATTTCAATGTAACTGATAAATATATTTTAGGTCAATAATGTTGCATGTATCATTTATGTCAGTTGAGATCACAGCCAATGTTATTAGAAATTTATATTCTTAAGACTTCAACTGAAGTATTAAGTTGAAGGAAGGAAAGTGTGATGAGACATTTTAACTTTAAAAAATGCCTACTTGTTTCTTCTTGAGTTTAAGAATCTGTGACTCAGCCTTAGCAATCTCTCTGTCCACCTTCCCAATTTGCTGCAGCAACTCATCTTTTGTCGATCGATAACTTGCATCTTCTTGTAATGAATCTGTAGGAAGTGTGGGCGAGATTGCTTCCACCTGAGGGTTATAAGCTTGCTGCTCCTGAAACAACATTTTTCATTTTTAATCATAAAATATATTAAAAACATTTACAAAATACTAAGCAGCAAATTTAAAATTCTTGTAAGCCAAGAAAAAGTATTTTTTTATATGAGTATTCATAATCACTTATTCAAATAAATAAATTGGTACTCAACTTTCGTGTATCTTAAAATAAATTCTTACAAAATGTATAATTTAATAATATACTATTCAACCATTCAAATATTATTGTGAGAATATTTATGTTGGGTAAAATAATTTAATTTCAGGTGTCTAACTTAATTCCAACTTCACCCACACATCAGTCATTTTCTTACAACATTTTTGCCTCTATTATATACGGGTCTTTATAAAATATATGTTTCAAAAGTCTTTGGACATGGGAAAACATACAAGTAGTATTAATCAACACCAACAAAGAATAAAATTTATTGAGATTTTATGTTTCACCAAACACCACCTTAAAAGCACAGTAAATTTATATAATTTTATTTTTGCAGATTAATAAAGTAGAAAGGAAACAGGACTAATAATATTGTAAATTTACATAAATTGAGGATAATAGATTCTGAATAATGTGAAACTGAATTCTGAAAAGAGTTAGTTGATTTACAAAACATCTGATTGAATATCCAGATCCCCAACAGGCAACTTTCCTATAGGCAACTTTCCTATTTTCTTACATCAATTAGAATTACTATTACAATTGATTTATAATGGTAATTTAAAAATTGTTATCTGTAGATGCTTCAATATAAACGTCATAATCGCTGTAGGAAATTTGACTTAGAATATCAATCACTTAGAAATACATTCAATTAAAAACTTCCTTATTCAATATCAAAAGTTTATATGGACTGCAATTTAGGTTTTCTTACTCAGTTAGCCATATGTTACTTAAATATCGTGCCAATTGTTAATAGGTTATCACTTCACAATGATCAAATGTTACCAGTAGATAATAATAGAATGATAATAATATCACATCAAAGAGTTATCAAAATAAGAAGGTCATTTCACAAAGTTTTGAAGGAAAGAGGTGTGCAATGACACATTCAACCAACCAATGCTTTTCTAAATACATTTTTTTATATTTTGAAACAAACTTGCTAGTAAAAAGCAAAATAAAGGTAAATTACACCCCTAAAAAAGTATCCAAATAATTAAAAAAATAAGTTGGAGTTATTTTTTAATATAAGAAATAGTAAAAATATACATATACAGAACAATTACAAACATTATTTAAATTAGATAAAGTAAGATCAAAAAAGCATGCATTTTTGAGAAAAGTTTAGAAACTAGAAAACCAAATCACAACAGTTTCGGAAATTACACTGACTGAAACTGATAGAAACAAAGTCAGATAAATATTTCTATAGATAATCCAGCATCAAATTGTGTGCAAATTGAACTTGAACCAATCATTTTTGTCTACGTGAAAACATGAAATAAGATGCCCCATAGACAATCAAATGCAATTGACAGTTTAAATTTAAGGCACAACTGATAGAGCTTCAATCATCACATCAATTAGTTGCTGCAATTCAATCAAATTTTAGTGCTCTGATTTTGAGTAGTGCTTGTGCTTGATTTGGTAAAATCATATTATTTATTTTTAAATGGTCTCAAATACACAAGTTTTGCATTAACTCTAGCTATTTACGCTTGTAAGAAAGAAACAATAGAGATGGTGGTCCAAAGAATGCTAAACCTGGGAAGCACTTTACTCAAGGCAGGATTTACAAGTAAATTGCACAAGCTATAGCTTAGCACCCATAGCTTACCTTTTGTGGTGCAGGTCAATGGTCTTCATTATAAAGCTTATGAGGTGTGATTTGTAGTTTAAACTGTTTTATTGTGAATTTATAGCTTAAGTACAGTGTAACTTTAACCATACTATTATCCCAATGCAGTATCAATGAAGGAGCAGTTCCAATAAAATAAAAGGAAATAATTTGGCACTTTTTCACTCAAAAACTTCAACATTTTCCTATACAACAAAATTACTCTTTCCCCTACTACATTAAAAACAACCAAAGAATACTATTTAGTAACAGAATGGATCACACTCTTCTTTTACCAGTACTCTCCTTCCTCCCATTACTACAGATTGACAGGTGCCCAGTTTTAGTCTAGAAACATCTTTGTTGGCCATTCTTCTTTCTATATAAATGCATTGCTGTGATTGAGCTGCAAAGCTGTTAAACCACTTGCAGATAATTAATATTCCACTTTGCCATAAATTGAATTTCAGTTTAATCCTTTAGGTGTCCAAAAATCATATTTTGCAATATCATAGAATATCTGGACAATATCTGAAATAGCATGGAGTCTAAATCTGGCACAATTGCTAATACTATGATACTGAACTTGAGGATTGCAAATATTTTTTCAGAATGGATCATGAAGGTTGATATGTTATCACAGTTCAATTGCCAAAAATAATAATAAAGGACACTAATGTGCTAAGGATTCCTGCTTTCCAGAGACTTTCTATTGTATTAAAAAGAACAACAAACACATTCATAGATCAAAATTGCATAATCAGAAAAGTTGTTCATCTTTGCTACTTGGCATGCAACTGACTGAAAGACTGTCAATCTCCATCAATCAATTCTGAATAATGTCAAAAGATTTCAATCAATTATATAACTGACAATTGCAAATGCCAATTTTATTAATAATATCAAATCCACTTAACACTAACTAAATATTTAAAAGAATTATAACAGGCACCTCTGTTTTAATTAAGACACCTGTACGAGATAAAAAATATTATACACTGTAGTGTTTCTTTTTCAGGTAATTATAAAAATGACTCGATCATAGCTTACTTCTTATTTATCAAACAAAAAGCACAAAGTAACATTGAATATGTCATATTGGCAAATATTTAATTCAGAGTGGAAAAATATATAGATAGGAGTTCCACAGAGCTCTATTTTATGTCCACAAAATATTCATAATATATAAATAACCAAATTTAATGAATCTAGACTAACCTTATTCCTTTTGCAGATGATACAAGTATATTATTAAAAACAATGAAGACACATTGGAAGAAAATGCTAATACCATTAATAGTATTATGAATTGCTTTTCAGTGAATTGTTAAACTCTGAACTGTAATAAAACACACTGAGCTATTTCACAGAGCAAATTTTTCATTACGCACATTTACTTTAAAAATGAAGTAGACTGCACAAAATTCCTAAGCCTTTTACATCATAATAAACTTAAATATATTCAGCAGTCTAATGGAATTATATTTTGGGATAATTTCATAGGTAAAGCTTAAGTTGTCCTACCCCATAATTGTGTAATTTTAAAAATGTGTCAAGTGAAATTCTAGAACTTCATGCAGAGTGCTATTCACGAATAATGGACAATTATAACAAACTTACTACAAACTACAATATGCATTCACTTATACACAAACAAAAAATAATTTACATTATAGGTATTTGTCAGCTGCACAAAAAGGAATGGAATAAACTGATATCAATTTTTCATAAACTTCCTGAAAAAATTAAAAATTAAGAAACACTTCCGCTACATTCAAAAGTGTACTTCAAAAATTTTTACTATACCACTCCTGTAAATAAGTATTTGGAAAGCTAATTGATAATTATATTATAAACTGTATGACACTACTTCCAACCTTGAAGCATTGTTACATATAATGATCTGAATACAGTTGCTGGAGTTGAAAGATGAGGAATGAGTTAATTTGTACAGATATTATAATAATGTATATGTATCCAATTCTTTAAATTTGTTAATTAAATAAGAATGGCTAAGAATTATTTGGAAAGTTGTTTTCTGAATTATAATTTACCATCTTTTAACTGTTAAATACTGCTCAGTATTTCTATAAATGTAATAATACTGTCATAATGGACTCAATTTTTGTGACATTGAAAGTTCTTTGGCATAGCTTGCATAAGTTCCTTTAGTTGTCGTATTAAAATTTTACATACATGAATTACAGATGTTGTTGGTGCCAATTTTTTTTTACATTCTTTTGGGAAGAGGATTTTTAAAAGGCACGCATCCGCGGATACGAATATGACATCTAAAGAAACTTCTAATGGGTGTAGAAATAAAATAAGTTAGTAATCTTCAATATTTAGTATGCAAAATTAAAAATATGGTGCATTGAATTTAATAAAAGTAATATCGCCGACTTTTCAGGTTCTTCTCATAATATATCTTCTTTAATCCTGTCCTCGGTCACTCGTGTAAAAAAATTATACTTATACCGAGGGTTTAAGTAGGTAGCAATGACACAAAATTCTCTCTTCCAACGAAGTAAAAATCGTTTGTTTCTTGTCGCAACCTGCGCTACACCTGCATCCGCATGGATTGTTGTGGAAGTATATACAAATCTCCAAATATATGCCAAAGGTCCGCAGTTGCGAATGCGAACATCGGCATCATCCATATGAATTAGCTGTGAATGTATTATTAGTGTACTGTAAACTGTACAAGTAATGTGAAAAACCTTTAATAATAAACTAACAAAAAGTCAGAAATAGAAATTACATTCAAAATAAAATACAAGAAATTTCGACCCCAACGTACCCTGGATGTTGCGGTAGCAGAACAAAATTTTCTGTTAATGTTTTTAATTAAACAACGAGTGGTCCCGAAAGTATGGAACGAAATGTCCATTTTATTTTGAATTAAGTTTCTGTTATGACTTTTGGCCAGTTTATGACATTTGATTTATTCAAAATATGTAATATTAGGCTCAATATTCGATTTATAATTTACATTGCTGTAAATTACAAGGAAAATTCTCAATATATAATATCCAATTACTCGGGTATGAATTTGCTATTTACGAAGAAAAATTATTTGCGCAACGTATTAACAAAAAAATACTAATACACTACGTTGCATCCATATTTATATAAATAATTAATTTCAAAACGACTTCTTGGATATTATACATCGTGAATTTAAAATATAGTCGAAAATTAATTAAATAATTTCTATAAATTATAATTTAATGTAAGATCGGTCTGACCAGAGGCTTACAAGGGAAATTATAGCTTTACTGGTGCTGCCACACTGCGGGGGCGTCGGGCAACAATATCTTTGGCGCGAACTTCTTCGAGGGTCCAAGGACAGGAGATGCGTCCTTCAACAAACATTACGCTCGCACATTCCTGACTTTACAAACAATGGACTACAACTTAAAATCCTACCGTAGTTTGGATACATACCAAAGGCCATTTACTAAAATGTAAAACCAATTGTGTTGGAAAAAAACTGTTGATATATATTCATGAATGAGGCATTTTGCGTTCAATTGAAAACTACAGATTTTACTGTGGCTTATAGAAAAACAGCTGCATAACTAAAAAATGAAAGTTTATTAGACCCTTGGTTTTGAGACTGTTACTACTATAATGTGCACATATCTATCAGGGAATTCAGGAGTTTTATTAATGGCAAGTAGAAGTCCCAGCTAATGAATTGTAATTTAAAAAAGTAATGACGTGGTTATTTCAGACTTCATCAAACGCTCAAGCGAGAGTGACTTAACAATTCAACAGGATTAAAGCATTTGTTTTTAATCAATGATGAATGAAAATACGAAAATATATACAAATGCAATCTGATATTTTACAATTGACATAAAGCTCCATATAATTAAAAATCCTAAAATGATTCAGGTGCAAACTGTTACTTTGATCTATACGCTATACAGGAAGCTTCGTATTCACAGATACATAAAAGTTACTGAGAGTACGATGAATTTTACATATTTCAGTGAACCATTTCTATTAAGATCCAATTCTCCATGACGCTCTCCGGAATTACTGTGATTGTACTGCATTCTTGAGTAAAAAGTAGACGGTACCCAGATATTATAATTTTAACGTTTATCATATACATACCTAACGAACATCACAACAGCATTTTAAATAAAATTATATAATATTAACACTATTGTTTCAAATGTTGTTGTGATGGTATTCAGTCCTGAGACTAGTCTGATGCAACTCTCCATGCTAATCTATCTTCCGCAAGCCTTTTCATTTCTGAAAAACCACCACATCCTCCCTAATCTGCTTAGCGTTTCCATCGTTGGCGTCCCTCTTCTGCTCTTACCCCACACACCTCCCTCTAATGCTAATTTTATAAAGTTTCAAAACGTGGCCTATTAGTCTATCCCTTTCAAATGAACGAAGGAGAATTAGCTGTAATTCGTCGTGTCTCAAATCAGGAAGTAAATTAAAGAGCTTAAGTTTATTCAATAAACCAATAATCCGGAATCAACTTCAATTGCAAATAAATAAACCAGCCAATTTGTCAGAAACAATATTTATATTTATTTAAGACATCTATAACGTTTCATCCATATTTGTGGACTTCATCGGATAAACCTATATGTATAATTTTGCATCGTTTTGAGTGCAGCGACGGTAACGGGCGAAATACTAACTGTTCCTCTTGTAAATATAATAATATATAACTATAGATATAGTATGCTGACAAATTGGCTGTATTTTTTATTTATATTTTAACGGGTGACCAGTTTTCTGTTCCGCGAAGAACAATTTTCGTTACAAATTTTCAATAATAGCTGAAAGTAAAATAGCGACACTTTAAAGGTTGTCCTCGTTTCATAACTGTTTTACGTAGTCGGTTAGAAAGAAAAATAAGCCGTTTATCGACATTAGATCAGCTGAGCCTTAATTTGCAACGTTGCCACGCAGCACGTTAATGTGGGGTGCCACTGACCTTAGCTGAGTGGAAAGGCGGGGGAAGGGAGGGGAGTAGTTGAACGGCTCACGCACATGCGTTGCCTGAAATTGCAATAAAAAATGAACACCTATATCCTGCACCAAAATACTTAAAACAAATGCAGTTGTTCCTCGATTACCAACACGGAACTAAAATCAGTAGAACGCAGACTATCCGAACTAATTGGGAATTCGATTTTCGGAAATATATATATATATATATATATATATATATATATATTTATAGTACATATAAGATATATAAAAATTGGGTTAGAATACAATTTACTAATTAATTCCGAACGTTGACTATAGAAGACAAAAGTTTAACAGTACAATAACAATTAGCTTCCTTTGCAGTTAGAATTTAGGGAAAACCAGTAGGTCTTAACGGGATATTTAGGTGCCTACATTATTTATACTTCGATAGCCAAGATGCTTTTAGTATCTTCTATTTTCTCCAGGAAAGAAAAAATGAAATGTGGTGGCTTACTTGAAGTTAAAGCTCCGAAATTTTGAGAATAAACTACAGCCCACAACGGTAACTTCGAGGTTTAACTCCAGGTCCTTATCAATTATGTTAACGATTCTGTCACATCCTTACTTGTACTTATGTATAAATTCACATTTTCATACTCCACTACTTAACATCAATTTAAGTTAATAACATTTTCTCTCCCTTTTATATCCATTTTATTATTTTCACTTAAGTCATATATATATATATATATATATATGTATACTGATCATTAATCATAGAAAGAGAACACGAAATAATTTTTATATAGATATTGTGCACACAGCAGGTGACATAGTACATTATTTCACAGAAGGTACAATGGTTTTGCGGGGCACGACAAAAACCTATTTCCTAGAGGGAATTTGACTAACTCACCCTTGTATCTATCCTGAGTGGTTGTTGAACATCAGGTTTAGTTTCTCCTAGTCTCAGTCTCTTGTAGGGGGGACCTACATCATAGTGCCCAGTAGGTCCAGAGGCCACCAACGGCATTGCTTCCCTGCACTGATCTGGCCTGAAATTATAAATAAAAAGAATGTTATCTTCCCATAACCTAAATGTTAAAGTAGTTAAAATCTAGTCACAATTAATTTAACAATTGAATAAAAATTAAAAGGCAAGAAATTAAATTGCTATAAATAGCAAAAAATAAAATATTAAGAAAAAAATCAACAACTAATTTAAATTGTTGAATGAGCTGAACATATTGCATTACATATCATAGCTCATAAATTGAATTTCAATCCACAAAATCAACTATAAAATACCTATTTCATTGTGTTGTCAAATATAATCACATGGAATAATTTCTCATTTCTATAAATTAATATTTCCAATT
The DNA here is from genome assembly GCA_034510155.1 of Eucriotettix oculatus. Classification (NCBI taxonomy): domain Eukaryota; kingdom Metazoa; phylum Arthropoda; class Insecta; order Orthoptera; family Tetrigidae; genus Eucriotettix; species Eucriotettix oculatus. Next base: position 102,293,226 of record CM067377.1, on the reverse strand, counting down.
CAAATGCAATAACATAATATTATTGGAAGTAATGTTTACTTAAATAACATATTATAAGATGCTTTAGGGTAAATAAACAGAAATTCACAACAACTACCTATTCAAGCACCTGAAAAAAACTGATTCATAACTACCATTTCTGTAAAAATATTCATGTATTTCTGGTTGAAATTCGAACTGCCTGTACCTGTATTGCAATAGTATTTCTTAAGTTGGCAGTACCGTATGATGTTTGTAGGATGGTGTTAAGAGTAAGATCATGGCAGTGCAGTGTAGTAGAAATAAAAGAATAGATACATTAGATTATGTTGTTTGTACATGTGTGTATCCACTACTCAATAAATGTAAGTCACCATAAGAAATAGTACACAACTTGTCTCTGCCTCTTGAAAAGGAGGGCGCTTCAACACGGACTATGAGAACACATTACCTGGAGAGGTCATAATTTAGCATTCATTTCATTTTGTAGTTACTGTATGAATAAAAACGAGAGGCTGTAATTGGAAGAATTTAGTAAATTTATTTCCAGTTATTGCCAAATTTTAAATTTAAATGTTTTATGAGTACAGCATACCTAATGTATTTTGCATTTTCCAACATAGGCATGAGTGATGTCTAAAAACCGTAATTCTATAGCACATTTTTTAGGTACTTACACTTATGCACCATACTATTAATTAATAAAACTGCAACAGGTACAAATTGTTAATTGCCTACATTAAAACATCATCTTACAATTGTCCAAACTGACTATTCAGTTTCGCCTTTCATTGGCCATGGTGTCAGAATGCTTTTGTGGTAAAATCACTGAATTTGACACAGGTTGACAAAACGAAATATTATCTTTCCCCTACTAAATACAAAGGAATTTAGTAGGTTTTGAGCTGATACGACCAATTTAGAGATACTGTCCGGGCTATAATTATACCAAATTCCAACCATTATCGGGCTGCTTCAGATTGAACACTTCAACGCAGTTTCAAAAGTTTAGGAGGCAGTAGTATCAGAACACCTGTCGCTTTCAAAATATCATTTTGGTATTACTCTTTACCCTGTCCATAAATCGTGACCTTTTCTTCATTCGTAAACTAAAAGCATGCATCCCAACCTCCGGTTTTGGTTTCCCCGCTGCAAATGATGCATACACACTTGCAGTTTTACAGTCGACCGATAATTATTTATAATAATGACGAGCATATGAACGCCGCCTATACTACAGTTGTACCAATGGCCCAAAATATGGCCCAATGTTGTACATGTAATTTAATCTTTCCAAAAAGCAGTTCGTTGAAGTTGCTGATTAAGAATATTTTTTCAAAACCAATATGGAAAACTTAAAAATGTTTCAATTTATAGTTTTCCGCTCAGTCTTGGTCTACCTTTATATATTTATTACACGATTCCTGAGCTGCTTCAGAGATTTGTTCAGTTGGGAAAAGTGAAATTACATTAGCACAGCCCAAAACACACACACACACACACATATATATATATATATACCACCAAATTGCATCTTTAAAACATTAATGACCGTCATATAAGAGTGAGAAATGATTGTATTAATTTTGTGACAAATTATTATACAAATGTTGTGTTGTGGTATTCTGCTTAGAACTTCCTCGTTCCACCCATCTGATTTCCAGGATTCTCCTATAGTGCCACATTACCTTCTTTGCAGTTCCTTCCTTGTCTCTGCTGTCCTGCTCTCTATCCTGTCTACTATACTTTTACCATACCTAGGTATTATGCTGTCCAAGCCGAAGAACTCTTCATATTCCATAATCCGTTTTAACTTTCTACATCGCATGTTTTGCGTAAATGGGAGTCACACGATCATAATGTTTTGGACACAGGCTACTTACAAAGTTTTAAATGATTGTATTACCGAAATTATATGTTCCCGACAATTTTTTCCTATAACACTTTTCTTGCGCATGATCAGAATTGCATAAAAACCGATGAAATTTAAATCCCAGCTGTTTCCACACAAAATTTACGCCCAGTAACGACTAAATTTCGCGTATTTTCAGAATTAATTTTGCAAGAAGACCAATCTAGAGGAGTACAATAATTAATATGACACCAAGGACCCTATAATTTACATATTAACTCACATATTTACGGAAATTATCGAACATTGTTATTGAGGGAAGACATGGTATTTTTATCTAGTATAAAATGCACCAAAACTGCAATCGTAATTTTGAAAGTAATTTAAAAATAATTTGATCGATTGCAAAAAATAATTGCCAATACCAATGGGCAAAATCGTTAGCCAGGACCGGGAACCGAACCCATTACTCGGAATGAGACAAGGGTTTTATAACGACTCAGCCACAGCATCGAATTTAGTTACTAGAAACTTTCACTAGGTTTCATTTTTATCCCAGCAGTTTTCACATGCTGGATATTAGTCGTATTTCATTGTAGAAAAAGTTTGGGAAACCCTACCATAAAGCATTACAGGAGAGAATATTTATATTTTTTTAAAAACATAAAAAGACTAAATGGGAAAATTCGGAGTTCCCCGATTAGAAAACAAGTGCAGACATAATAGTTGTTTTTTAACTCACGGTTGTAATCGCGTCCCCCGAGGCGGCAGTTGGTTCAGGAACTCTGTAGACGGAAGTAGCGAGATACGATTCCTCAGCTGCGTTGGCGGTGCCTCTCTCAGGTACTCCAGTTGCGCTTGCGGCAGGGACTGCTGTTGCTGTTGGCTCGGAGGCGGAGGTTGAGGGGGCTGTTGTTGGGACGGGGGCGGCGCCGGTTGCTGGGCAGGCTGAGGTGGCGGCGCCTGCGGCGGCTGCGACGGAGGTGGTGCTCGCTCTGACTGCTGAGAGCAGAGAGACTTGTTAGACAGGTCCTCCGGCCGTAGCACCGGCCCCTGTCCCGACCCCGGCACCAGCTCCGAACTCACCGGGGTCCGCACGCTGTAGATGGAGTCGCGGAAGGGCACGGCGTAGCCCGGCTGCTGCACGAAGCGCGTGGCCGGGTACGCAGCGTACGGCGACTGGCGGCTGCTCGGGGACAGCTGCGCCTGGCGGGCGGGCTTGTACGGCGTCGGCCCGTCTTGCTGAGAGGCTCTGAAACATCAATGCCGATTCACATTCGAGTAGGCTTCGTGATAATTATCCCAAATTATGCGTCATTAATTTAGCTTCCAGGCGAAATAAATTTAAACACTAAGATCAGTACAGAGCTCTACAGTATTACAGCCCAGATTTTGAACTCTTCAAACGACTGCACAACGAAACCAAAAATTCGGCCTAAGTTTTACATGGAATTCCCACAATCAACTCAACAGAGGTAGTATTACACTTTGGGGAAATTATGTAACAACAAATGCACTTTTCAGACAGAGAAAACAATTCACAAGGCAGTCAGGCGATGTAAACGAAACTGAAAGATCAAACCAATTCGAATGTACCATTCACAAAATCCACGAATCTTAAAGATAATCATTAATAATAAAACGTAATTATATTTTTAGAGCAAATATAAAAAAATTTAAGGTTGTTTTTTAACGTCTGATTTTGTAATAAGTAAAAATTTGCGGCCTATTTCAGACTTTATTTTTATTTATAAAAATTTCCAAAGAGGAAAAACACAAGTTTCGATACTTATTTGTACTTTCTTCAGGTTATTAATCTAATTAATCAATACACCAATTATCACATATTTTAAATAACATAACCACATTTTGTACAAATTTTGAAAAAGTTTCTCCGAGGCTTTACGACAGTTTAACACACTGTTGTGAATCGTCTAATGATTTAAACGGCGAATGTATCTCGTTCAGTTTGAAACGCTACACCTTCTGAAATTCCTTTCGTAAAGCACGATTTTGTTCTTTAAGTATTATTGTTCTTATTTTTTAAATGCCACCTTAAATACTTTTGGAAATTCGAATTCGACGGAACGAATAACGTTAATGATCTTCAAACATAGTAAATAGATTGTAAATTAAACGATTTTAGACGTCTCCAGGTTGAGTAAATACAGTAATATTAAAAAGTACTCAGCCTACATTTTAAGCGTGCTCTTACTCTACCTTCAATATCTTGAATGCATTAAATACTGCACAATAAATTATTTTATGTCGTAATAGCTGGTTTAGATTAGCAAAATCAAATTTGAGAGTAATACAACAGATATATACGAAAGTCACGTAACCTTTATTCTTAAGAATATGTATTGAATTAGGACATCTGGAAATGTTAGTTGTAGTAATCGAACCATTAAAATTACTTATTCGAAGAACGTTTTTAAGAATTCTGTTGGTGCATAATGTTCAAATTTCATTAACAATTCTATACTACTATATTCATATGAATATAAATAATCAATTGATTGAAAACGGGTAGTTTCTTCCACTGCCTAAAGACAAAGATTCCTTAAGCTCAATGTTTAGAAGAGGGATTCTGAATGAGGTTCCTTGGGGATCAATGGAAGCTTAACGACTCTAAATATACCCTTGGCATACAATAGTCCGTTTATAATTTTTTGTTTTAAAATTTTAATAGTTTGTAAGGAAAGTAATTGTTATATTATGATAATATGCTATATGTATAGATATAATAAAGGCATGCATAGGGTGGTGTGATGCACACATCAAAGGCCGAATATCCTTCCCTTTTGTATACACGCCGAATTCCGCCGTATGTAGAAGTTGGGAGATAAAATCAATTTTGAAACAAGTTGTTATGCCAAATTTTCTATTTGAAAAGACATTTGCAAAAATACTTTCATTACCGGACCATTAGCTTTTTTAGTTTTTCCTAGTTCTAATTCGTATAAGACAGCATTTAAGGCATAATAACAATTTAATAAGAAAACTATAAATTATTGAATATTATATTATAGAAATCGGAGAATAAGATTTATTATTTACTAATTTTACAACCAATGTAAAAAATATAGAAAAGTATCAATCGGAACTATCGCATTAATATTTTTTAAATGTTTCCACAAGTCAGTAAAATTGAAAAACTGTTTAATAAATTGTATAATTGAATGGCAGTTACTGGATTGTGAACTTAAACTTAAAAAGGCAAGTTGTCAATGGGGTCTACGAAAAAGCGTAGGTCGGGATTACCCGCTTAGGATCATTATGGTCAACTTAAGTTGTAAGAGGAGAAATTAGAACTATAGCATAGTTAAAAATTCCTAGTTATCTACATCTGATAAAACTGGTTATCACATAGAAAAACTGAATTTAGTTGAATTAATGAATGAACAAGAACTTGCGTAACAATAATTATCTTATCTGATTGGCGATATTTCGTTGTTGGAAATTCAGAACCTTAATTGAATTATGCAAGTAACTCATTTAGGGTCCGAGAAGCGCTTCTTGTGTAAGATTTATAAGGCGACTTAAGGATTTTGGACGGTAATCGTTATCAATTAAGTGGAAACCAAGGTAAAATGGCTTAAACGCTACATAACGAACCTTAACATTGGTCGATATATTCACAAAATTACAATAAATATTACGGGAAAACTAACAATCGATGAAAATCCAAGTGAGTACTTCATAATATTAAATTTAATTATTGATTATTCAGTCTAAAAATATTTCTGACGTAGTTCGCTTTCAGAGTAGGAATTATTTTGTTATATTCATTTTCTATACAACTATACAAAGGTAATCTTCCGGGTGCTAGCGATCAACGCATATGCTGAAATTTCACTTGTACTTGTGTTACAAAAGGATAGAAGCGCAATGCTGCCGTCCAAAGAAAATGACAGTAAACCTACAAAAATTGCTTTTGAGAGGTCAAGGGATTTTTTTTATATTCGAAATTAACATCTCTTTGAAAATGGGTTTGTTCGTACCAATAAATATGAATTTGTCATTATAAATTTAATATAATGTATTTATCGCAGAAATATTTTTAAAAAATCAAAAATGTGTACTTACTGCCTCCCTACTTTGGACCTATATCAGCAAAATCACCTCCATAAAAATTGTTCGGATATTAATTCGAAAGTGACAATTGTAACAATTATGTGAAAACAAACAGAACAAATACTAATCAAATTGTAAAGCTCACCAGATTCCTTCCTTGTACCTCTACTATAATTAATAATATACAAACATTTCTAACTTGTTTCTTGTAATAGTATAAAATATAATTACGTATTTAATATTAGTAGATTTCATATATACAGTACACAATTGTAGGTAAGAGCATTTAATAATCAATCACTTAACTCTTCTAAAACCAACAATATTATATTTCAATTAAAATACCAAGGTTGTCTTCTAATAAATAACATTGACTGTTGGTATGTATGTGAATGTTCTGCATAGAAATCTAAACTCATGAAGCAATTTCGACTAAATTGCGTGCAAACCTGAAGATATTTGCTGGGAATAAACATTTTTCGGGGGTCAATTACTCTGACACTTCCCTCCAATGTTATTGGCGTATAATTTCAACCTTATTCACTATGGGATGGGAATATCTACAAGGGTCACATAAAAACAAGGAAACAATCGAGATGTGTGTCGAAACAGATGTTATGAGAGTGATTGAGTTTAATTCTGGCATCCAACTTTCCGGTTAAGTTGCAGTTCAGCCCTTCATGGGGTTGGGTTAAGGCAATGTTTTCTTCGTACAATCTTACACAGCTGGTGCAATTTCGGCCATTTCCGTTGCGACGCGGTAACAAAAGGCCAGCCGATTTTGAAGCGAATGGGGAAAGAACAACTTAAACTAAAATACAATACCACCAGAAATTCTACCATCTTAGCCATAATTCTCGACTATGATGCTAGTCTTTGTTGAGAAGAAATACTGGTTTTCCTGGACGCCAGACAGTGCAAATTCACCGTCTTCCGCAGGCTGAGGTTACACCTGCACGTGAAGTGCCAACCCGTACCTACCTCATGCATGGGGCTACAATGACTTCCCAGAAATAATCTAGTACCACACTAGACTCCAAAGTTTCCATGCTCAGTACAAATCCGTACTTTTACCGGCTCAACGTAATATGCGAGATTTCTGCTGCCCGTTTGTTTGTTTATTTCTCCTCAGAGATGACCATGACATGTCTCGTGTAAATAAATACCCTGAGTTAAGTTATAATCATATTTCAATATTTAATTAGAAAAACCAGTGTTTATATTTTAAAAAGCCATCCTTTGCAGTGCATTTTAAAATTTTTAGACACGTTCAGGAAGGTAACAAACTAGTGCAGAAACAACAGGAGACAGTGAGGATGGAGGAATTAATTCTCAATGGCAAAAAAGATTATAATTTTCACTTTGTAAAATTCAGTATATGTATTGGTTATACTACAATTGGGCATATACAGAGTGGTAGATAAGTATACATACAGGAAACAACTAACCTATTTCCATAATACTCCAGTCAGCACTAATCTAAACTTCATAGACAAATGTTTTCCAAAATAATTTTTTTAAATTCGTGATTCTGCCTTCCAAATAAGTTAGTATTTTTATGACTAATTTTACATTACAACTTGTCACCAGACTATGAATTGAATAAACACATGACAGATCTTTCCGGATATGATTATCAAATCACTCTCACCCTACTGCATCAGACCAGTCTAAGGACTTACTACAACAAAAACCGGTCTCAACACGTAGCAACATATTATGTGGAGCCCCAAAATTTTATAAGTTCATTCTTTAGATTTTGAACTCTTCTAATATTCTGGTAATGAAACTTAAAACTTTCAAGTCTACCTAGCTGCATGATTTACTTGCTCCTCTCACCCTAAATTAAAGTAGCTTGTCACTGGTAGAACTTTCTCCAATTACTCAAGAGCATATACAATTTATTACATGAATATTTCCATTCCATATGACTAAAAATTAACTCAAGGTAGAAAACAATCTTGAATGTTAGGGGTACTGATCATAATCACGTAAAGGTAGATTGTATAATAATGTAAATGATATTGTTGGAACTTACTTAGAATAAAAACTTTTAAACTCCGGGGAATCTACATTGGCGTCAATCTGGTATGTACGAACATTTAGATTATGTTTGTAATAAAATGAACAAAGAAAATGTTTATATTAAAAAGGCTTGCAACTTCCTTCGAAGTAGAGAACCTACTAAACGTATTATTGTTATAATTCATGGTTAGGTTCAGCAGATACCAATTACCAAGTGTTTGAAAAGACTTAAAATATTCTTAAGAAGGTATTCAGATATGTTTAAACTGAAAGTTTCATTCATTATAGGAAGTATACTTTACAAGCTTCCTTAAAGTTAATTTTCATTAAAGTTTCTCATATATGCGATAACACAAATAAAATATTCTGGAGTATATATAGTTCATTTAATGAATATTCATAATTTAGACTGGTAAGAGTCCTCACTCTGTAATAATTTGCAATACCATAATATATTACGGAAATATAATGTCGAGTATAAGGTAGACTTTAAATAATTTGTACTTTGCAAAGGGTTCTAATATTGCAAATAACAATGTACGAAATAATAATAATAATATTGAAATAGAACAATTCACTCAAAGCGTTTCTGAGGAAAATCGTACGACGATATGTTTAAATAAAATTTAAAATTACGATATGAGACCACATCTGCTATTTCGAACAATTTTGGATAGTAATGTTACGTAAACACAAAAATTAAACGGAAAAAATATCCATGACGATAATTTAATTGGCAATATTGCAGTTCATATAGTACAATTAAATTAATAGAATCACTAACTTCAAACGATACCAATTTTTAAATGAGCCTATAAAAATGAATTTAAAAGAAATTGAAATGCGTAAATCTCCGTAACAGCCGTACTAATGCGTTAGGAACATGGCACAGCCGCGCGTGTAATTGAACGTCCGCAAAGCTCGACTGTCTGTAACAGAGTGCAGTTATGACTCACCCTCTCGAAACAACGACAACCAATAGAGAGCGCTTTTCTATGCGCAAGTCTGAAATGCCGAATCCTATTGGTAGCGACGACAATACAGAGGGAGAAAGACGACTTTACGCATGCGCTGTCGGTAGTCGGTCGCGATGCGAGATAGGAAATGTGAATCAACCAGGATATTGGAGAGCAGACGAGGAGCGTGTGTGCGCATGTTAGCAATGACGTTGTTTAACTACACGCTTTTCGGCAAGTTTAAATTTAAATAAAATATCATTCCTTTCCTCAAATCTCCCGGCACGCATATGTTCACCCAGACCTCATGCTTAAGGTTTCCAGGACAGTGCGTCACCTGAAGAAATGTTTTCATTAATAGGATCGCGGAGTTCATCAAAACTGTGAGACTCGGAACAGACTGTTCGTAATGTGCGAATGATTAAGTATATGAAATAAACTGGACAGGCAACGTAAATAACAACACGTGGTTTTACTCGGCAACAGCGAAGCTAGATTTGGCAGCAGCGCGGAGCTTCCAAGTCTATGGCCTTGGAGGGGCAAGCGAGGGGAATGCAATTACATGGAAGGGGGTATCCAAGATGGCTGTCGTTGCGGGAGTGCTAGCGCTATTTTGGCCCACCAAAATTTATTGGCTAAAAAGAATAACAACGGTATATAAAATTCAATTTAAATTGTTCCATATCTTTGAATATCAAAAATATAATTATTATAGAAAGCCAAGAGCAGTATAGTATTTAAGAACTATATTTGTAATTTACTTACTTGAACTTTTAGCAGACGCACTAATCCAGCTAAAAATACGTACAAGTTTTCTTTTTTACTTCAAGAAATGTATATGCATCAATAATTAATCTTTGTTTTCGGAAGCTTTCTTTTTTCAGAACAAAATTGCCCGTGGCAAATGAGACTAGTTGAATATTATGCTCGGACCTGTTAAGAAGCAATCATTGCAGCATATTCTGGTGGCATGTAAATTAGATTCACCAACTTTTCAGTATTATCATTTCTCTTACTGAAAGAATGACAACGTCGTTTCCAGCAAAATTGGACAGTTGCCAGAAGAGCAAGGCAAATACGGTCACAGACCTTGTAGTTTGTTAATTTAACTTCACAGCGTTCGCTTTCACTCAAATTTAATATGGATACGAATCGTTTTCTTCCTTGTCATTGTCCTACAAACTTCATATAATGCTCCATTTTTGGTATCAGAATACAGGCTTGCATTTGAAAATCCAAACATTAAAATACATTCAAGATAAGATGTGGCAAACTTGAGATTCGTTTACGAACTTATCATTTTTATAGATACTATTGGATGGTTAATCATTTAACACTAAATGAAATGGGTGCCACGGATTTTTCAAGTTTGAATAGTTTTTCTGTTTAAAAAAGTAAGAAAACATTTTGTAGTACGAAAAGCGTTTGTCATTAGTTTAATTTTATCAATTTATTTCCTTGTCGAAATAAGGAAATGTTATGAAAACAACGAAACTTATGTCAAAATAATTTAAAGCTCATTTAAATACAAGTGACTGAAGTACAGAATTCAGAGATCCGGCTACATGAAAAATATAAGATTTTCAAAACTTTAAACGGGTTTAAAAAGTAATAAATACTGACCAAAATTAATGTTAAACAATGTTCATAAAGATAGCTTATTTATTCAAGTTTGCGTGAATACAAACAATGTTAACGAAAAAATTAAGTACATCCACAATAACTGAAAATAATTATGATATGTGATCCAGAGTGACTTTCAAGTCGTCAGACACAGAATATAATCAAAGTAATTTTACTATATAAAAATATGTATAAGAGAATACTGTAATTATAAACTTAATAGATAGTTGTAGGACATATTGTAATTAAAACAGATACTTGGTCCCCATATACAAGGTTCTTCGTGTTGTAAGATAAAATTGATATTCAAATAATTATTGGATATGCACACGCGTTTGATGACGATTTACAAATCAAACGATGGTTGGTTGATGTTTTAAACGTAAAAAGTAAAACTAACTACTAAATTATATTCAAATCCACACAGCTGTTAACAGAAACTGATTTTCCGCCGAAGATTGATCAATGTGAAAGTCTTGTTTCCCAAAAATCCCAGAAAGCGTACAATAAATATAAACGTTAAGTTTAAAACAGTAAAATGGGTAAAGCATTTGATAACTAAGATACAGCTCGAAAATTTTTCCGTTTCAATTTTTCAACCTGGTAGTTCAACTACGTCGTTTAATCTAATTAAATAGAAGACTTGATCAAGACTGCGTCCATAATATGGTCTACATAGAACAAATGCCTTGTAAGAAATAAAATAGCAGTATACATTCAAAGAAATTCGTCTTTAAATTAAGTTTCTAGTGACCAAGGAATCCATTAACTAATATTACTTTTAGTGTTTTCTTGTTAATACGATAAAAGAAAAAAAGACTTACAATTCATTAAATTATTTTTATAATCTAAGGTGTTAGTATACATAAACGTATTTTTTATTTATTGAAGAGAACTTATTACCTGAAGACAATACAAATAAGAAACGTTGTTGAATGAAATATTTGAAAATTATCTGTTACGTTCGTTTAATTTAACTTGCAAATTAAGTAATAATTTAGACATTTTATGGCATCTGTTTTGAAGATGGCACATTATTTGTGTGTGTCGGTGGTGTGGTACATGCTGATTATTTAAATATACATCTAATTCCAACAGAAAATGATACAGCTAATGTGGTATTATAAATTATAATATTAAATTAAATGCTTCGATGGTTTTCTGTCAAAGGTGTTCACTTAATTTAGTAAAATCAATTTTAAACAATTCCAAACAACCAAATGCGTCTTTACAATCTGAAAGTAAGTATACTAATTTTATGACATTTTGTGGACAATAAACTGAATTTGAAAAAGCATTAAACTATTAACTATTAAAGAAACTTTCATATGCTTCTTATATGGACATGCAAACAGGAAAATTAGTATACAATTAGTATTTTCAATCTGTATTGTCTGAGGTCATATTTTGGAGCGACTCTTCAGAGAAAGAAAAGATTTATATAATCCAAAAAAGGTATTACTATATGACACGTCATTTTGTGAATGCTTATCAGCACATTCTCTCATAATGTTCTTTGTGATTAACAATAAAACGTCATACACTACTAATTCATGTGCACAGAAATAAAAACAACTTTCATACAGAATGTAAGGGAACAACACAGTTCATCAAGCTTCGCCCATACATTAAACAATTCTGAAATTAACCAAATAAATTTGAAACTGAACTAGTCACTTTTTTACTATGATGTAAAGGAATTTGTAGATCTATGTAATTATTAATCGCACTACAGTAACAAAAATATAAATAGTCAACATGTGCTACTAGACATAAGATTATACTATTAATAATGCAATAAAATTATATAAAATTATTTGACTCCATATCCTTGAAACATAAGCTTCATTAAAGTATCAAGCAACATGGCTATTATGTTATTTTAACCACAGCCATTTCTTCTGAATTTGTAAACACGGCACAATGAAAATGACGATTACAGTCAGTCATAATACTAAATAACATTTTATAAACCCATCTTTGGCACACCATGTCCGAATTATACTCAGAAATTTCAGGTAATGTCACCGTCGTGACAATTTCTAACACATTTACAACTAATGTGGTAATTCCTATGTCTAACTTACATGTCTCAACCTTTTTTTAAAAAAAACTACGAAATTATATTCAAATCCAAGCAGACATAATTAACGATAAAGAGAGGAATGCGTGCATTCAGGTTTTGTATGAGACTATATATAATAGAACAAGTATATCGTTAGGCGACAAGCGCAATATTCGATAAATGTAAAGAATGAATTGTGTGAGGAAGCTTAGTCTGGTGGAGAAGATGAACGGTATTGTACCTGATATACAACGTCGGCCAGAAGTCTCAAGTACGAGTGTATGTGGTGATTTTCTAATTGCTGCCGTCCTTGGCACCCAGAATAGGAGCACTTCCCTCCAAAAGCAAGGCCGTCTGTGTCGATAGCAACACGTGTACATCTCCACGGCGACAGTGCCATTCATATGCGTCCCCTCTGTGTGTACAATGAGTAACGACGTTGGCCAGCTATTGATTTCCATGACCCTTGACCAATGTCGGTGTAGTTATAAAAAGATTAACAAGGAACAAGGGAAATAAACATGTTTTGTCTGCGTAACAAAAGTGAACGGAACTGACTTTAAACGAAATTATGGAAATAATGCAGTTGTGTGCATAAATATGAAAATGGATAGAATGAACCTATAATTCGCTATAGTTTATATAAAGTTCGTTTCTAAGGGTAAGACTTCACTCGAAAACGACACTTTTCTTTCGAGGAAGCTGGCCTAGTCAAACCATGCTGTTCAGAAAGAGATTCACGCAAGGGTACTATGGTAATAATCGCTTTACAGTGGAAATTTGATCAAATCGCTGATTAGCAAGTCATTTTCAATGGATTTAAAAGAAAAATTGTGAGATAAATAAAAAGAGAATCGAACATTTGTAACAGCAAAAATTAACTTAATCAGAGCTGGGCGATCCCCTACCCTCTTTCGAACTATTTTGCTCTTCAAAGAGTTGGTTTATCTTTTCCACGCACAAAAATTTACCTAATGTCTTAATACCACTGCCAAAAAAACCTTCAAAATCATAAAACTCAACGTCATCATAGGCTTTAAAATATTCTTACTAATATATAGTGTAGTTTTTAATAGAATAGTTTTAGATGGCAATTCCACTAATTAGAGAATTATTTGATGTGAAACAGGGGCGAATTATATACATATATACCTATAGACCGACATCAGAAAAAATAAGCGAGTTGTATTCCACTTGGAAAGAGTGCAGTTGAACGTATATCGTGAAGGAGTATGGCGGACGAAGGTAGAGACCGCTCAGTGCCGTTTCGCCTAACCTGTTGGCCAGCGCCCAAGCATTCCATTCAGCTGCCCACACGAAATAGAAGACTCTCACAAATAAACTGCACACTCCCGGTAAAAATATCCCCTCTTACTCCACAACTTCACACTGGCAGGTCGTTGCTTCGTTTCTCCACGCCGCTGAGCACATTCGTACACAGTCATCGAAGTGTTTGTAACTACCCAAGGGGAAGGGGGACATTCTATTCAGGTTTCGTAGATATATATATATATATATTACATTGGGTACAAACCAAGCTGATTAATTTAAGGAATTTCAAATAATAACAGTGATGCTATCTATATGAGAGCTGTTACTTATCATGGTTTTACATCAGCTGTCATTCTTCTTCCCCCCCCTCACGATTTTTTTTATAACAAGAAAAAAGATATTTTAGATTTGGTCGGAGCGATCTGCAGTTTGTCATAGTTATCTATTATAACAACATTAAGAGATATTTTTATGTATACATTCATATAATGTCTCAAGAAACGTTTATTATATTTTGGTATATTATATTATATTATATCACAAATAAATAACATCAGATTATATACACCATAGGAGGAGACCTTGCGGCTCCAGAAAGATTCAGTTGTGGACCCTAGTAAAGTGAAACCTCGATTTTTGTCGACAATCCGCCCGAACGGGATTGACGAAATGTGAGATGCAGGGAACCATTTTCATGTGAATCAATATAAATCCAATAAATTCGTCCCCAATACTAAACAATAAAACACATTTCCTATGAAATGTACCATATATAGTTTATTTAATAATAAAATTCGACGAAAACCGAAAATGAGAAATTCTAAACCGACGATAACCGAATTTAACTGCAACAGAGGTTTCAATATAAAATATCTTTTGAAGTTATAGAACATATTATCCTACGAATCTACAAATGGAGTTATTTGAGTTCGAAGATGATGGGATCCTAATTTTTGTGACTTTAAAAATGATCCTATAGAAATCTGGAAAATTATGTTGACTACCCATACCATCGAGAACATGCACTTTGGAATTGCAGCTGCTCATTTAGAAAATCAATTAAGGCTGCGCGTTACGAGGCTTCATTCGAGTATTTAATTACTTTCAAGAAAAAAGTAACTAAAATTTTCCATCGGATTTAAAATTATTTACCGTATTTTTGATTTGCTAGTCATTATTTTATAATTTACTTATTTTAATGTAATAAATTAGTGCAAAAATACGTCTACTAATGCGATTGCTTCAAATTAACATAACTTTTCGATTGTATTTAGTTGTAATGTGATAAATTTATTTAACAATGCTTTCTTTTTTGTTATTTATATTTGTAGTTATTTATTATGATTAAAGAATAATGCTATAACAAGTTATTATCCTTACGTTAATACAAAAATATTTTAAAATGAAATTTTTTATGTTAAATAATAAATCACTGTATGCATCTATACAATGCATTAAATTGATAAAACTATTCTAACTTCAGAAAAGTCACGTGTGTAGGCATATCAATTTATGCGGCCTCCTTTATTACTAACCAAATTTAAATGTGGCCTCTAGACAAAAAGCTTCTATACCTCTAAGATACACCTTCAATTTATCCAAAATATTTGTTTCCACATATGTATATTAATCAAATATTCACTCCATATTATAAGTATGAAGGAAGAAATATTTTGGACAGTTTGAAAGTGTATGTCTTTAGTGTCAGATGAATGATAATATTTTTAACTGCTATCAACTAATATTTTTCAACTAATTTTTAACCGGCGTTAAAGACCTTCGTGAACCGTAGATTCCTTAATGATAAACTGACTAAGAAGATAAAACTGCTGATAGCTCATCAAATTAAAAATAAACAAATTTGAATAAATTTATTTTAATTTCATGAGTTTCCAAACATCTTGAAGATATAACAAGTAACAGGCGTTCATTTTTTATAGGAGTATATCAGTCAAGAGTGGACTGCAAAAAAATTGATTGTTATTGTACCATGTAAGTAGGACCAATGGAATAGGCAATGTGCCTCTTGAAATCCTCCACTCGCCGCTCTTTAAGTTCTTCTACAAACGAAGGGAAACAAACCTGGCAATACTTTGGTAGCAACAAGTTTGGAGACACGAATGACAAGCACAAATTCTTTACGAATGTATTATATTCAAAGAAGCATTTACATTTAATACGTTGAAACTACCAACTTACAACTGTCGTAAATGTTATAGTTCTGATCCCGTTTATTCAAATTTCCTATTTGTTTATAAATATCTGAAAACCACATAAAATGTCTGCCAATGATATTAAAGTAATATTAAATTTACCGTTGATTTTTCCACTAACCCGCGGAAAAAATTAAAATAGAGCATTCACACTTAATATCAGTCCCTACTACAGAGATCAGCAGATTGCCAAACTAGCACTGGCGGAATATACACCGAGCTGACTCCCAGTAAACCGCTTCCTCGATCAGTGTTTGAATGAAATAGTTGAACTTTTTACTGTCCGAGTCTAATTACAACAACCAAATTAATTGCTGTGCAGTCTCCCTCACTAATATTTTTACCTCGTTTATATAATTTCCTTGCATTTTCCTCCAAGTTTCTCCACTATGAAATAAATAGAATACGGAAAAATCAAACAATATGAAGGACGTTGACTAAGAGAAGGGATAGATTAATAGGCCACGTTTTAAGGCACGAGGGTCTTGTAAAATTAGCATTAGAGGGAAGTGTGTGGGGGTAAGAACAGAAGGGGGATACCAAGGATGGAATACGCTAAGCAGATTAGGGCTGGTTTGTTTGTGCTAGTTATAATGTAATGAAAAGGCTTGCGCAAGATAGGTTAGCATTGAGGGTTGCATCAGGCCCGTCTTAGGACTGAATACCACAACAACAATAATGAAATAATTAACTAGATTAATACATTCACTTTTTTTATTTTCTTAGCGGTCAACTTGGTCTCGTGAGGTCTCGTAGGATGTGAATCTATCTTCATGTTTACACGATGTTGCACCAAGAACCGTTTCTGACTTCTATAATGTAATTGGCATCCATTTCTCGAAAGTATATATATATATATATATATATATATATATATATATTGAACTTCAAATGCTAACCAATTTATTATTTATTGACTAGCATATAATGCTAATGGTCATTAGAGACCTTCTACGATTATAGGAACTTATTCATTTTTACAGGTTCGACGGTATGGGAACACACACGCATCGTGTGCATGCCAGGATTCGAACGTGGATCTCTGTCGTGCGAGGCAGACACGATAACCACAGCAGGCCGGCCATCTTAAGGAAAAATTAACTTTCTTAACGTTCCTTTAGTGTATAACAATCACGAACGCATATAAACTTCACCAGAGATAGTATGTTTTCAGAATCTTAATCTACGATTACATACTGCAGTTTATTAAAATTGCAAATTTCGCTAGTGGCGCAATAAGCTAAGACCGTCAATTTAACACATTGATGTTAGAAGCAGTTAACACCGCTCACGAAACGAACGTGACTAGTCATTTTTAACTGGGTCATTTATTTCCTTCACTGAATAAAATCACAGATGACCACTAAAACAGTCAGTTACGAATATTCATAAATCGTTGACGATAATAATGAGAAGAACCAAGAAAACGCATTGATCGAAAAAGCTGCTCAGGGTCATGAAATGAAACTAAGGCGACAAGAACTCACTTAAAATCCTTTACCGTGCTCTACATTCCACATGTCTGTTATTAAAGGGGAGTTGTCTGTTCCAGGATCACCCTCGTGTAGCCTGTCACCCAAACTAAAAAGACTATTAAATTCCGTTCCTATCCTATTAAAGGAGAATTGTCTGTTTCAGGATCACCCTGATGTAGCCTGTTAGAAAAAAATAATAAAACGGATAGAAAAGGTGATAGTGGTAACTGTCGCAAAAGCGAAGAAGATAAGACACGGGGCCACAGACGACCTTGCATTCCCATGACGTCACAGCGGCTCTCGCAGGTTGACTCAGCTGCTCCCACTCTGATTCACTCTTCCTGCACAACAATAAGGAAACTCCCTCAGACCTACTAATCAGCCTCCGCAATTCACATCGGGTGCGGTTTCTGTGCAGAAAAAATAACTTGAAATTTTCACGTCCTCAACAAAAATGAATTGTCGTTATCGATTTCCGGTGAATGAGCCCACGCCCTCCACCTACGTCACTATTCACAAAACAAACGCACTGGCTAGCTGCCTTCACGTGGCTTCGGGTAATAATCGCATTTCAAGGAGGAAATTTCGCCTGCGTGTCAGAAGTTACAACTTTCCTCCCAGATTCCGGCCGTATCTTGCATGTCATCATCGAAGATTATTACAGATGGTGAAAATATTATAAAAAAATCTCAGGTTGAATGTCATTCATTATGACATTTTAAGTATTCAATTCATTTTATTCGATGGAATTTCTTTCCGCTCTTTCATTGTGAGGCGGATAGAAAATTAAAGAAAGATAATTTCACTCAACAAAAGTATAGAAACTGGGGAAAATTTATCTAGAAACTCATTTAAACGCAACTTCAACAAACAAAACTGTACTGCGTACATTTACTCAATTTGGTCAGTCGGTGAGTATTTTTTTTCCGTTCATTGAATACTACAAAGCATCATTTAAACATACTGGTTACGCCCAAAGAACCCAAAGACTACTGAGCAGCCCATAAAAATTCCTTTGCCACAGAACAAACAACGCACGGTACCTGTCATGTCCTATAGCCCCCCCCCCTCACCCCATCAACCATCCCACTAGCGAACGCCAACAACTGAATAAAAATTGTTCAGAACTACGTTTTTGAATGTCTTGCATTCGAGTACTGCGTACATTTACTCAATTTCGAGCTCGCAAGCTGTACCTGGTTCATTCGTTCATCTGCATAGACGCATAATGTTCGTTGACGGTTCACCTTTCGACTCTGGACTCTCAATCACTTTTCACTGTTTCATAGATAAACAGAATAATCGGTTTCTCCCCGTATCGCAGACTTGCAAACACATTATAGTTGCAAATAAATATATGTTATATATATCATCGATATGTTTATGGAATTACATTCCCAAGAGCCATCCATAAGTTTTAAAATTTCCTTGTAATCATGATGGTTGTGCTTTAGAAATATTTAATGTCATTTAAAGGAAATTTCTGCGTCGAGTACTAAAGCTATGCATTTTTGAGATGTTATTGTAAGAAAATATAAATCATTCTATTCTGTATTGAAAATAAAATGCTTGCGGAAAAGTATTATACTGTAAATCATCTTAAACAATCCTACAGTAGATTTTCTCATTGAGTTGATGCTTTTGATATTGGCTTGTTTGATTTAAAAAATTCTGAATTATTAACGTTACTCAAATATAACATTTTGATTTAAAAATAATGATATAAAAGTATGATTATATATTATATTGTGATAATTATATTAATATAAAATTGACAATAGCCCAAATAAATAAATCCCATTAAAACATGTCAGCATTTATTTAGGACTCCTGGTTACTTTATCTTGATCACGAAAAGATATGAGGAAACTAATGATTATCAAAGATCGAATATTTTTCCGGTGTATATTCTGGGTAAACAGTTCTTGGGTTTCCATCCAGGTTAAATTAAGCTTAAGCCACGATGTTTCGTTGGATTACTCTGCCATCTTTCTCAAGTGAGAATTAATAATGATTAATAAAAATATAAAAAACAACGTTGAAGATAATGGGGAAATAAGGCACTTATACTATGAGCAAGGAAGAATTCAATATCATTAATTAAATCATATTGAGGCTGAAAACATTGAATTATTTAGACCTTCAATCGTTTAGTGTCCACTATGAGTGCCAAATTTCATTTCTACCCAGTATTGAACGCTAAGGAGCTTACATACCGAATATCAACAAACAAAACGGAACCAACTATACTATAATTTCTTACGAAGATAACGTTCAAGCAACGTGACGTGTGTACCCCGTTTGAGATTTTTCAACAGGAAGACACGTCATCTATATTTTATGCACTCTATCACGAAATACAGGCTTACAGGAACACATCATAGTAAAAGGAATTTAATTGGTCAACACAATCGGAAATGTTTTAAAGTCACGCACAATGTTGCAGAAAACAACTATGGATAGTTTCTTTTCTTTACAGAAAGATACTTATGAATTTAATTTACTGTAACGCTTCTTATTTGCAAAGTCTGAATTGAAATTTATAGATTGCCAATAACAAATACATGTCCGAACCTGAAGTAGGCAGATTGAGTTCTGGAACAACAACAATCGCAATAAAGAGCTTAAAGAAAGCAATACTGAATCGACCATATACAAATCAAACGTGGAGACAAGGAGCTTACAGCGGATGCCTGATCTCAGATTCCGCGCCGCAGACATAATTAGTGATGACAAAGTCTTCAGGAACAAAGTTCACACGCTGTAGGTGGCCGAAACGGCAGCCTGCACGTTGACTCGTTGACTATTTAATCCTTATCTGTTATTCGTTCCCCCTCCTTTGTACTAAGATAAGATACTGACGGGTACGCTACAGCTGTTAGGACGCATCAAATCGCTTGCCAATAGATAACGGTAAGGCACAAGTCCCCATTCGGCGTGCTTTCCACAACTCAAATGCGATAATTCAAATTTAATTTACGCCTTTATTAAATGTTAACTTCACACGAATGGACTATCATATTCAAGTAAGCATTATCAGGGATAAATTATACAATTATATATTTGTATATAATTTGAACTAAATCAAGAGTTTTGCAATGTGTGTTATATACAGTTCCATTTACCCCTTTACGTTGTGCAATCTTGATGCGCGAGTTGTCTCATATTTCAAGCCGCGTTCTTCTATCTACACTTTCAGTATTCATTAAATTACTTTTGTGGATCTGACGATATATATTTTTTACATAATAATGCGCCGCTGTCCAACTTTTAAGTACTTTTAAAACTTTATTACTTACATTACTTAAGATATACTAATAAATATAAATATATATGCATCGAATCCAATCATTTCCAAAAATCACAACGATCAATTGCTTTCTGCTTAAAAGGGGAGGGGGATATTGATTCCAGAGTAAAAATTCTGTGTATTAATTAAGAGTGCGCAATTAAGTGAATCACTAATTACATTTAAGATGTTTTACGCCCTTGATTCACAACAATTCAGAAGTACAAATTTAATAGCGCAGGAAAATAAATTCCAAGAAAATCGCAAACTATTATATCTAAATAAATCAATGGTATAGGTATTTTAATAAAAACAATGACATTCCGTTAAAACTATTAATAAACTAACTCAAAATGATTGAATTGTGGTGAACTATGCCAAAAGCCTTATGTACTTTAATGCAAGATAGTTAAAATAAAATTTAAAAAAATTAATTCCTGTATCATACATTTTAAAAATATATAAAACTTATTTATTGATCGTGTGTCAATACTGAAAGGTTGTATTTTAATGTGGCATTCAGTCCTAATACTGGTCTGATGCAACCCTCCATGCTTACCTCCCTTGCGCAAGCCTTTTCATTTCCTCATAACTAGCATCCCCACATCCTCCCTATCTGCTTAACGTATTCCATCCTTTGGCTCCCTCTTCTGTTCTTATCTCACACACTTCCCTCTAATGCTAATTTTACATTTTCAGCATTCTCCTATAACACCACATTTCGAAGGCTTCTGTTCTGTTCCTTTCTCCTACTCCTATCGTCCACGTTTCGCATCCATATAACGCCACGCTCCGTACGAACATTTTTAGCAACCATTTCGTAATATTCACACTTATATTAGCCATAAGTAAATTCCTCTTTTTCACGAAAGCCTTCCTTGCCTGTGCTATCCTACTCTTTATGTCTACTATACTTCTACCATCCCTAGTTATTACGCTTCCCAAGTAGCAGAATTCAATAACTTCCGTCAAAATATCCCTTCCCAACCTAAACCCTTTGTTATTCCACTGTTTCCCATACTACATCGATTACCTCGGTCTTCCCTCTATTAATCCTAATATTGAACTCTTTCTCCAGGACTACGTTCATGCCATTTCTTATGGTTTCGAAGTCTTCTTCTGACTCCCCTAATACTACAATATCGTCGGCAAACCTTAGCGTTTTTATTTCTTTTCCTTGCATTTTTATTCCGTTTCTAAACTCATTTTCAACTTTCTTCATTGCCTGTTCTATATGTAAGTTAAACAGCATGGACGACAGACTGCATCCTTGTCTTATTGTGTGATTTATCTAATAATAAATTGAATTTTGAACACTTTCAGACTTTATTCCTAAAACAATTCCCCGAAAAAGAACAATCGTTTCGGTACTTTTTTGTACCTTCTTCAGGTTATTATCCTGTGGAGTAATATTGATAAAACATCGTGTTAATAATAATAACAAATTAAGACTCCCTAAAATTATGTAAACGGTTTGTTTTGTCTTGTTAACACGAGCTTTATCAATATTTATTCACGGGATAATAACTTGAAGGTACAAATAAATATACCCGAAACGTTGTTTTCTCCTTTTTGGAAATTGTTTTAAAAATGAAGTCGAAAAGTGGTTAAAAACTTTATTTATTTTGTATAAAACTTATATTTTTACTGTAAATATTAAGAATTTGGATAAGGTTTAGTATGGCACGTCTCAATTACCTTCAGTTTATATGCACTGAAATAAAAATGCCGTGGACCATTTGAATAATAATAATATTAATAATGTCATATTTCCAGTATAGCACGGATACACGCGTAAGACTGAGCACGTTTCCATTTATGACCAAGTAATATAACGTACTTAAAACATTCTAAATGAATATTGGAAATTTTTTGTACGAGTTACAGAATTGGGAAAAGCTACCCAGTGAAATGGTGTTAGCCAGCAGGTTCGTGAAAAGCAAAGCTCTCGAGTACAGGATTTGGGAGGAGTCGCGAACTGGTTCTAAGAACAGGATGCGAAAAGCCACGTGACTAACTCTGAAGATCTCATTGCAAGCTCGTGAACTATTCATGTTATGAAATACTGCAAACATTGAATAAAATTAACAAAAATCGCCAGGGTCAGACTCTGTTCAAACGAATGTGAATAAAATGAATTTAGTATATTGTGTGACATGAAAACCCATCAAGTATCATGTAATGGAAGATTGGAGGAGGGGGAAATTTTATTGCGTTTTAAAAATATTTGATTAATTGTAAATTATCCATGCCAAAGATAAGGGGAAAAAATTAATCTCTGAATTACGCACATTTCTACGGCTTATTGATCCGAATTGAATACGCTAGGAGGAAAACTAGGGATAAAGAAATATTTACTGATTTTGGCCATGTAATAATGCATTGAATGTAAGTCTTTTCGGTACCTTAACTGAACCGAACATTAACTTATTTATTACTGTAAAGAAGATATATTACAGAATAAACAACTTCCACATATACAATATAACGTAAGGTTACCGAACATAATTCGTCATTAACGTTACAAAATTACCATTTCAATATAAATTAAAAGCTTTCATTGATAATATTGGTAAATTCTGAAATAAATGTAACGGGCAACATTTCATTGCAAGGTGCAATCGGGAAAATAACATAAGACCAGTGCGAATACTACAATGATTCAACATTAACTAAATCAGATCGTGCAGTTTATTTTCGTGATTTCACACTAAATAATTGATGGGTTTAAAAACAGATGGGCACAAAAACATCTGCTACTGTTTAGTAAAATTAGTAAATTTTAGTTGTAATTGCATGTTTTGAAATAAAAATGTTTTTAGTTAACTAAATATGTTCTTATATTGCTTCAAGATTTGCACATGTACCCTCTCTTCCTCAGTCCACAAATGTGTGTGTTTGAAAATGGAGAACACTCGAAATTAGTATGTTCACGTGATATTTTATGTAGTGCTCTATAACGCGAGTTCGGAGACCGTGGCTGGAGCCAGATTACAGCGCACTCCGGCGCGCCATCTTGTTGGAAGATTTGCCATCCAGACAAGGTACTGGCCGCAGTCCAGTTCTCGCTCTTCGATGCACAACCAAAGCTACAACTCATGGACAAACAGGCCAACAAATGTTAAATACCATAATCCCAAAAATATATATAGCGGACTGATGGAAAACGCAATGGTTTAATAATTAGGAGTGAACGCTTTATAGTTCTATTGTGCAAACCGGAAGAAAGTTCGCAGGCATCAGTTAAAAGTATTGTAGAACTAGTATGATAGTTTAGTATTTACCGAGAACAAAAGTAAGACTTTGTAAAAAAGGGAAAACGAAGTTACAGGACCATTTTTCTCAACCTCAATTAGTAGGTCGATGACAATTTTTTTGTGCATTTATAACTTTCAAGGAGTTTCACTTATAAATGAATTATACATAAGAGCTAATTTGATTGTGCTATGTACATTATGCCTATACGTTACGGTTAGGGAAACATTGTTTGCGTTATCGGCAGAACTTTCGAAATATTTGCCCGATAGCAGCTAAGCAAGTGAAATCGCAAAGTACACAGCTAACAATCCAAAGACTCGCGCCATGTGTTGGTGTATATCGGTAATAGGCGAAGTTTGCTTTCTACTCGGAAAATGATTTTTAAATTTTCCGTAACTTCATGAAGCTGTGGTAAAAACAAAGGAGTGACGTAATAGTTAATGACTGACTATTTTGAAAATTATGATAGCATCAAGGCGTCGTGGTACGAGGAGTCATTGATCGAAAGCAAGCAAGCGCGTGCACCTGCCGCAGAGGCTGCTAACATTGTTCTGCAGACTCGTCCCCGAGATCGACCGTGCAACGTTGCGGCTTACGTAAGGCGAGCCGGCAACACCGCACGGCCTTTAAAGGGGCACTCGCTAACGGAACCGGCAGCAGCGCCCGTCTGTTCTCTTGCAGCCATATACCATCAGCCCGGTACAGCTACGGTTACCTGCCTCCTACATTCCATACCAGACCTAACACTGTCAATGTCACTACTAATATTAAAGAAAGAAATTGACTGCATTCGATTCGATAAATATGACCGTAGTCAGGGCGATGATGAGACGACATAGTGTCGAAGGGTGGTAGACGCCAAAGCTCTTTGTGTTTCGAATATAAATAGATCTACGACTTCCTAAAAATAAATATATGCAGCTCTATACCGAAGGCAACCTTTACATTATTCAGTTAAAAAGTTAATCGAATTAAATGGTTTTTTCTTCTGATAATTATATAATAACTAAGCATATAATACCGGAAGGGATTTCTTTTTGAAAAAAGAATCACATCATTTTTTATTATAGTCATACAAGTACGAATTTCAACGCAATATTGCCTAATAGTGTAGCTCGCTTTAATAATTTTGGAGATTGATCCACAGCAGCCATTATTTGGGTACATTGCTGGACGGGCTACAGAAATATGAGACGGGAGTAAAATCTTTCAACCTATTTTGGAAAAAAAATTTTAACCGGAATCCCTAATTAATATCTTATACAACTAATCAAAAACATAAAAGGGGAGTCTAATGTCGGTCTGTCGTAAAGCAGTACGGTGCAACTTTTTGTAGAATAGCATGGAAATTAAAGAGATACAGACGTAGATAACATCCCAAAACTACTTTGATACACAATTCATAGACCAAGCGAAATGAAATGAAATTTTCCAATGATAAGCAAAAGGTGATCAGCTTAATGCCGAAATGATGCCTTGGAATATAAAATTTCATTGGAATTAGTATCCCAGGTGACAAACTGCAATTACATAAGCATTTATTTGTAGACAATAATCTGCAGTGACAGGAGCACGTAAACAAGGAACGCGCGTAATAATTTGCTCGTCGTAACAAGAACTATCAAAAAGGGAAATGCTCACTAATTGAATACGGTACAGTTTGATGAAATACGCATGGGAAATATCTTGTATAATCATTAGAAAGAGTACAGAGGGGTCGAAATATTCGTACAAATAGGACATAGGCATGGGAGAGAAAGTAAAGCTGTTATGGTGGGAAATGGTACCTTTTAAAACTGAAAACTGTCCACTCGTCCATTTACTTATTTAAACAGATTATACTTAAATTTGTCATACATTTATTTACTGTAACTTCATATAACTGCCACTAGACCGGCAAACTGCTCATTTGTAAACTTATGGAAAGAAACGCATTACCTTTGAATGTAAATTAGAAAAGCTGCAATATTCCGAACAATACATGAGTATTCAATAAAGGCGGGTCGATATTAAAATTGAATAAAAACAAGCTGTGTGTGATATATTAACAAAATTATTTATTATTTGAAAGGACATACAAGGGCATTTTAAATAAAATAAACGAACTTCGTTAATACCTCTCACACAGCTTGTTTTATTCCATTTCAATATCAACCCGCTCTCATTGAAAAACCCTGTAGAACTCTATTCTAGATTTTGACAACGCTAGTTCAATTACAAGCGCTCAGTGTGCAAGAAACGATTCCAAGGCATTCTTAAAATTGATATAAAATAAATTCTATTCCTTTTTAGAATTCAAACGAGAATAATCGCACGAGGGCGCTAAATTAATTATAAAGTCCCAATACGGAGCCACGTAGGTGTGGTTTTGAATAAAACAAAGAAACCGCAGTGAGTGCGGTATACAAAGAGATATCGCTGGATGCATTGTCGGAGTTTTTCTACTGACGCTGCGGCGCTTTCATCCAACGCCCATCATAAACCCTCGGCACAGGTGATGATGCTCAGAGCTCACAGTTGCTCCTGCTAGATACGGAATCGAACTGAGGCTATTTTAAAGTAAAGCAAACAATTACTACATTTCTACTCACACTCTTAAAGAGACGGTAAGCAACATCCTCTGTGGTCTGACAGAAAAATAACAAAAGGGAAATTGCCACATTATTTTACAAACATTTTTTCATAGTAATGTACGGTTGACGTATTTCAATGTGATATTGCAGTCATATAACACATCTTTTCCCTAGTTACCTATATTCTATACAAATATGACGTTAATAACAAAACAGTAGTCTTGATATGAGAATTTGTTCTAAATATAAATATCCGGTTTGAACCCGGCCAATATTTAAGAAAAACCGTTTCAGGTTAGACAACCTTACTGTCGAATTATTTTTTCACTAACATTGGCTCGGGTTGAAATCCGAGTAATATTAGTTATAGTAATAAGTACTGTATTTGCCGCTTGCGTGTATAAGCCTGAATTTTGAGACATTTGTGGGAAACATTTTTTATTTTGAATCCAATTGTTGATTCAAAGTAGCTGGCAATGTTATATACATTCTTAATGCGCGTTTCCACCGGAGTTGACAAGTTTTAAGAAAATTCTTGAGCATTTGTTAACATATTTTCTTTCTACGAATCATCTGGCAGCTGCAATGCGTGAACGTGTCAGACGATGACAAATGATCTAAAACTATTTTAATGATGTTCTAATGAAATACTTAGTAGTAAAGTATGTAGATGCTAATATTTTATACTAGAAAAGTCTTCTAAACTAGAGAGTGTTTACTGTACTTAATTTAAAATTACAGAGTACGAAAGCCCACCCCATTTTCCCCAACATATTTTTTAGTAAAAATGTGCGGCCTGTGCATGCCTAAAGATAGTTATTTATAACTTTTAAGGCAACGTTATACAACAAAATTAACGGAATTAAAAAATTCGTGAAATATGATATTCGAACACACCGACAGTAAATCCATGGGATTTGAGGTCCTTGAAGAGGAATTGATTTTGCCTCTCCGACTCCTCCTTAGTGCGCCTTGGTACTATTTCTTGACTTCAGGTAAGATTGATTACCACTCACGTCAGACACAAAATTTATTTTAATACTTTCTTCTGTATCCCATGTAATCTTGGAACATTATGAGTGTCAGAGGACATTACAACAAAAAAATCAGAAATACAAGTAAGTATGTACAGAGTAAATTGATCCTCGTACTGAGAATCATACCCCAAAAAATGCGATTCAAGGAAATATTTGTTGGGAAATCAAATTGACTGAGGCGACAGTGAACAATCCACATTTTAATTATAATGTGACTCACTTCGTTAATCTTAAGTCGTTAGAATTCAACTGACGTCCATAATGAAATTCTTTTCATTAAAAAAATAACGTATCAATAATTTAGAAAGCAACTTTACCACACAAATGATCCGAAAATTTCTTTTGGAGTAAACTATCGAATGCGACAAAATGAATATACCAAGTTATCGTATAAACGTTATTTCTACTTCAGCAAAGTACTCGCTTGTTGTGAAATAGAGACTGGACTATTTCGTCGCACACTATTTTTAACGCGGTTTATTTAAAAAAAATAGTAACGATACTAACATTTAGGAAATTTAAATATTTTCCATTAGTGTAGTAGAAAGCACAGAATCCATGAGACGGGAGGGAATATGCCGCATCACGTAAGCGTAGGAAGGAGTTGCGCAACGCCTCGTGACTGCGACTATGACGCACCTGTGTGTATGTGTGTGTGTGACCAGCGCCTTTCCTTACACACTTTGTTTACGTTTCATACTAACACGGAGTACGACCCAACACAGTTTAATGACTTTAGATAAAGAGCACCGGTCAACCGCGGTAACAGAGACAGCTGTACAAATAGAGTGGAACCTCGGCCAATACTCTACTCCTAAATAACGCCCTATTTTCGAGCGTAAAGTTTTCATAGTTCCAAATTTAAATTAATAACACTTTTGGGAAACTTGACAATGACCTAAAAAGATTTTAGTATACCTAATTTGTGTCAGATTTTACCATTAACGAACGTAACCAACACTTTGAAGCGTAAGAGAATTCACCTAAGAGACCTCAACAAGCAGCATTATGAGATGAACACCGAGAGGGATATTTTGAACATATTGGATACGTCTAATTTGTTTTTCACAAATAGGAGTCGGACGTCTTCGACCCTAACGTAGAAATACGTGCTACTGGCGGCAGAGAATTAGGAGTATTAGACGTTCGCCATTGACCACTAACTCACGGCAACTTTTACGATTGTAATGAATACAACTTTTACGAGCGACAGCATTTCGTGACTCAGCGGTATAGCATGATTTCATTCCTTTCTTGGAAAATACTCGCACTTGTGACTCAGATTTTGGAGACAAATCGACCCGGGGAATAAGTTTCCATCATCACAAAACGTCAAAACGATCGGCGAAAACAAAATCCATTCAGCACTTATTGTTGCGGTTGCATTGGTTCATTTAATTGACCAAAACGCTAGCCGTTTGTTAATTGGATGGCAAGGAGTTCAGAACGATGGCAATCAGACTGTGACCACTTTCTGTTGGAGAAACCGCAAACTTCTCTGTAGGTTGAAAGCAAGCGAAATACGCTTCTTTTTAAACATTGGCATTACAATGAATATACATTGTGACATTGAAAATTAAGAAAATAATATCGATTAAGAATTAATTATGTAGAAAAAATTACTTGCAACATCATCACGTTTCTTAAAATAAGGGAAAATTATTTGTAATGCACACCTGACGATGTTCATGGTTTTCGGAAGAAACCTGGTGATTAAAAGTTTTTATTAGTGAATCTCTGAGTAAACAATTTTTTGTTTATAATTAATTCTTAACTGATATTAGGATTATATAATTGGTGTATGACACGACATTGAAGAATTTATACAATTGTAGAATTATAACCACACTTGTAGGAATAGTTTTCAAATGTTTCAATGTGATACGAAATTTCTGGGTTCAAAATTTTACCATTACTTGGCTTCCTAAGCAGCATCTAATTATCACGCAAGACCGTTAAACACTTTAAAGGTGATATTTAGTGCGAACAGATTTTGTACTAGGTTCATCTAAAAATTGCTCGACAACCAAGAAATGAGGGGTTAGGCTCGTTTAAATTACACATGTTTCCAAGATCTAAGCATGAGAATACGAAAATTACAATCAAATTATATTAGGAACTGTAATGAATTCTTCCAAATGGGTTTTCAATAAGGACGAGTCGATGTTGAAATAGAATGAAACAAGTTTTTTTGTTAGGTATTAACTAACTTCCATGTATGGTATAGATCATTTAAATGTCCGCAGCGACTAGTCACGGCGGCACGGATCCGAGTCATCAATGACTGCACACGGATACGGGTGAATTTGAGCGATGTTATGTTGACTTTGAGGGCATCGGTTGATTGCGGCTTATTGGCATAGACCTGCGACAAACTGGTACTACTGGAACCACACAAGTCGTCGACGTCCATATCGTTCAATTTGGGCCACAAGACATTGTTTATCATCGTTGTATAATAGTGTTCGTCGTTGGCAGCGATAGCCTCAACAACGTGGTCTTAAAAATTGTCCGCTGCGGCGATGTTCTCGGCTGATCTGATGTCCCTTTGACTTACAGCTGTTGGCTGTTTCTTTACTGAACCAGTCGTCTCGAATTTGGCTGCTAAACTTTGAAGGGACACCGTGGTCTGCCGTAAAATGGCGACTTTGCACCAACGAACACTCATTTTGATAATGTTTTATCCTTCGGACGTGCTGGTGAATCGTGTAACTTGCCATGGTGATTTGGCATCAGTGGCTGAATAATAAACAACAATTAGACAAACACCACTAAAACAAAATGGCCGCCACAGGCTGCCCACATCGAACCGACCCAATTGAAAACCACTATATATTTATTAAATGTCAGAAGAAGTGCCAGCAACTATTAACTTTTTGAAAGAATGCCGTCGTTCTGTTGAAACTAAATGCTATTTTTTACCATATTCTCAAGGTTAAATAAAAATTTTCTTTCCATCAAATACAAGGAAGCTTGGAACAGATACACTAAAAGCCTAAGGGAAGAACTGAGTGGCAGGGTTTGTTTACTGCAATACGCTTTTGGCCAATGCTATTTATATCGTCACTGCACAGAACTGCGGCTCTGCCAAGAGTGGGTCTGGTTCGACTCTCGCGATCAATACCAGCACATTAATCAATTACGCAAAAACAAAAAATTACTTCGCTAACCTCATTTGGCTTAGCGTCTTTTCACAACCGTAACAGTGTTATCAATCTAAAAGCTGCTACCAAAGTCAATGTGTAGTGTATTTAATTCTCATTCGCTGGACAAATTGTTCCGTAAACAATTCTATTAGTTCAAATTACAAATAAAAATTTATATCTTGAGATTCAATTAAAAGGCCATACTACGTCTAAATTTCGTTCATTTAATGGGAAGCTTTTGACTATTATGCCATTTATCCTGTGGAATAAAATTATGTACTATGCAAATTAATATAGAGTTCCGTATTACGCTACAAATATATCAAATAATATATATTAATGGATCAAAATATTGTGAACCTTCAAACAGTTAAATCAATTACCCAAGTTATTTACATTATTTACAAAAAATGTCAATTATTTTAGCATATACATATACTTTTACAATTAGAGTTTCATAAAATAATTATTTTTCCATAGTATGAATATGACAATAATAGAAATTTTCCACTTAAACTGTCCAAATGTAGACAATAACAAAATGTTTTATAAGATATTATACATATACAGGCGCAAAATAGAATTGATTATGTTTCAGTTTAAATTTTACTGAAAATAGCAGGCCAAGTGAAATAAATTCTTACAGCATAACATATATACAATACAGAAAAAGGCACTAAACGCCTTTGTATATACAGCTACACACTTTTGTTTACGTATTTCATATTCAATGCTATTAGTAATTTTTCCGTATTTATTACGGACTTTTCGTAAGAACATTTAAGTACTCAAATTTTTACTGTCTGTTTTAAAATTATAAAATTTTTGATACCATAAAAATTGGTATAATTAGTTAGGAATAACAATAATTCTCGGTTAGAAATCACCTGAAAAGACGAGATAAACGAAAATATGCTGAATATCCGTCTCAGATCAAGGACAAGATGGCGTAGTTGGAACCAGTTGTGAACCCCGAACATTTCACTAATGAAAACATAAAAACGTCTATATTGGATGAAAAATAAAAAAGGATTTTTAAGTAGCCAATAAACAGGCAACATGAGTGATAAAATAAATACCACACAAACTTAGGTTTTTCAGTTCGGTTTAACTATGCTTTGTTCTAACTCACGAGATTTCTTCACCTGACAAAACAATAAGGATTGCAGAAACATAATTTAATACTTATTTTATCACTTAATTTGTGTGTTTCCTAACTATTTCATTTTCTATTTATTAATTTCCCAGTAAACTTGGGAGACCGTCAACAAACGAGGAATTCTCCATATAAAGAGCTAAATACAAACCAAATAGTAAATTTTCCTATCAACAACAATAAACAAGATTTTCGTGATCGTGGGTTTAATAATTTTCAAATTGCGCAAAATTTTCGCAAAATAATCAAAGCTAACCAAATATAAAAATCCCGATAGAAGCCGAAACTTAAATATTTCTTTATATATACGATAATCCGAAATTGGCAATACTGTAGGACGTATTTGCCAGTGCAACCCTGACCGCAGACCAGTTTATAATTAGGGTTGCATCGAACGCTGCAGAAGGTCGACAAAATGGCGCCACAGCCATTGGCAGCGAAATTGCCGTCCGTGGAAACAACCTACAGATTATCGAATGAAGACAAAACAAATACGAAGTGTAGGACTTCACGTCACTACGCAAGCAAAACGAAACTCGCAAAATCAATCGTGCGAGTAATTTCAACATGAAATCCATAATTTTTGTAGTTCTAAATATACATATTTGGAGTACTTTATATACGATAATCTAAATTCATTTCATACGGAACGCACTAAAGAAGGAAAGCAAAAACTAATTTTATTTCGTGAACACGAGTTGAGTTTTTAGGTAAATCCTGACGTGGTCAAGCATTTATATTAATGCTACTACTAGACCACACATCGCGTACTGATCCCGTAACTTCCGTAAGTCATGTTTATTTTCAAATTAAAGTTTCAACATACACACTTGTTATATATAATAAATATTCGAAGTAAATTTGGTCCATTATCTAATAACTTTTCTTTAAATAATCAAAGATATGTCCTGTTACACGAATATTCCTTCAGTACATTAAAACATTTGAGAGGTTTAAACTACTAACTGAAATGACGCAAGCAATAATTATTTATATCTTAACATGCAATTGTACTAATAAATTAGATAGAATTCCAAGAAAATATTGAATACTAATAGAATTCGCCGAAAAATATATATATTCCTTCTATACAGGTGAATCACTTAGTCAATAAATTAGCTGTTCCCTTAAAATATACGGACGGCTTCTAGATTAGCACAGAGGTACGCCTTAAAAAAAGCAATGTGACCCACGACCACTGCTTGTCGGGGAAGGAGATAGTTCGAGAACTGAGGAGTGGGCGACGGAGGGGGAACAAACAACTGAGCGACTTCTCCGATATTCAAGGTTGGACGTACATCGCCTCAGCTCCATTGGAGTAGGCCGTGGCATTTATGCAACATTAACGAAAGGGAAGCATATTTATGCGGTTGACAGAAGTCTAGCTCTACTTTGCAAGGACACGATCCCTTCAACTGAGTCACCACGATCAACTGTAAATTTGGAACCATTAATTGGAGGCAGACTGACGCAACGGGTCGGCCAGCTGAAGAGACAATGAGGAACACAAAGCAGTCATAACAAGAGGTGTTTCATAGATAAGGATTGTAAACACCAGCCCCCATCATCTCGCGCACCTGCAAGGGCGACCAAAATTGACAATGAACACCAAAAACATCCAGTAATTTAAAGCAGCCAGATACTTGATATCAACCACTTTCTTTCATAAGCGTTCACATGCACAATAATCAATTAATGTACGTGCCTAAAAAGAAATCCCAGCAGACGTCCAATTATTCTATGCAAAACTAAGTACTATACGATTAGATTAATACTTAACGTATCTTAGAACTCAACTAATATGGGACTCGTCCAAACTTCCACAGAACTAATTATCATCACTTTAACAGGCGTTTTAATTTTCCGTTTCTGTGAGTATGCCATTTAATAGTTCTTCCGTTAACACTCGATATTGGAAACGAACAAAAATTGCAGTTTTTAGGTCATGTGATACGCATTAACCATTTCTCAAAATAACGACGTTTTTAGATCAAAAACACACCAGCAATTTTAATTCATTGTCATTTCTAACTAGCAATAATAGCAAATAATTTCGAATTGGAATTGCACAATTGTTTCGTAGAAAATCGAAAATACCACGTTAAAGAATTTACACATTGTAGATTATTATAAATATGATTCTGAATAACTAATAGAATCCCAAATGATACTTATGATACTGACCGTTTTAATTATTAATGAAATAAACTAATTCTTGCATATGCAATGAAATTATGGAAATTTTTTATCAGTTAGCGATACTGAGAAAATGTCACAGCAGATGATATGCTAATTGTAATTGCATTACGGGTCGATCATACTTGAACATTTATAACTTATTAATAATGCTGAGTTTTCCTTAAAGACAATTTTCGTACCTTAGTAAGGTTTTGAATTTCCTCTTATTCTAAGTCTGTGCATGCTTCGTGAGGGAGAAGTTATACAGTTAGGGCAGTTGGACAGCCTCAAGGCACGTTTCACTTTGCACCGACTTTCGCCGAAAGACACAGGTACATCTGTTCCTAAACTCAATTGTTAAAAGTTGGGATAATACTCAGTAATCACAGACAGTTACATAACATAATAAAGAGCCCGAAAAATGTTATTCGCTCAAAATTTTTGATTAATATGAAGTTGAAGAAACTAACTAAAAAAATCAACATTTACTTAAGCATTCTGTTTGATTTACGGTATCACGGAACGAGATGGATATTACAATATCAACTTTTATTAACTGCCAGCAAGTAATATGACATGCCAGTAATTGTATATATATATTTTTTTAAATTATGTTGTATTAATTTTTTTACCATTCACGACTCGTTTCACAATCATACAACGAGTAAAAATATTGATAATGAGGAAAGTAGGATATTTCCAAAAACACCGAATTCATGCAAGACTGTGGACAAGTACAGTAATAAAATGTCAGTATTTCTTCTATTACATATTTGGGGAAGGTAAACTTTTGAAGTTGCAGATCAAACGTTTTAAGGACTTGCGGATGTAAGTAAACTAAGGTTCTCTCCTTTCACTACTGTGGGCAATCTAATAGAAGTCGTTAAGAAAACAATAACCATACTTCAAAGTACAAGAATAAAATGAGCAATCGCTGAACATATGCAAAGATAATTATTCGCACCACTGGCCAGTTATTTTTCATTACATAAAACAAGAGCCAGAGGAATGCCTATTCTATTAAAAAGATAGTTTAATAACTACAGAAAATTATTTTAATGTTTATGTGGGATTTGGTCCAAAGTAAATACAATAAATCGTTTTAAGAATCGTTGAATTTCCTGGAACGGCTGTATCAAACTCGTAGCTCAGGGAATGAATAGTTCCACTTATTGATTTCATGCGTCCCTGGAGATAATGCCGCAGAAGATAAACAACTTTTATGTAATTTTTGTTTCCGGCCTTACACGGATTAGTCAGGAATCGGAAGTTAGCAGGAAGAGGGAAGTGGTAGATAGCAAATTCTAGTTTCACAAGTGTGTTCCTTTAAGCAGCTAATACTCGTAAACATAGCCTGCATAACCTACGATCGCCAATAGCCAAAACGAAACCACGTCTCACCACATTACATGTAATCAATTTAATCCTTTGATTTGTCTGAACACGTGTATCCTGAATGATACTAAATGCCCAAAAACTGCGTACAAGTTTGAAATTTGAAACTTACAAAAACAATTCGCGTACCACTATAGTATCTGATATTAAAAACATTTTTCATCAAGGTTTGTTGTATATGGCACGGATTATGGCGGTTAAAATGGGAGACCAGTTGAGGAAGCACCATTTCTGAAACATTATTGTAGAGGCAATTCCGAGAAGTTCCCGCAACTGGAAAACCGGTTTGTTGGCATCCGCAGAGCAGGGGACGCCATCTCCGTCTGCACGAATATTTAAACAAGTCCAATAGCTATGGCTTCATCTCAAAAACAACCATGTAACGACTTCTATAAATTTAATAACTTTTTCACAGAGTAAGAATATCGTTCCAAAAAATTGTTTGTATGCGTTAAGTTGCATTTGACATAAATACATTCATTACCAATTCCCTTACAAATCGACGAGATAATTGTTGATGCAACTCTTAACCCGGAATTAAAGAGAAATTTAAAAGGTTGTGGGCATTTCCAAAAGCTAAAAAATTTCGTAATATGATACATATAACTGAACATAACTTATTGAACCTTCACTTCCTCGGCACAATACAATCGAGCGGGGATATTATTTTCCAAGAAGGAATTAAAGTATCAATCATGAGCAATTACAAAAAACTAAAAATTGTCGGTCAATGTCTGAAAATTTTTATATATAACAAAACGCATCAGAAACTAGGTATAAAAAGAGTTACGAAAGTCTGATACATGCTTTCCAAACGTTTTGTTCAACCACTTATGGATTCAGGCAACATGTTTAATTTTGATTCAAATATTTGTTCAAAAATCGAAAAGAAAAAGTAAGTACCACTATACGATTATAACTAGTCTTACTGCGAACACTATTTATTCCCGTTACAGCTGGTTCTTTCGTGGATTTAAGCACTAATTAAGTAATAACATGGATGAAGTGATCATACTGAATATTAACGAAAAATGTTAATTGCTATACTTAACTTCATGGCGGTTGTTAATCTTTAAAATGTTTTACTGAAACTTACCCTCCAGACATTGTTATGCAGCGGTCGTCGACCTATCAAGGTGGCAGTACACAGTATATTCAGCATAAAAACGTGTTTAATTTCCGCATAAATTTATTCATACGCTTTGAAAAACAGTTCATACTGAACTATCGTAGGCAAAGTGGGTGTGAATTAGCTAAAACTCCGGATATATAGATGCTGCCGGAGGGCAAAGTAACAACTTTCGACGCGTTTGTGTTGAGAAGGAATATTTCAACCTACGTGGAACCCCACAATTCTTCGGTTAGATTTCAGTAGTAATTCGGCGCGCCCGAGAACAAAGAAAATTTAAAACAATACAGGAAGAGCTAGCTACATATTAATCACGCTTCAACATTCCACGATTGTTCATTAAAAAAATAGAATTTCGGAGATGCATGGGGAATGAAGGGCCCGACACACCTAACACGAAAACTAGCTGCAATTACTTTGAAATAAAGAGGAATGCTGTGTTCCCGTACGAGTAAACAGTGAACATCAGCACAGTATGCAGTCAACATTACAATGTTTATTTTGCAACACTACGAAAGAAAATGGTTCCTCCTGCAATTCGGGGTCACGACCATTGCTCGGCGCTTTTGTTTTATTTACAAGTCGTCGAGGAAATGGCCTCGTACATCTATCGTTAACATCACCGCCGCCATCTTGCGCTCGTAATAGAAAAATAATATTTTGAGTAGCTTTAAATACGTTGGGCGTACATGGAAAAAACATGGATATATTATTCCAAGATACTGATCTGTAATCGCCTAATTTCAAGCAGAAATTTAGTATTTCGGGAAATGGCATCATATAAGCACGAAGTGATTGAAAATAAAGGAAATTATGACAACATAAACAATGTGTATACAAGCCATAAATTATAATTACTGAAAATTGAACTTTAGTTGTTACATTTAGTCTGTAACAATTATTTGACATTTAGTATAAAAAACAGCCCTAACGCTATATAGCGAGACAAAGAGACGGACGACGTCTATTTGCTATTAGAGGTGGTGGTGACGGCGACGGTGGGCGGTGTTGCCGCGGTACTCGACGCGGCACTGTTGCCAGATGCCGCCACGTCACTGCCGTCGAAAGAAACTAACCTTTGCAGGGTGGCAGATCTCTGCGCGTAAGCCATCTGAGCCTGGGGCGGCATTCCGCCGTGATCCAGATGCACCACAGTTTGTTGCACCGTTTCCATGCTCTGGGTCTCTCAATCCGCAGCTGCCACCAGCACCACGACAGCCGACGACCATACCGCCGTCGCAAACGGCAACGACGCACTCATAGTCGCCACTGCGAGCCACACTGCACTCACTATACTACAAACACACGCAAGCAGCTATTCTTCTTAGTCATAAGGTACCATTCAGATTTGTCAATGGTGGACGGCTGCCAGAAGGCAGCTGCGTTGCACTCTTTTCTTCACTCGCGGCACACGTTTCCACGCACAGTCGTCTTATCGAAAGGTCAGAAGCTCGGCAACACGTGCTTTGATCGTCCACAGTCGACCGTAGCCTGGCCGTGCATCGTGCCAGATGTCCCGAGACCAAAATGGCGGGTTGTTTCTGCGCTCCGACAACAGAGTGCGCCACCAACAGGCGTTGCCATAGCGACAACGCAGCATCATCATATTCTAACACGTATTCTTGCCGAACTCGAGAAAAACAAGAACCATTGATACACTTTCAAGTGTTTATAATTGTAAATAGTATTGTCCACTATCCAATTAAAGCACATTTACACAAAGCGTTCTGCGTTCAGTGATTTCTAGGGATTTTATTGGTCGAACCACTGTGTCTTCAATTGTAAACAATTCAATTCTGTAATGCTATACCAATTAAAAACGTAAAATTTAGTGTTGTTATTAATCTCTATTAGGCTCAACGTCTTATAAATGTACTATTTTTAGCACGTTAATATATATTGCTAGGCATAATGCTTTGCCGTTCGAACCTCTTATTGAATTTTCAATAAGTATTTCTCCTCACGAAATAGAAAAATAGTCTCTATATATCTAATACAGATTTCCAGAGTTAATTTTTACCCGATGTATTCTAGGGTGAGGCAAGTATTACTTATTTGCACATTTTAGAGAATATTGTTTTAATAATTCGTTTCAATCGCCTTTTCATGAACTGTAAAGCTAGCTTGTACAGAAAAGTAAGTCCCGGGTTCGCTTCCCGCTGGCTGCCACGCCCTCTCGCGCTCCGGCTGGCAATCGATAAAGAGGGATTTCACCCAAAGTCCGGGCTGTGGTGGAGATGAGTCCGCTGCCTTTAATAGAATCCCAGAGGTCTATACAAATTTTTTATGTATACAACGATGACTGCAGAACTCAAGAAATTTATAAAATAGCTGACTAATGAACTTCACAAACATTGTTGAAGTTTAGAAGTTCTTCATACTCCAAGATGCATATGCACTTATAAGTCTGTCCAATTTTTACAAATCTTCTCGTTCACCAGAGTAGGAAACATTGAGCTGCGTCTTTTCGTAGTGTTACGTTAGTTACATATGTCTTCAGGTTACATATGGGTGAGGGAATATGTATGAGAAGGATATCCGCTTCAATTTAATCTTCAATTAATAAACACATTATTATGAAATTAATTCTCAATGTTCTGAACCCAATATTACAATTATTTTGTTAAGTTTAGAGAAATAATATAAGTTGTTACGGCAGCGGCCTCACGCGAACATCTGTGGCCGACGATTGGGATCGTCTCGCCCGGTAACTATGCTTGCCGTTCCCCGGTAAAAATATCAGCATGCCGACAAATATTTTCTTTTCGCATTTTCTACTAAACAAAGGAATAAAATGTAATGAATTTAATACTTATAGTAAATTAGCAAACGCTTCGTGTATATTTTTAATCCATTACTTTAGCACAATCCTATCCGATCACGAATGAACGATAAGTTTATTAATGTGATTATCCTGTGCCATTGTGACCAATATACTCGGTTGTGTATATCTATAAAGACTTTTTCATTGAAGGTTGTTGCAACAAGTACAATGTTCTTAAAATAATCATTGGATATATACAGCCCATAGAACATATAAAGTTATTTTTAACGAGAAATCAATTATACAATATAATAAATATTTAATATTTAATTAACATAATTTTCGAAGTTGTGTTTCGAACATATTTAACTACTTGAAAAGAAAAGCTAATGAATACAAGATATACGTTGAACAGAATATTGTGTTGAGTGGACAATTCTTCACCTCATTGCGCTCTATTTGATCCTTATTTATTTTATTCATATAATTAACTTTATAAATGCTGCACTACAACTTTTTAAAAATAAACAGCAAGAACATCAAGATATATAATATTACTATATATTTCCATTTCTTATTTTTTTTCCTAGCCAAATACACCACTCTTTGTCTGAATTTTCCTACTTACCCCAATTGATTAATGTCTTTAAGCATTATACCACCACAAGACCACTTTTAAATATCAATTTTAATTATTTAATCACAACTGCTGATAACATATGAAATTTATTAGCTTATTTTTGTTAAATATTGGCGAATTTCCAAAGTTTTCCTCTGTAAACCACACTATATATAATATTAATAATCCTTTAAGAAGCCCATTAATAAAAGTCAATACTTTAATAATTTCTACTCATAAACAACCTAATTGTTTTTACACTTTCATTCTTCTGTTTATTATATACTCCTCTCATTCATCTATTGAAAATACTTTTTAAATACATAAAGTTGTCAGACACACATCGAATTTAACATTAGGTGGAACGTAGATGAATATTTCAGGAAATGGCGAAAGCTCGTAGTAATGTACCATGAGCAATTTGTAAAAGAATTGTAATTGATTTATAAATGAGGTCTGGTCAATAAAGGCTTTGATGAATTGTGTTACAGAAATATTTTTCTAGTTTCTTCGAATTATTATTAATTATAGGTATGTTTAAAGCTTAGATATTAATGGTGCTTGTTATATTCCACATTCCATATTTATCTCACCTATACTCAGCGATCTGTTCCTTTGACTCCTATTGTCTCTTACAAAATGAAGTTAAGAAATCCTGGGTGTCTAAGTACGCGTCCCATCAGCTTAAATCAGACACCCTTGATAGTGAACTTCAGGATTCTTCTCCCCTTGATCATTTAGTCAACTGTAAATGAAGAAAATTCATCGAACAATTTGCTACTTTCAGAGTATTCGGAAATTTTGTAGAAAATCTGTAGGATACGAATATATAATTTTTTCTTCCTTATTTACGGTGTCTTCGTGTTGCTGTGAATAACGTTATATGGAGCAGAGGAATTTCTCAGTCATAAAAGGAATTTTTGGTCGTGTACTAGTTGTGAGGTAAAAGCTTCTCTGAGAGCAAGGGCGCGGCTTGAACCCTGCCTGGCATTGTTTCCCCTAGAAATTAATTCGGGCGGGGACTACCACTTTACAGAATTCTGCTGCCCAACTAGAAAACGAATCCATCTACATATTCTGCATAAAGTTTGCACTTTGG
Source organism: Eucriotettix oculatus (assembly GCA_034510155.1). Taxonomy (NCBI): domain Eukaryota; kingdom Metazoa; phylum Arthropoda; class Insecta; order Orthoptera; family Tetrigidae; genus Eucriotettix; species Eucriotettix oculatus. Next base: position 102,252,046 of record CM067377.1, on the reverse strand, counting down.
TAATAATAAATTTGAATACGAAGACATTAGTTGTGCTCAACTTCCTGGAATACTCTATTTCTTATTTTTGGAAACAGTTTATAAATATTATAAAACCTCACAAACAACGCTGAAATCATTCAGGGCACAATAAACGAATGAAATTGGTTAACATTAATGAGGGTACTGTACGTATAATCTAGGGTTCTTTTCGGTATTTCAATATCGTCAACTGCTCGAGTACAGTCATAGAAGTCATCGTACTTAAAAATAATTTTTAGTGTATGGAATACAAGTACACACAATAAATTTAACGAATGTAGATTTTCCTAGTGAATGTGATGAATTTTTTATTCGCCGTGTAAAATATTTCGAATACTTACTTGAAAATATTCAAGGTCTTATCATTCTACAAATTAAAAAATAAATATTGAAATAGGTAACCATTATTCGCCATACTTTTATGTTTCATTCGAGAATTATTAATGGAATTATTGAAAAGCTCAGGCGGCATTAAACAAATATTGTGGTCTTTCTGAAAATAAAAATCGTTTGAGTACAGAAATTGACTGTTTTGCATAATGGTCCCATCTATAGATGTATGTGAGCTGAAGACAGTTTCTGGACATGTGTGTATGCATCGTGATTTTAGACGCACAGGGTTTGGAATTGAATTAATTCTGCTTTTTATACTGAAATACTGACTGTAGTTACTGGCAACACATTGCGGGCATCAACGGGATACTTATTTATCAGTTAAATTAATTATATAGATTGATTTTTCGTTAAATAAAATACCTTTGATATGTGTGTGGATGCGTAGTATTGATCGAGTTGGTATTATTAACATTTTTCATCAAACACCACGGAGCCGTTTGACAGAAAAATCTAATGTTTTCTGTTAACTCTTTAATTATCTAGCTCCAAGAATGTTTCAAGTATAAACTAACATTAATAAAGGAATAGCTAGCAGTGTATCCAATAATTTTGAAATTTGGAAAATATTAATGCACATACACACACACACACACACACACATATATATATATATATATATATATATATATATATATATTAAATGTTTTCAACAAAAAATGCTTACATGTATTATAAGCTTGAAGACTAACTAATATTATCTAAAAGTTACCTATTTGTATTGTGTGGGAGCGAAACTTTGACAATCAGCAATGAAGAACAGCAATGAATAGAAGCCTTGGAAGTGTGATGCTGAAAGTCAGATGGGTAGATCAAGTCACAAAAGTCTTGATAGAAATGGTGAGGAGAGAACATTATGGAGGACACTGAGGAATATTTTGAGGCGCGAAAGACTCGTTAAATTAATTGAAGTGTGTGGGGTAGGAATATAATAGGAAGATAAAGACTAGAAAATCCGGCTGGATATGAGCTGCAATATTTATGGGGAAATAAAAATATTTGTGCAGTATAGATTAGCATGAATAGCTGCATCAAACCTGTCTGTTGACTGACCACACTACAATGTGTGTTTGTGTTTAACGTCAACTGAGTGACCGAGATAAGTTACGAATCCTTAGTTTTCCTAAGCGTATTGGTGGCAGTGCTTATTACTCTTCAGCTCAAGTTTTGGCGAGAAAAAATTCTTCAGTATCTATGTAAATAAGACATCGAGAAATGTAACTGAATTGAATATTGTAACAGGGAAGGTTTTTTGACGTTCGCATACAGACGGATCTTAACTTCAAAATAAATTAAATTTTCAGTCGCTCTTGTTATCGGTATGGAGAAAGACAGTAAAGAAATAAAAATATTAAGCATACTAGTTAATCAATAAACATTTCAGATTAATGGTAGTTTGTGTAGTAAGGAAACCAATTGCTGTTCCGGGTGTTGTCAATTGGAAAGCTTCATACGTACAGATTTTTTTCAATTCGTGCAAACAGGAAAATAGCAGAGTGACGAATATTTGATTAATATAACGGTAGTCGCATTATATATTATAAGACACCCAGACAATAGCATAAACAGATAGGGATGACCAAATCGATAGTCAAGTAATGCGTTTATATAGTTAGGTGGGTAGAAACGGGAAGACAGTTGATCGCAATGGAACATAACAGAAGATCTTTCCATAAGGATGATGATTTTACTGCCGAAGAAAATAAATGATAAGCTGGACACGATAAGGTGAAGGTTTTTAAAAAGAAAAAAAGGAGAAATAAATAAAAAGAACCAAATGAAGGGGAAATAAGGAAGATTGTAATTACAAAATTAATAATAGTCCGAAGGAAAACATAGGACGAATAAAGTTAATTTACAAGGTTAAATATAAAGTAGAAGTGTAAACAGGTAGGCAGAAAAGTTTTAGAGTATTGAAAATCTGCCATAAATAATTTGATAAGAGAAAAAATATAGTAAGACGTAACAGCTTACAAAAATGTAAAAGTTATCCTAGGAAACAATCAGGAATCAATATTGTATTAGCCTATATAGAAAATATATTAACGGCAAAACTCTTGAAAACTATCGCTAAACACTGCCAGTCGAAGGGTACTTGCATTATATTCCCAACTTCAGAAAAACAACACGAGCACAATATAACATTTAGTGACGCTATGAAAGTAACAGTAATGGATACTAATCTAAATTAATTCGTGTAATTAAAACATTAAGGCGCTTAAACAAGCATTAAGTGTTCAACTCTTTCGTTACATATAAATATATATATATATATATATAATATCCCGTTGCGCGTACCGAGGTTAAGGAGTTTGGGAGATTTTAGCAGATTGCGAACGCAACTGAATGACGGTGTCTTGAAACACTGTAGTGAAGCACGAGTATTTGCCTGTATGACTATCCTGGATCACCGTTTGAGGTGACGTCATAGGTCATTCGATTCTCCGCCCCAAATGTGAAAGTTTACTCCGAGTTGTGCTGTACAGAAGTTCGAGCTCAACCAGTAACCCGCCGTCGTTGAGGACTCGGTGATGACTTCGGTCATTCACTAGTAACTGAGACTAAGCCAAAGCGGTCGTAAACTTACTAAAGTGTAGGTGATTTATCTCTCGTAGTCGATGACGAAAGCGGCGGGTTGTGCCCGCTGCCCAGACTAAAGAGATAGCTGCTAGCTTGACATATGCATTCTAGAGTTGCCATGCAACTGAAGTAATATTCGCAGCCAAGAAAAACTGGACGGACGTGCAAGTTTCAAAGCACCTTCGAGCATATGCAACTGAACCTCCATGGAGATGAGAACTGACAGAGCAATGCCCTGAGGCGAACCTGGAATTCAGGTTAAATCCAAAAGTCTGCTAGCTTTCAACGCAAGGATCCAATTGCAGCCCGACTCAGAATTGGAGATGAGCTTAAAATGGCAATGGAGGGCAGCATTTAAGTCCCTACGGTCCTGTACTAGCAGGTCTTATCTTTCACACACAAGTCTCGGTCAGTATTTGAGGGACAGATTTATCCGAAAGGTTGATAGTTGGTCTTCGGAGCGCAAAACACGCCTTTCCAGCAGGTATCAATTAAAATACGAGGGAAGGGAACCAATTATTTTTAATTGGAACATAATAATAAACCTTGTATGTATAAATCAAAGTTACACTAGAGATTATGTAAATATACGTATTACAACTAACATAATATAATTTCCTTATTACACGAGGTCGATGAAATTGAGCGTGATTCAAAACTTATTAATAAAAAGATAGATACTATTAACCAGTATATGTAATCCTAACATTGATGAACGACGAATTTCTAGATTGGACTGAAAATACATGGAACGAACCAATAGAGAAGGTTATAGGAGTAATTTACTGGATAAGTAGGTTGAGGATTTGGTCCTAATAGATATATCAAGAATCTGAACACATGGCGGGAAAAACAATCACCTATTAACAAAGATAATTATTAATAGGATTCAACAAGCGAATATATGACTGCCATGACACGAATTTGAAAAGCGGAAATTTGTGTGACAATCTAAAAAAATGAAAGAAAAGTACATATAGACGGTAAAATTAAACGAAAACAACTAATACTAAATATATTATACCATCAGCATACCTATCATACTTTTGTCTGGAGTGAAATCGATGTATCTATATAACAAAAAAACTATATATGTTTGTAGTCTTCTTGCATATTTAAAAGCATGGGTAGATTGTAACATATAACTACGTCATATTCAATTCCATGCAATATGGCGTCTATTTGTTTATGGTGGCTAATATCATAATTTTTCAATTATATCCTGAAAATTACGAAGCCACTTATGGGTGTTGATAAACAATACGAAATATTTTTTGTAAATGCGTAAGTTTGTATATTTCCAATTAAATTTGTTCCCTTTTTAAGTGCCCGTAATGACATATTTCACAGAATCATAACATTTTTCCAACTCGGTTTTTGTCCAATTATATCCTGGAAAACGAACTTCAGGAAATATCAAAGGGTGATAAATAAGTATAGTAAGATTTTTTAATGATAATAATTTAACAAATTTATTGTTAATTCTGAATCGTCGACAATGTTAGGTTGTGTGTGCATTTTGTATAAGATTAGAGTAGTGAGTCATCGTGCTGGTTATGATTAAAAAACATTTCGTCGTGATAGGAAGGCATGAAAAGGTAAATGCACTCGATACCGGATAATGTTGGCCAAGAGATAAGTGTTGAATTCAATACGGTACCAGGCATACGGTACCGGACAATGCCGGGTACTCAGCTGGTACACAATAAAAATAAGGATGCATAGAATCAAAAATATGGGTACCATTCTCAAAATCTATAGACACATATCACCTAATAATAATAATACGAGATAGTTGTTTAGAATGTGAATAATTGAAGCACATGCTTATCTTTTAAGGATCTCTCGCTATCAGCGTATAAACAAAGAAAAGCCTTATTTTGTGATAAGAGAGTAAAGAAAGATAAAAGATTTGCGTGATCGCAACGAAATATACAGTATCAGTATCACTCTACACTCTATGAGTATTTGTCGACAACTATTGTACACACTTCGCTCGTGCAAGGGATCATAATGGAAGTTTTTAAATTCAGTACGCGACACATTATTACTTACTTGATGAATATTCGAAACACGACTAAAATGGTAAATCTATATTTACTGCAGTATACAGTTGTGTCTGAGTGTATGAAATGACACAAAGCTTCAATATGTTCTCTTCCCTCTCTACTTTTGAGTTAAGGTTCTCATTATACTCACCAGCGCGGTCAGTTTAGAAAGGTTTGAAGTAGCCGATGTTGGTCACACAGAAATATGCTGTTCCTATTGTAACAGTTGACCAGCTGCCTCCAAACCTAGTCGAGGCATAGTGGCAGGAATGTTACTACCACATTGAAAACCTTTTTCCAGTCAGGATCCTTAAACTATAAGCCAAGGGAACCCTAGTTAACCCTTGGCTACATTTCTCTCGCTTCCCTATTCCTATTTTGAATCCCTTAGGGCAGGGGTTCTCAACCTTTTAGGTCCTACGACCCCCTTTTTAGGTCAAATATTTTGGCGACCCCCTATGAATTGCAAAGTTAAATTTCCAAGTTCATTATATCTACAATTGATAAATGTTTATATCTGAAAAAGTGAGTTACTTTTAATTATTTATAGTTACAATAAATTTAACGTGTACCATGTATTTAAGACGATTATCGCTCTTAACTGGCGGTATAAAACCCTTAATTTGCTAAGCGACGTCAGCTGAAAATGTTGATGCCATTTGCAACATCCTACAATTGGGAACAAGGATATTCCACTATGGTAAATTTGAAAACGAAGTCAAGAAACCGTTTTACTTTTGAAAAATACATTTTAATGTGTATTACTCAAATAAATCCAGACATTTAAAATTTAGTAAAATGCAAACAATCTCAAGTTTCTCACTGATTTATCTAAAAGAGTTGTAAAAGTAATGCAAAAACTATGTAATATTGTTTTCAAATACATTGATGTTAAACTAACAATATTTGTTTTCATTTTTTCCTGCCACATCTCGTGACCCCCTAGGGGGTCACCGGTTGAGAACCCCTGCTTTATTGATTATTGTTATTGAAAGAAACAATAGTATGAATCAATGTCATATCAATCTGATCCCAAGTTCTCATCGTAAGAAAAAATTAGCAGTCGTGCTCCTTTTTCAAATTGATATAAAGAAATGTAATTGTTCACAGCCATTGGTTCATTAATGCCAAGTTATCTCAGGTCAAAACATAACTTCAACTGAGATTTCGGTGAAAGAACCTGGCTTTTGACCTGTTCAACTTATTCCGATCTCACACGCTATTTTAGTGTTTATTAGATATTCTATTGTACTATTACTTTATGTAAGCGATTGTAATATATTTGCCACGGTATACTTACTTTAAAGGAAAAACTGTATCATTCGCATAATAACGTTTATGTAGAATGTGTACCTATGTTCGATTTTTAAAGTGAATTAAATCTTGCTGTCTCATTAGCGTTTGATAAATTAATAAAAAGAGATCATTATCGTTCTTCTGTTTTCTTTTAATTATTTTGATGTTTTACTGAGGAATATAACTATACAGTTTTGAGATAAACATTTAATATTTGTAATTAATTATATGTTTAGTATTATTACATAAATTAAAAGTAGTACAGAAAGTTCAAGTGTAACGTGTATATTAGCCTTGCCATTTTATTGTGAGTTTAAGAATATTAAAACTGAACGACAGACCAAAAACGTTATTTAATATAAAAAATAATTCGGTTATGTTTGCGTGGTTTGTTGTACGTAGTTAAGATCGTTGACAGGAAGTTATTCACGCTTATGAGAAAAGGCTTGGCCTTGGAACTGCTCTTACGCACTGTTCAACCTTGTGGAAATCTTTAGGAGCGATTTTATAGCGAGGCTTATTCATGCTACCTAAGACTGACATTACTTTCGCGAAATATGAATAAAATACAGCATACAGCAATGACAAAGAAAACGCAATAAGCATAGGAATTCCTAGCGGTATTGAAGATGCGACGTAATGTGGATCCTAAATTTTCATTTTTACTATCAACGTATTTTATTCTTCTCGGTCTCGGTTTTTTCATACATAAATATGGTTTTAATTTAAACACAAACAAGTATATGCATCGAAATCCAGATAATAAAAAATTAACAATGTGTATCACAACAGTGATTGCCATAGACAAAAATTCACATTAGCTACCGAATATAATGGTAATAATTTTTGTCAATAAAATCCACGTTAATCAGTCAAAAAAATCATTTAATAGCTTTTTTGAAACTTATATTGTAAGATGATTACCGTTACATAACCACATAAACCTTCAGGTTATTAACACAAATGTTGGTAGAACCTAAAATTAAGTATACAACAATGAAACTATTATTCCTATTTAGAACGTATTATTAATTTTTATATTTTCTAGAACAACCATCATGCTTAATGGAAATTTCTAGTCATGAACAGATGACAAAACTTGTGGTTGCCAATTATTTAAAACAGCTCAGTAAAAAAATTAACTTCTAAATTATAAAATCATACCAAAAATATCTGATAATGATGTAAGTTCATGGAAACCGCATTTAACATCCAAAAGGGATCACATCAAGAGCAAGCATCGACAAATGCATTGGCTGCTTTGCAGAAACTCCAAATTAAAAATAGAAAATAAAATACTCCTATATAAATGTATTCTTAAACCCATATGGACATATGGTATCCAACTATTGGGGTGCACCAAACCTTCAAATTCAAAAATTATTCAACGTCTTCAGTCAAAAATCCTTCGTACCATCTTAAACGCACCGTGGTTCGTCAGCAACAAAACAATACACGAAGACCTGGCCATACCTACTATAGAAGAGGAAATATACAGAATCAGCACCAACTATCGTCAAAATCTCCCAGGACACCATAATGAAGAGGTCAGCCATCTAGCAAATGAACTAACCTCTCGTCGCAGATTGAAGAGGAAGCGGCCAACAGATCTGTGAAGATTAATTTTATTGTATTCAAGTATTACGTAGTGTGATCACTGGACCACTTCTCCCCTCATGTGTCATTCATCCATCCAATTTGCTAAATATTCTTTTGCAGAGATTGTAAATATCTTAATAAATTTTAAAAAATGTAAGTTGTGTTTGAAACTTCATAACAGAGGTTTATATTCGGGGTAATATCATTTGAGTGATCCGTTGCCTGAATATGAGAGGAAGGCGTAATGGACCGACTCGTAAATCAGTCAATACCTTTGTTTTTCTTTATGGAGTCAGTTAAAAGAGTAGACATTGAGTCCGCACCCCCCAACTCACATATGTGGAAAAACTTGGTTCGGTCCAGCTACGGCATACTAAAGATTTTTAACGACTTTCTGCACCACATTTCGCTAGCTGACGATATTCCTCCGGTAACTGATAAACGTTATTCTGTGCTATTACTATTTGCAGTGGTGATCATAATATAAAGCTGTAAAAACTATGTTCATTGCCATGGAATGACTAAAACGGATTTCTCGTAGTTTAGTTCTTACTTATGTAACCGTAAGCAAACATTTACAACTAAAAAATCACATGAACAAACATTCAGTTTAAACTGGATGTATATAAAAACTGTAGATATACGGATGTTCGAATATAGATACAGTATAGTTACTTATTATATTTGTGCACACCCATGAATAAATATAAATCATTTTCTTTAGACATACAAAATAATTTAAACACCAAAACTACACAGCAGATGATACAAGTATGTTAATATAAACATAAAATAAATTGATAATACAATTTATTGTTAGTAATTAGAATAGAAGATCAAGAAAAGAAAACGGTAATAAAGAAAGGCGAAAGACAAGGATGCAGTCTTAGATATAGAGCAGGCGATGAGAAAGTTAAAACGGAATATGGATAAAGAATCATACTGCAAGGAGAATAAATAAAAACCCTATGCTTTGCCGATGATATTGCAGTATTAGGAGAGTTAGAAGAGTTGGAAAACATAAAAATGGCATAATCGTGATCCTGGAGGAAGATTTCAATATGAGAATTAAGAAAATTTATTGTCAAGTTTAACATTCTTTTACTCGTAAAATAAAATAAATTTGTGTAAAAATATATTACAGAAAAGGGGAGTATAGTGTAAAGGAAGAACAGTTGTCAGTATACTGCCTGTAAAAAAGAACTATAAAACTTTCAAAATATGTTCAAAATCCATCTATCTAAGCTACTTAAATTCTGCAATCAGTAGAACACTAGTGTTAATTGAAATAATATAAATGTTATATGTTATATGTTTTCAGCATGACTTTTTATTTATTTATATATTGCACAATAAAGTTTAGTTACTCCAAACGCTTAAATTATTATTATTTGAGTATTTTGCCAGGAGTTTATATAAGTGTAATTTTATTTAAAATTAAAAAATTATAGAAGACTCCATATATTTAAAGTCTTCTTTCTAGAAAAGATTTTTGGAAAATGACTTCTGTTCTTCTCTTATGTTTGGATTTTGAAAGCAACAACTCACAACATAATGTACGCCCAATTAAATTTTACAAATTGGAACATATTTTTATTTCAGTGCTTATGTACATATTAGTGTAGTTCCACTTATTAAATAGGCCCGTTTTACTGATATATGAATTTTGTTTACTTGCAAACATATGTCGTATTCGTGTCAGCGATATTGAAGAAGTGAGCCGTCCGAGTTCTAGCAGGGAATACCGTTTGTACAGGTCACTTTGTTTGGAGGCCTGGCGGTCAAGGACAACTCGTTCTCCCACTCAACTCCATTCGTGCGTGCTGTCACATCCACAACAGCTTTCATAGGCTACTTCCCTCACCTCACTCATATGTGATACTACGTGGAACTCGTATTACACTCAAATAAAACGCATTAAAAATAAATTAAGCGACCTAATGTATGAAAAAGAATCTAATGAGACAATTGGACTCTATCCGCTAATGATAACGTATTTTAAAACTATCATGTGTTCATATTATATTGTAATATATATATATATATATATATATATATATATATACACAAAATAATTCATTTAAATCTCACAGCTACTCTAACTGCAAATGATGTAAAAACGTTAATAAAACCAATCGAGAAACCCTTAAATGAGCTGATATTACAATTGATAGTGCTACAAATTGTTTTTAAGTAAATAATATAACATAATGTGTTATTTCACAAAATCAATTCTGTGTTGGAACTTGTAACTCTTGAAAGCTATTAATACTTTCTGCATTACGGCGTCACTTAATTTATTTCACATCTCGTCTGTTTTGGAAAATTAGTTGCGACTTTTACAATAAGTGCGTTGGTGAAAGAAATCGTAACATTCGACCCCGCGAAAGACTGTATAAGGACCCAATTTGCTTTGATTTGTGACTTAATGATTTTGTTATTTTCTTATGTAGCATTTACATTATTCTATATATTTTTCTCCTTCTGGTGTCCTATGTGTAGTTACTCTGGTCAAACTTCGGAGAGTTAGAAATTTTTATTTTAAAATGTTTCTTCGTAATTTTATAATGTGGGGTAACAGCCACGAAATGGTAATTTAAAAATGTGTCATAGATTATTTTCAGGACGCTTTCGATTATTTATCTGTTCAGAACGGGCAATATTTTAGCACGCTGTAGAAAATTTTAAATTAACAGTTCTACTGATGATTGGCACATACTCTCTTAAATGTTGGCAATACCTTCTAAATGTAGGAGTTCTCAGGTGTTTACGATCAGCGATCGACCCCGAAAGAAATGTTTGCGGCAAGAAATCAACAAAAAAAGTAAGAACTGTGGGGAGGGGGGAGGAAGGTAGAGCTCAATTCTATTGTACTGCGGCACATGGATGGTTTTTTTGGTTCCTTTCCTATCATAATCTCAATCCTACTGTTAGAAGAAATATACATGTAACTAAATTTATATTTTTATAGTACATTAAGTTCATGTAATTATTATTACATGTAATCAATGTCACTTTGACCTTTTAATGTCGGAATAATATAGAATTTAAAATTGGTCGCTAGTTTTAAAAGGTATCACTTCCTTATAATAAATACTGTGGCACCACCCCAGTTTCTTTTGCAAACGTTCTATATGTGCACGTTCAGTCGAACGGAACACATCCAAACTGAAACCCAATTCTTCCTACACTTTGGATATCAAGTCCAGAGTAATGGAAGCTATAGAACTTTTTCTGCAACGGTACACTTCGCAAAACCAGATATTTTAACGGAACCCTAGGGTTGTTGTTTAGGTTGGGTAATTCCTACTTGTAAAATTAAAAAAATATATTTAATAATTCTTTTTAAATATTAAACTGTAATATAATATAAACATAAAAAAATTAATTAATAAAGAAAGCACTTGATGATTTTGGGTCCTTGAATTACATATCTTGTTGATGTCAGGCAAAATATTTGTATGTTGAATTCTAATATGGCGTCGAGCCTGTTTCATCAATTTGATTTAATTATAGCACAATAAGTAAACCCCGCTTCGCATAAATAGTTTATAGAAAACTGAAGTAAGACAATAATATCTTGTTTTGAATTATTTCTGCATATCTGCATAACTGTAGGCTATGGCAATATCTATCTCACTCGTAACTTACAGGATTCACACTTGTTCATTATTATTCATATTTCCTATTGTAGCTGGAAACAAGGAACTGGGTTTCTTTGTTTGCAATGTTGTTGAATCGGTTCCGAAACTAGCTAGAAACACAGAAAGCGTGAGAAATGATTCCACTTTCTCACATTAGATGCAAAAGGAGTTTTCGTCAAACCAACTGATTAAGTGATATTATAACAGAATATTATAATTGTAATCCATAGTATGGACTGAATCACTTGAAATTTTTGCGGAACGCCTATTCAGGGCCCGCGGAACAGTTTGGGAAACCCGGGTCAATACCATTGGCGGATGATGTCACATGGGGGATCAAAATTAACCTTTATTTTGAGGAGTCGAAATTATGCGTATGTGGCGTGAAAGCCAAATTATGGAAAAATAAAAATGACTTCATAAAAGTTTAAACATTCGTTTATTCTATTATCTACTTAATCTAATATCAATATAACTGAGAACAACGAATTTTAATTTTTTATTAATTTTTAAAATTATATTTACAAATTTCCCGTTCTGTCCCATCCCCCAGGGCAGAACGAGATAGGATGCTTTGCATAAACAATTACTACAATAAAATTAAATTAAATTTAAGAACAATCTTAACATCTTTTGTGTTTTCTTTCTTATACTTATTTAGCGTACGGTTGATCGCTTTAACTATTTTTTTCCTTTCGCAAAGAGATTTTTAGCAATTGCACAGTCTTTGCTAATATTTTTCCCTTTTTCTGTTATTTTCTCTATTTATAAATTTTTTGGTACAGCAACCTGTACCTCATACTTTTAAGGTGAGTCTGTCAATTTTTCCATTTTCTCTTGACGAACACATTATATTTTGCCTTATACTTAAGTATAGCGTTCGGTCCCGCTCGCTTGTTTCAGGTTTTTCACCGAGCCTTAATACAAGTAGATTTAAACATACAGCTGAAGACTCTTTGTTTACGAATATATACATACCATTGAAGTGTTAAAAGCAAGAAGTTTTGTGGATGACCTTCTGTCGAAATGCCGCAAAAATTATAGAATCACAAATGTAAGACGTCAAAACAAGATTTCATTCACAAGATGCAGTCAAGTCGCCTGCCAATTACAATTTTCCATCCCTATTTACTAACCTCCAGCACTATGCAGTGAAAAAATAATGTATCCAATTGTAGTCCGCTATCACATTCCACCCCGAATTCCCCTAGTACTCGTGCATATGCTTATCTAAAACTGTTCTGAGTTTCTCTTCAATTTGAGCTTTAAACAACAGTTCTCAACGCTTACAGTTTATATTATTAGCTTTTGTAACTGGGTCTCTTTTTATAGACACTATGTATATATAATATATTCTAGTTTCAATAATGGTATGTATCAAAAGAAACGTCCTCGTAAATAGATTAATCTAGGTATTTAAGGTTTGCATATAAAGGGCAAATAACAGTCAGGTAAATAAAATAAGTACAACACTGTCACGTAGATCTAATCTTAAAATATAAAAACGTGTTATGTCACGCTACTCGTGCGTCGTAATCATCACACGGATGATCGTGTTCCACAGAAGTATGATGAGAAGTGATTCGGTTGAATCTCCACTTTGAGAAGGTCAAGTTTGATCGTTTGCAGTTTTGGCATATTTTCATCATAGTTTAAAATTTTAACACCTAAAAGAGTCCTAAAAGTGGAGGCGAAACGTCATTCGATCTAATTAAAAACCGGTCGATAATTTATTTAATTTAAGTAGCATAGAATTGTAGCAAACTGACGGTTCTTTGAAAGTTATTACTTCTGCATTTATCTGATCTGAGAGACTCAATTTAAAGCTACACTAAGCAATACATTTTTACAACACCTCACAAATTATTTATGGGTGAGTAAGAAAAGTTTTTTCTCAGGAAATCGTTGAGCAACTTTTACAAGATTAAATGGATTGGCCGAAAAGTTAATCAGTTCGGTACAACTCGTTCAAAGGAAATCACTGCCATTTCCAAAAGGTTCGGGTTGGGAGTTTTCTCAGTGTAAAAGTAACATTCGTAGATTTATTTTTTTGCCTTGCATTATATATTACACTGTTTTCCCCGCCATTTATTTGTTTAGGCTATACTACATCGCATAGTAAATAGTCGTTCATTTAATGAGGATATAAATAGAACTCTGGAGGCTCCATGGTTAGACGGTAATTTGAAACTTGGGACAAGAATGAATGTATCGATCGCGAGCGTGACCTTGGCGCAACCTGTGCCTCACCCCCAGCGCAGCCCCAGCCCCAGCCCCAGCCCCAGCCCAGCCCCAGCTCCAGGCAGTTGTTGCAGCACCCTGATTTCCGGCACACCCGGAAATGCTCAATGAAAACTAAAGCTCCTCAAGGTCTATGACTTCCAACAAAGACTGGATTTTTGTATTAAGGGGGGGGGGGGAGAACATACCCCCCAAGTATTGAATTTGCTGTGAATTGAGCCGAATGCGTGCTGTAACATGACTCAACTCAAAATTAATTCGAATAAACTTGAAATACAGTTGAGCCGATATCATTTTGGTTCTTAGAATCTGCGAGTAGCGTGGCGGGGGCGGGTGGGTCGACCCACCCCGGGAGCCACTTTTGGCGGCGGCAAAATTTCACAATAAATAATAACTTGTAATCTGAACCAAAAAAATGGATCCCTATACAATAAACAAAAACATATTTATTCTTTCCAAAGCGTTGATTAGACTTCCGTAAATTTTGGAGCCTAATGGATTTTAAAAAATGGGGTGTTCAATTGGCCTAAGCCCAAGGTCTTCTGAGTACACAAAGGAAACTGGCTGTACACCATAGATGCCCGTCTCCATCCTTAACGATTTTAAATGTTTCATTTTTCAAAGATTTTAGATATTACTTACTTTTATTTTTTAAAAATTCCAATTGTTAAACTTGCTTTATTTTTTAAAAAAAACATACAACAGTGCCAGTCATTCGAACGGTGAATATGATGCCAGATCAAGTTACCGAAACGTCGTTTTGTCAATTCTACTCGGTTAGAAATCCGAGAACTGTTTATACAAATAATTCACCGAGAAAAACCTCAAACTTTATCTTCATCTGTGTTTATGTGCATCCTAGGAATTAAAATTAAATAGCGGTATAATAAGTAGTAAACATTGCATCTACTAATAATGTTAATATGTAAGAAGTTAATTATTTACGACTCTACAATTAACTATCGTTGTCCATATTAAGACCGAAAAGTATCTGGATTAATTAAATAACAATTTTAATAGTCGATGCTATTTTATTTATTCTGTTAGAATGCAATGTTTTCGGCTTATTATATGAGACAAACAAAAGTTATAACTAGAATAGTAATAAAACCTAGATGCAATTTACTTTGGGTTGAGTCAACAATTACGAGAAGGAAATTAATGGAATCTAATGATGCATGTAGTCGTTCCTTCATAGTTTCAATTACTTTAAATCACTTGTGACCGAAGTCCATTGAACTCGGAGTCGACTCCCACCTGATGATTTAAGATTCCATTTCAATTAATATACAAATTAAATCACAAAATAAAAGTTGATTTCATTTTGTGCTCTTTAAAATGGCAATTTGGCACGTCTATTTATTTCAGTCTTTCTTAAAATATTAGAGTCCCTAAATCAAGCTGAAAAGCTACGTTATTTTGTTTGTTTTGAGTTTCCACTTATGACACTCATTTTTGTGTGAAATCAGAGTTTTGTGCCACCCTTAATAAAAGAAACTCGGTTTATATATTCCATGAACTTAATAATTGAGTATATGATCAGTAGTTTCCATATAGTTGTTAAAATTTAATAAAGAGTTTAAATTTTTGCCCTTTCACAAAATTAAATTCTCTGCTTTTTCGTAAATGTGTCGCGTAGCAGAACGAAATTCAATTAATTTTACCAATTATCCCGAGCAGTAGTTTTTTTTCAACAGTAAACAAAAAGCAAGTGTTTATTTTTTGGGGGGCTTTAATTGACTCGTGTTCGTGCTACGGGGAATACGAAACAGAATGATGACGAAAATTTAATGTCAAAAAACTTCCTATTTGTTAAGTCATTGCTGCAGACACTTATTGACCTACGCGGTTTGTTAATTTCCCCTATGATTATTATTAGACCCTTTTGAAAGTTGTTCCTGAAACATGTACCAACGTAAATAGTTGAAATACTGTCTGTCTGAACCCTAATGACAATAGTCCTAAGAAGTCTGATACAATTAGTATTTCAACGGGTTTCGTTCGAAGTGTAGAGTTATGAAATTTATTTTTATGAATTTTTAGGCAACAGCTTTGTCCGTGTATTTTGCTGATTATGAAGACTGCCGAATCTAATAATGACAGTTCGAAGATCTACACAGTTTATATTATATAGCCTATACGCCAAACACTCGGATATTACAACAGACATAGAAAACAAAAATCCTTAAATTTAGCACATCTTTTACACTGCTATGATTAATACACATCGAAACGTATTTTGAAAATACGTAGCAAATCAAAGAATCTACCCTATGGAAATACCCGCCTATAATTTTGCAAATCCATTCTCCAAATATTCAATTTATATATAGATTAATCATTGAACAAATATATTCCAGTATCATTAATTCGTGATATTAAGAATCTGCGAAAAATGAGCAAACGGAGAAAGGATAAGGAAGCTCTGAGCAATGTTTCGTGTCATTGGTCTCTGTCAGGTTGTCAAATATCTAGGTACAGATATAAGATCTTAGTAAATGAAACGAAAATATAATTATGGTAATAAGTACTTTCATACCAGTACATGTATTCAGAGAATCAGTATTTCTAAATGAAAGCAAAGAAAACATTTCACAGGTTTACGTCACTGTTCTGATATTCTGTAGCGGTTTAATAGGCAAACAATAAATCCTCTTCACTCACCGAAACGTTGGTTCCCAGTATTATTAACGGTGCTGAAATCATAGAAAAACTTTTCCTTGATTGACATATAAATTTTAAATAAGACTGTTTCTCTTTTAGAGTCTTTCCCGTGAATTACCGGTTGGAAAATTTTCGGGAGGCGTTTAACATACTTCACTTGAAGAGGTCGACGTTGATTGTCGACGAAACGTCGTGTATGTTAAACGCCACCCGGTTGGAAACCCGAGAACTTTTCCAAAACCATACTATTTTAAAGTGAAATATAAATATTTATGATTTGGTATGGACGTTGTGCTTTTGTGAAACCAAATTATTGCAGTCATTGTCTTTCCATGGTAGCTTAAATTCCAATTAGTAAGGGTCAAAAAAGGTTCTCATGTACCAAGGCTCCTTCATCTCTTTTAGGATGTGTATGTACTGGGTCGAAGGCCTTGGGCATGCGTTAAAAGTTGTCATCGGATTCCATTGGATGACAGCAAGCTCCTCTCCTGTCTCCTGTTGGAGACAGCAAGCTCCTCTCCTGTCATTCGTGTTTTGCAATGCATCTCTTTCAGGTTAATCATTGGGTAAGATCCTTAAAATATAGCCCGGGGGCCATAGTCTACCCTTGGCTACCTTGCTCTATCTTCCACATTCCTCCCTGTTTCAATTCCCTTCCAATGCTATTAAAGGGGAGTTGCCTGTTTCAGGATCACCCTCATGTAGGCTTTACCCCCATACCTATAAAAGTGAAAACATTCTAATTTTGTTCCTGTCTGATGAAAATATTTGTAATAACAATTAGAAAGATTAATCTACTTCGACATGATCAATTAAAATTAAACGTATACGAGGCAAATAACTGTACTGGTGCTACAAAAAATTTATTTATCACCAGTACTCTCCAAACCGATCCCTACAACGCTCGAATAAGATTTTTCCACTGCTCAAAGCAGTGCTGGATATCCGTTGTTCTCAGCTTGTTGAACCCGCCGTCACTATCCTTTTACCGCCTCCACATTGTCAAAGCTTGACTCTTAAGCTCCGATTTGACCTACGGAAATAAAAAGATCTGGATCATCACCAATGTTGTTCAAAACGTCTGCACAAATGTTCATTATTTATTACTACTGCCCTGGAATGAGAAGTTTTAGGACCATCTTTGTGCAAACATCCTGCATATTCAATTAGTTATGCAATATCTGACGACAGGTTCTTTTTTTTATTACTGAGATTTCATCAAGAGCTCAGCCACTCTGACGACTAATTTTCTCGAATCAATTCACCATTGTTTGGATGTTGTCGTTCGGTTATTGATGTTTCGGGTCGTACCTCCGTAAACCTTTTAAATAGCTCAAAAACTTGTGTGCGAGATAAACATTCACTTCCTTATACTTCCTTTTTTTAACGCGACAAGAATTTCTGAAGAATTTTTTCCCATTTTTCAACAAGAAACATGAGGTTAACTCGTTGTTGCATCTGAACACTCAGCATTTTACCGACGAGACTGTAGAATAACGACTTGAAGGGGCAATCGCTACAGCGAAACTAAGCGACGTATTGTTCGGGAGATTCAGCTAGTCGTGTGCGCACAATAGTACTGGGGTAGACAGGAACTCTTTATTACTCCGGTTCTTGTTAAAGCAACTTGGTAATGTAAAAAGAATTCTGAAAACATTAGTATAAGGAAATATATTACTATAAGTTCAGGATGTGCTGTACGTCAAGAAACGCACCAGTAAAATATAATAGATGATAAATATAGAGTGTGTTCAAAGACGTTATCACAGTCTGCATATCCAGTTCTTATGTATACAATTATTGTTTTTAACAATGATAATAACGTTTCGCCAGGCCGCATGGAGGGATAGTTCCTCCTCAAACAACAATACTCTTCCCCTTCTTTCCCAAATGCGCATGTAAACATGCCATGCAGAATCTGGCGTTCAGTACAACTGTCCATAGAGCTCCAGATGGAGTTAACATCATCAGGCACAGACATGTTAAAACCTGTCGCGAGGTGTCGCTGTTTGTCGGTAGCAGCACCAGTCTATAGTTTGTTTAAAATAATAAGACCTCTGGCCGTTAAGGCACGAAATGAATGTGGTCTTCAATCATCCAATCACAACAACGCTTCTTGACGAGCCCCTTTAATTAGAGGACTGTCATTGGATGATTCAAGGTCACACCCCTCTCGCTCCTTATCGACCAGATGACTTTTTATTTTAAACAGACTATAGTCTGATAATTATATTGCCACACCTCGTATGTGGTCAACATTCAATGGTGTATTTATTGGATATGAAGGGGCTATATATTACATAGCAAAAATTAAATTTTTAAACAAGGACGATTATTTTTTAAATATGGCATCATAATAAATGTGGAATTATTTATATAAAAATATAATAGTAAGTGGCATTCTATGGGTACAAACGTAAAATAATTATACGCCACAACAATAAATTTGCATAGATTAATCGAATTTTCAAACATTTGGATGAACGCTTTCAACAGAATGACTAAATTAATATAGGGTATGCGAAGGTATTTGAACCAAATTTACGGACATCATCAAACCGTGGAGTGAACTGTAGACTGGAGTTCTATAGATTGGTGGGTGATTGATGAACCCGTATTTGACGCTGGTCCTCTCGATACAATTAGAATGTGTCACCTGTTCTTGTTCTATATATGGAACAGCCTTAATTGTTAGCATGTTTATTACAATTTATCATAATTTGGTAACGTTTCGTCTCTTATGTGTTTTTTGTGACTTTATCAGGCATGGTAAAAAATTTTATTAATTCATGATCTTCACTCCATTGTTCCATTTCGGACGAGGAAATTTTGGAATGAAGACTATTTATTTCTAAATTTTGTTAACACTGGCCGATGAAGTCCCAAAAAGATGAGTAAAATAGTTGCAAAATTATGATAAATAGTAATAAATATACGGACAATTAAAGATTACGTTCATTTAATTATTTAATGTTAGATAAAGTAACCATCTATAATTGTAACTTGTTCGTTGGCCTGCAACGTTTCTATTTTTTCACTATTTTACTATGATGTCTTAACTTTTGCTACAATCATCTCCAGACTATTTACGCTCATCTCTTCACATCTTTCAGCTACCACGAAATGACCATATCTTTTCGCGTGTTTTTTATTGTCACAGTGGCTTAACCAGAAGACGAGAAATTTGTCTCTCTCAAGAGCTTCACGAAACTGTAAACTTTGCTCTTTCTTCCTACTAAATGACAGTTTCTAACTGAAAGAAAAAAATTCATTACAGATTACGTGCAAGATTGTCTCTGCAAAAACAAATAGATGGCCATCTCTTGACACGACTATATTTTTGGCAGTCCCTTCTATTTGCTCACCTTTTGACCGGCGAACAATGGTATTGTCTGAGGTCGTTCTGGCCTCCCACGAAGTCTCAGCACCCTCCACAAATACAGACTACATATTGTTTGCATTTATTTATGTAAAGCAACCAATCGGACAACAAAAAATACTATCCCACGTTGTACGTCTTCACCTCCTTCCGTCACTAAAAGTTATATCTGGCAATAGGGTGTATCAATTGTCACATGTCAGATTAAGTTATGCCTACGCCCGCTTTATGACGAGTTTACAAAAATGATGTACACATGTGTCCTAAAATATCTTTAAGATCCCCCTTTATCAAAAAAGTAAACAAAACAAGCATGGGTTGAAATCAAAGCATTCTCAGAATCATTTCACTTTTTGACATCACCAATTAATTGACCACGATCGAGTAGCAACATATCATTACTAATCGACTAAATTTTGTAATTAGTTCTCAACGATGTTAGTCCTCAGAGATGCTTAGGAAGTAGTTTTCTGATTGGCCCAACTTTGCGAGATTTTCAGCAACACCATTTGCATTAGTGTGAAGTAGTGTTCAAACGTTACTTTGAAATAAGGCTGTATCTAACTAATGAATTTTCAGTACATTTCACAGTATGCTTCAAAATAGTTCTGATCTACCAATCCCAAATTTCGGAAAAACTATATTTCTATGACTTTCCAAGCAGACGGCAACACCACTTTTATTTTTCTTGTTGCAGTTTCCGCAGATTATACACGCAGAGATTTTCTGTTTTCTCTCCGGGCCAAACTGATGCAGCCAAATTTTCAAAAGCAACTCTTCATTTTGTTGTAGTGTAGCGGTTAGCTTCAGCGCTTAGTATCATTATAGTACCGGTTTCGAATCCCGGCAGAAATTTAAAAAATCATTAATATCAATTTTAAATAAATACAGCGATGTTAAACATGTTTCAATATTTGCAATAACGCAATACTGCCATCCATTAAATTAACATTATAACAGAACATTATTCTTCACCATAAATTGAGAATAGGTGTTAATTATTTATTCTGCCGTCCAAAGGAGTAAATCTAAAAAATGCTTTGAGAAATCAAGGGATAAATATCTCTTTCAAAATTGTTTTATCCGTACCAAGAAATATGAATTTGTCTTTATAAATTAATGATAATACATTTATCCCTGAAATATTTTTACTAACTGCCTCTCTACTTTGGACGGCAGTATTCAACAGCTTAACTAACTAACAAAATTATTTTAATGACATTGGAAAAAATTCCTATACATTTCTGAGTCCTATAAAGGATTTTAGACAGTCAAGCTGTTTCATATGAACAAATTGAATTTTTAAGCACTATTTTATTTCAATTTTTTAGTTTCACTTTGTACATATTTTATGTCGGCGTTCTTAAAAAAAATGTAGATTTACAGCAGTAGCTCGCAAAACATAGTGTTTCAAGAGCAAGTACTTCAAAAAATCACGGCTGTCGTTTGAAGTTTTGAAAAAAATTGACAGCACCTAAAAGAAAATCTGAAAGGACACTTCTGTGTGACAGTTTCGTTCTATTAGTAAAGTTTAAGAAGCAACTAAATGCGTGCCTGCAGCGCTGACAGGAAGGAACTGGAGTAGTAGTCAGCTGAACGCTATTGATCGCTGCTAAATCAATCAACAAAGGCTCACGGAAGATTCGTAAAAGACTGATTTCAACTCGCACAGTTACTATAATAACCACTCGGTCACCGAGGAATTCAGAATCCATACGAAAATTTTGTGCTCATCTTTAATTTTACGTGGGACTAGTAGAAATATTCCGACTGGATGTGAATTATGTACTGGTAGAACCTATGGTTAATAATTAAAATTATATCTAATAACTGCTAATAATTATTATTTCCCACGTTATTTGGTCCTCAATTTCTTAAGCAACCATCATTTGAGAAGCTGTCACCATAAATAATGATATATTAATATGTAACAGTAATTAGTATTTGCACAAAAAAATATAATTAAACTCTATTATAATCTACGAATGTGTGGAATATTGTTGCAGGTATATTTAATTATTGAGTACCGCAGAATGTGTCGTAGAATCAAGTTGAACTACATTCAATTTATTTTTTTATTGATTTATTATCATTTAAAATAAATAACATTATGAAATACACAAACTTAAATACCAAAGTTATATAATCAAAAAAAGAGGGCAAAAAAAGAAGCATACCGCTCCAGTACCCTAATTAGTTTATTTGTATATATTGTATTTAATATATCAAAAGCCATAACCATTTTAAAATAATACTTCATTTTCCACTTGGCTTCACTTAGTTTTCTTAATACTAAGCGTATTATTATATTAATCCCTATCATAAACAGTTCATCTTTTTTTAATTGCTTCAAACTCTTCGGGTAGGTTGACTATTCTAATCTATTTAAAACTGAAAAATTTCCTAATCAGTTCTCTGTTTCTTTTGTCTAATCTTGCACGAGTGATCACTTTTAGAAATGTAAGTGGGAAATTAATTATTGATCTCGAAAGCTTTTATAATTGTGGTTGTTTATTAAATTGAGAAACAAAAATCTTGGAGAAAAATATTAATTATCGTATTAATTTAATCTTGACATTCAACTTCTGATGGGATATGACTATTTACAATATTAATTGATTCTATCTAGTTTCCATTGTACAATCTGGAAATTTAATGTTATTGAGAATTCTTGTTTCTTTCATCGTCACTAAATACAAAGTTGAGCCAATTAATTAGGATTCAAATAAATCATGGGTACCTCGAAGGGCAATGGTGCAATACACAACAAATTCCTAGAAATTGTCCTTTTTTAGATTCTATTTATAGTTGATATTTTAATGCAGCCAGCAAATTTTGAAATAGACTGCATTATGTCTCTTTATTCGACTATTATAAATTATTTTACTGAATTGAAGGAGTGACTAAGGAGAAATGAAGATAACGCAGCTTTAAATTGGCTTTGGTTTATAACTGCTTAATTCTTTGTGGCAGTCTGTTAAGGGCGGAGATCCCAGAATAATGTACGCCTTTTAGTGCAATTGACAATATTTTACCTTTTTTATAGTTTATTCTTGTTTCTTGTATTGAAACTATGAACACCAGAATTATTCATATATAAGTGTTTTTTTTGGGTTAACAGGCTACATGAAGGTGATCCTGTGCCTATTTGCAATCATAAATAACAGTAATGAGGAATAATGAATGAAAGAAAATACCCAATTTTTGAAGAGGGACTTAAATGAGGTTCGTGAGGTAGCCTCGTACATAAGTGAAAAACAATTTTTGGGAATCTAAGCACAAAATTAGAACCGGAACGACATAATTTTGTCTTTTAATTGGTTACTTCTTTATCCAATTAATTTATCGTTCCTCTTGAGTATTTTTTGAGTGACCCGAAACAACTCGGCCCAGAAAAGATAGTAAAGTTGGTAATCCTTGAAATAAATCATAAACAGAGTAGTTTTCTAATTTTAGGTGTGTTATTTTTTATTAATGATAAGGTAATATTATTCTGTACATTTTTCGGGAAAGAAAGTCACACTAGTTGTAGAAATAACTGACGATTTATTATGTCGTCACTGTCAGATTCACCCAGAAACTTGTTTGTTAGGATTTCTTTATCTTTCAGGTTTATTGTATCATACTCCTTTGTTTGCTTCGAATCTGTACAATGGAATACCCGAAAGATAAGCACAATAATGGAATTAGTATGCTGTGCACCCTTACTTTGATTTCCAATAATTAATGTAACTAAATCGCAATATAAATAAATGAAAAGACGGCCAATAAGTCATCAAATCATTTAATTAATACAAATACAACGTTTCATGCGGACTTCTTCAGGTTAATTATTAAATGGATGAATTATTTACATAACTGTTTTTGTTTTACTTTTAGTCTAGGGAAAGGATATGACGCATTTGTATTCCCCCAATAAAATTCTCCAGGTTGCTGTCAAATCTGTTATTTACTCTCGAAAATGTGATGTATGTGGCAGATTTAGTATATAATATTCTGTATAACAATATGAGACGTTGGAGTGGAATGAAGATTAGTTCTATGGAGGGTTCCATTTTGCAATTGGAGACTGTTTGTTGAGGCACAGGTAGCTGAGCCTGTGAGCAGCGAGGGTAGAGGGGAGACTGGGCCTGGAGCAGATGCTACAACCTGGAAAATCTCTCTAACAAATGCACATTCAGGGTAGATAAGTCATCTTCCGGGAGGACAGGCAGAACGGACAAAAGGGGTTTCGACACTACAAAAAAAACTGACACGTATTGTAATGAGATTACATCTCCCTTTACTTATTGTTTTGCGTAACTGAGCACCTTATGTTTTTCCAGTCCTGATTTCCCAGGTCATGTCAATATAAAGGTCGCACGAGTTCTCTTTTATATCATTACACAACTTTATTCTGTATGATCTACAGTAATTGCAATATAATACAGAAAATTACCAAATAATTCGTGATAAATTTCAATTTCCTTCGCTTGTAAATGTATTATTGTTCCGTTGTTTTGTAGCTATCAGTCCTAAGATTGGTCTGATGAAACCCTCTATGTTTACCTATTCTGCGCAAGCCTGTCATTCCCACATAACTACCACATCCTCCCTAATCTGCTTAGCGTATTCCATAATTGGCCCCATTTTCTGATCTTACTCCACACACTCCCCTCCATTGCTAATTTTACAATACCATCATGTCTCAAAACGTGGCCTATTAATCTAACCATTCCCTAACTCAGCATATAATGCTGCAATAATGTTGTTTTGAATATTTACTATACAAAGGCCAACCTGTGGCGAAGATATACATAAAAATTGCAAATGAGTTTTTCACAAAAAAAGATTTTATTGGTAAAAATTTCGTAGGATTGTGCACAAAAAGTGCTGAATCAGCAAGGATGTTCGATTTACAGTTTGTTAAAGCCGGAGTAAATGAACATATTACTTTTATTACTTTACTGTTTGAAGATCACCCTCATGTAGCCTACACCCCCACCCCCAAAGAGCCCATTCCCTCAAGCCGAGCATTAACAGGTATGTGTTTTGGGGTCTCCGACCTTTGGCATAACGTATGACTTGTCGGCTGTTCCTTTTGGAACATTCGACCAACTGCCTCCCTAAACTGGTAGAGGCAAAACATCAGTTGAAAGATCTCTTTTTTATTATATTATAATTTATTATCAATTGCTAAGACTTATGGATTAATTTAAAAATTATTTTACAACGAAATTTTGTGTTTAGAGGTTAGATTATCCATTGGAGTGGCTTAAATGCGCGATATTGAACTAATATTAATCATGATTCAAAGACACACAAAGAGCTAAACTTTCAATACCTACCGTTATTTACAGAGATATGTATATGAAATTCAACTTTGTCAACCCAAAATTAATTTTTTCTTCCCATCAAGATTCTCACATACTGCAACCCAAGTTGACGTACATTAATTTTCTATTAAGAGTAACTGAATGTTTAAGTTGAAACAAGTTGTATAAATAAACATAACATGGCCAAACGTTTTTATAGGCAAACGGACAATAAATACATTTAATTGTTATATGTAAGTTTCAGTCATTTGATACCAGTTAACTCCTTTGTTGAATAAGAGAATAGTTCGAATTCAGCTCTTTCCTAGCTAATATAAATAAGTTGAGTTGAGTATCACAGTAAATCAGTAATAGATACGAGTTCTAATATTATGTTTTATTCATTATACATTTGTTTTGCTGACTGAAGTGTTTCCTTTTTGTATATATCAAATCTAATATAACATCCCAAACAAATACAAATTAAAGTGGACAAATCTACGAACGTATTACGCCATCATGTGTGGTCCGGTCCTAAATGTCATTTGCATTTGCAGTTAAATAATGAAATTAATAGCGTATCGTTTGCGTGCTTGCAGCATGCCAATGAAGAACTACCAATTTCACAATATGATTCCACAAGACATCATACCTTACCTAACATTATTTCTATGCATTAAGGTTTGTCCATTAACGACGGAACTAACCGTAAAACGTCATTAGATTCCCAGCTTGTGACAGACGTGTTCAGTGAATTTCATGGCCTCATTAATAATAGGAATAATTTACGATACGACCGAATCATAGGGCAAAGTTATGATGTGTCGGCTCTGAGAGTTAATATCAATTGTCGAATTGCTAAAGCGCAGAAAAGAATCGCTCATGATACGAATAAAATTAGCGAAGATTCGGGAATTGCAATTAAATAATAGTTATGGAAATAATGATACGTCAAATACAGACCTGCAATTTTATCCTTTCAAAGGTGATATTTTCTTCACCATTGTATTGCCGGATTATTTTGAAACTTATTCACGATAAACAATTAATATTCCTAATGAAATATTATTAATAAAAATTTAATAGAACTGACCAGCGTACTATTTAAATATTATTGGGTTATCATCATCATCATCACGCACCCACATTTCAAGCACAAGTGTAATTTCTTCTTTGTATGATAATAGGCCTAATACAATGAGCTGTGTTCCCTGTTAAATTTTTTTATGAAATGATTACGTTCCATTAAAAACATCGGTAATAAAACTATCAGTGGCGACTGGTGCATATGCGCTCATGTGCTATTGCACATGAATTAATTTAGGAATATTTTTGGGTTCGTAATTTTAAGAACCTGTGTATTTGAAGAGTGTAAGTATCTTCTTCAATTTCGAAGACTTTAAATTGCCCACCTTCCATGCGTTCTCTCCCGCTTTGTTGCATTCATTCTAGCTCATAATTTCTGTCTGGAATGACAAATACGAATGAGCAGCATGCCTCTTCAGCCCCCTCAACTCCCGTAAAGCCCACAAACTGATCCTTCTTTGAGTTAATTATCTCATAGCCATCTAGGCGGGCGACATACGTACCGAAATCAAAGTATATTTTGCCCCTGTTGTGGTATTAACTAAAGGGTGTTCACTGCATTTAATTTAAAAACTCCGTGCACAAGCCGCTCGTCATTTCTCTATACATATTTTTAGTAAACAAATTGAGGCATATACACAGTAATACCAAACATAAATGTAGATAAAAACAAAAATAAAAAAGGATAATATATCCATATGAAAGCAATAAGATAAAAAAAACTTTTGTTAAAATGAAGAACGGCAAATACATATACAGATATAGAACCGAGGATAAAGGTTGGGGAGGAGATATCACAGCCAGTATACCAACAAAATGACTGAGGCAACGGTGTTGTTCACCAACAGTTACTAAATTACATATAAATAAAATAATCTCGCCATTTTTCAGTAAACAGTATTGATGGTAGCCACGACAGTGCTGATTTCCAAATCGCAAAAAACATGTGTGCAAAATTTAGTTGAAATTGCTCCAGGCGTTTAGATGTGTAGGCAGAGGATGCACACAAACACACATACGAAGTTTGAGGTTTCTTTACACTTGAATGTATTTCATTTATAAGGATAAGGTAGTTGATCTGTCTATTTGGCCTGTTTAGCCCGAAATAACTTATAAAATTTAATATACGATTATTTAGGTAACAATATATTTTAAGTGCTTAAAAATTATACAAAAAAGTTTCTCTCTGGAGTGCGACACACACTCTGCGCCATATAAATAGGACGCGTTGGGCCGCTCACAGTCAATTTTATTTTGTTTAAAATATTTATTAATGAGATACTCAAAGAATAGCATGAAAAGTATGTCTCTTTTTGGGATTACAGGCTACATGAGAGTGATCCTGAAACAGGTAACTCCCCTTCAATAACATAGGAAGATTAGGGTTTGACTAAGGCCCCGGTCTAAAGTCTAAGGATCCTACCCGCTGATTCGCCCTGCAAACCCTGCAACAGGTAGGTCGGACTATTGAGTACTACTGTCACGCCTTTCCGAATGACGGGAGAGGAGCTTGCTCTAGGATCGCAGCAATCTGTTCTCCGTGTCTCCGCCAGTTTTAGGTCGACTGATTCGATAGTATCAGCGGAAAGTTCTTATCGTATACCCTACGTCTTCCACTCAAAGGATGGAATACGCTAAGCAGTTTAGAGATGATATGGTACTCATGTAGAAATGAAAAGTCTTGCACGGGATAGGTTTGCATCAGACCAGTGTAACAACAACAATCGCGAGAGAGAGAGAGAGAGAGAGAGAGAGAAGAGAGAGACTTTCCTTACTCTTAAGAGAGCCTTGAAAGAGAAAGAGCTTGCGGATATATTTTCCATTATCATTTTCTTGTCCCTCGTAAGAATAAGAAAAACTACTTTGAGCCACACTGGCAATTTTATTCTGATGTGCTATATTAATCAAATAATATGAAAATATGGGAAATTTATAAAGATGGTCATAAAAACGTAATATGATATAATATGACGTCTTTTTATCAATTTATGCCTGTGTAATATATAGGATATTTGCCAGCTTTACCCAAAAGTTCGTTTAGTTATTGTTCCTTATAATGCTATTACGTTGCTATGACATTATGTATCAATTGTTTAGTTACTCATATTTATGAGAAAAGATTTGATAACACATAACGATTTCAATTATCATTTTCGGAATTTTAATCAAAAGAAATTCGAGTGTTAACGAATACAGTATATTCTTGTTTTAGTCCCTTATTAATTACAAAAAAACGTGAAATCAAACTGAAAGGACACTACAAACATTTACGGTAACGAATTCAAATTTCTGGTAAGAAATAATAAATTCACTTAAATAGAAACGTTCGCTTATATGATTACTATATCCATGATATAAATTTAAAAAAAACTCTGATATTACCGTAAAGTTTACAAAATTCAAAGTACATCAAATCGTTTTCTCATCCGAGTGCGAATCATAAATATTGTATCAGACTATCACGTTTTTTTAGACTGACGCCAGATCAAAAACATCATGTAAAAAGCAGTAGTGAATGATTTAATTTCACAATCTGTTCAGCACGATTCTTAATATTTATACCAATGCAAATCACGTTTAACCAAAAACAATAATTACTTTAAAACTTTAAAAAACGAATTTTTACTGTCAATCGTTTTTGAGATAAAACGTTAATTTAAATGCTTTCTTCTAAATCGATTAGAATCATCTTTTATTACTGCCATGTTGAATTTCTCTTAAATATTTGAGAAGAGCTCACAAAATATAGCTTTCTGCTTGACAAATACATAATACATCATATTCTTGGACTTCTTCGTGATTCAGATTCTCATATTAGAAATTTCTTAAGTTTTTACGTGATATTATCTCATATAAAGATCAATAAAAAAACAAGACCATACTGAAGTATTGGAGCAATCAGCGCTTTAGTCTACAAGCAAGTTTTCGATTTGTCACTACCACTTATAAAATTATCTTAAATTTGAAGTTGAAATAATTTCAAACACATAACACTACGTGACAAAAATATTAATATGCGGTAAATACGGACAACTAGCCAAATACGGACAGCTTATACTGCTGACGCATATTTTAACGTTTGTTACAGTTCAGCTATATCTTTAGTTAAATAACGTGCTGGTAACCGGTATGTGATTATTAAGAAAAAGTATTACTGTGCTCAACGCGCTAATTGGTTAAAGTTTATACTGTCGAGCAATTAAGGTCAGGATTTCGAAGGATTTAGTATGGTGCCAAATTGCTGATGACTGCACGACAGGAAGACAAATTAAATTGTTGCTATATATGAAAACACAAAATATAGAGTCCATATGTTACATAAATATGCAGTAATCACAATTCCATGAGGTCCTCATATTAAATTGAATATGAACGAAATTGAGTGGCAAGAAAATTAGTAGTATGTTCTGAAGTCGCCTGTCTAATTGTCAACACATACAAATAGACGCCAGTTCTGAATTTCGCTCCACTTGTTCGCAGAACCTTTCTTCCTTTTACCATTATTACCTCTTTAATCACAACAATTCCTTGTTAATGTATTGTTGTCATTGTTAAAGTAGTTCCAAATTGTTTAAAATAAATTAGTACTTACGCACTTTTCTACGTTAGCCATTTTTAATATTCCTAACATTTTATGGCTACTGTAGCAGTCTAGAGTTTGGCCCGATGACGCTTGAAACCAGAGATAGTATACCTTTTTACCTACTGCCCATTGTGGTATCTAGCCACACTGGCAATTTTATTCTGATGTGCTAAAACTGTAACGTGCCCCAATTTTGAATAAGCCTGTTACTCGTTTCGTACAAAACAATACGACTATAATTCACTAAATCACATATCGAATTAAATATTTAAGGAAATAACCTCTTAACTTCAAAATTTTGTTTTAAACAACTTGGCAGTTTTATTCTAAAGTGCAAAAAAGTTTCTAATAATATTGGCTTGTTACAGTAAAAATATTAATTATATTGTATGTTGTTAACTGTTTGAAATTATAATTTGAAAATATTTATTACCGAAAATTCTCATTTTTGCAACTGACAACAAATCTATTCAATTATAAGGACTTAAAAAAATCATACCTATGACTTTATATCTCACTTCGATATTTTCTGAAGTTTGTATTCCAAAATATAGTTGGGCAAAAGTCGAGTTTGAGCGTATCAGAAAGTAAACAAAGCAGCTATCTCCTCGAGTATTTAAGAACTTGTGTAGAAAGTATTTTTTGCAATCTATCACGCATTTAAATTAAATTAAATTACAAACGTAATTACATTTTTTGCTAAAAATTAATACAAGTACTATTCCTTACTTCCCCCTTGGCTCTAGAGCCTATTAAGGGCCTGGGCCTACCGAGTCGACTGCGGACTTGCATGACACATTCCGAATTTGGAGTTGCAGGTGGTCAGTGTATCAATCCTCCAACAACAAGTACTATTACTATTTCATTTTAAAGCTACATTTTATATTAAAAATAGAATAATTAAATTAATCTATCTTAATATTACAAATAAAATAGAATGGATGGCCAAAAGTCACAAATATAAGAATTTTAATTTTTCGGCCCTGGATATTGCACTAGCAACACGAAATTTTCAATAAGATTTTAATTAATGAGCTGAAGAAGTCTCGAAAGTGAGGGACGAAACGTCTTAATTTAGATTTTATATTGATGAAAAATTGTAGGTTTCTGTCAAACAAAGTATAATGGCATGGTATTACTGTATATTGAAACGTTCGAGTAAGGATTTGGAAGGTTTGTGAGATTACTTTTTCCTAAATTGTATATATGTATCGTAAGCCATAGAAGTATTCATGAGTTAATTTCTATAAGAAATACGGTGCCCCATTCTTTATTTACATTCCTAATTGATGTTATAGAAGAATGCTGAAAATCAGATGGATGGATAGAGTAACTAACCAGGAAGTTCTAAGCAGATAAAGAGAAGAAAGACCAATATGGAGGATAGATTAATAGGCCACGCTTTGCGGCAAGAGGGTTTTGTAAAGTTAGCATTAGAGGGAAGTGCGTGGGATAAGAACAAGAGACGCAGGCAAAGGATAGAATACGCTAAGCAGATTAAGAGATTGTGGAATGTGTTAATATTGTCGAAATGAGAAGGCTTGTGAAGAATAGGTTAGCATGGAGGGTTGCATCAGACCAGTGTAAGGACTGAGAACTACAACACCCACAATTTGGCATGCGAATTGGACTGACTCGTAAATTGACGTTTGTGTTGCAGTGTTAACACATTTGTATACCGTCTATACTTACTATTAGATACTTATGAGTAATTGATTTAATATCCTGAGAATATTTACAGCTTTATAATAAATTGCAATGTTAAAGTTTTGTTCATTAATTATTATTTTTTGCTAAAAACTCAAACTATACCGCACGACTGAGCATGTAAGAGTGTTTACGCAAAGAAGTTCAAAAGTTTCCAACAAGCCTAAATTGACATTTGTGCATTGTAGCGGCCGACACACCAACAAAATTGTCTACCATCGGGTTTCCCAAACACTCGTTTCCGAATTTTCTGAAAAACTTAAGGAAACCATGGTCTACCCTATTACTATTCTCACTCCAATTTTAGGAAGAATTCAAGATTGTTCGAATAGCGAGACTCTTCTTTCAAGGTAGTGATGGGAGAAATACCTGAAGGTTTTGGAATTTACTCATCACTTCGACCTCAATTACACAGAAAAACTTTAAATAATCTGGATGTCGGCCAGATGGGGGTCTTTATCATAGAGCGCTTAAAGACTGGAACGTAAAGCAAAAATGTAAAACCATAATTACACACAGAAAATAAATTGAAATAAGGAATAATATAATTTATAGCTCAGAAATTAACGTCTTTTAAAATTAATAATGTTCGACCTTATACACAGACAATTGTTAATGACAAGCAATTAAAAAGAAAATTAAAAAATGCCGAACATTTAATGGCATCTGCTGTCGCCTAAATGTTTACGGATCTATGTAAAGTGATTAAAAAATGTAGTGTATTGTAAAATTTAGTATTCTTTATTCAAAAAAATCATGAAATCAAGAATCATGATAGAAGGCATTAACTGTACTACATAATGGTGAGACAGAGATATAGGGATCAGGTGCTGGGCTGCAAAACATGAAATGCACGCTGAAAATGAAGAAACAATTAAAACAAAGAGATGGGAAGTAGAAACATTGAAACAACAGGAGGTGCTTCAGGGTTTCAAAGAAGGTATCACGAGTTGATTAATACAGAAAGGATAACGAAACAATATAGAAGAGAAATGGGCACTCTTGAAGGAGAAATGACGAGCGCCGAAGAAAAAATAGGAAAAATATCTAAGATAAATAGGAAAGATAGATAACACAAGAAATAATAAAAATGATTGATGAAAGGCGTAAATATAAAAACGCGAGATATGAAAATGGTAAAGAGCAGTACAGACCGTTGAAGAATGAAATGTGTGTGGGGGGTGGGGGTAAGAATAGTAGAATAGGAAAGAAGGATGGAATATGCTAAGCAGATTATGGAGGATGTGGGAAGTAGTAGTTATGCGGAAATGAAAAGGGTTGCGCAAGATAGGTTAACATGGAGGGTTGGATCAGACCAGTTTTAGAATGAATACTACAACAACATACAAAAGAATTATTTTCATTTTACGCTTAACCGTCCATGTCATCTTCATATCATATTGTAACGAATAAGTAGTACCGTTATAATACGAAGACGTTTCGTCGACAATCACCGTTGACATTTTCAAGTGTATATTAAACGTCACCCGGTTGGAAATCAGAGAACTTTGCCAACCGATAATTCACAGGGAAAACGTGCGAAAGTAATGTTTAGCATTATTTTTGGTCTTGTCCTATTTCGTCAATAGAGAACTAATGGAATCAATAAATCAAATCAAAACATTTCGACGGGAATTAACCTCTTTATCTAACGGTGATTACGTACGTATAAACTGGAAATTAAATAAACAATCTAAATATAATTTTAATACAAAATTAACCAAATGATTAAAATAAAGCACCCGAGGATTGTATTTGAATCAAATTCACGGGGTAAGCCTTACCTCTTTAAAGCATCAGTGTCATGCTTAATATTAATAGTATTTGCTTGATTTTTATGTACATTACAGAAATACCGTCAAATAAAGACGCATTAATTGTTTCTCATTAAAGATTGTCCGGTTTTAATGTCGAACTTTTCATTACCATATAATTTGTTGTGGTATTCAGTATCAAGTTTAATATCGACTGTATTTTGTTGAGTTGTACACACGCATTTCAGAAATTACTCCATAATAATGAGGTTTCGTGTCTAAAACGGTGGCGTTTCAGAAGAAAAATTTAGATTAAATTTAAAATAACTTTTAGTAATAGAGTTGTGTTTACTAGTTGAAAGTTTTAAATTAAACTTATGTTTTATAATTTTCGTTTTGGCCGATGTAACAAGGGCAACAATTAGCGCAATTAATTTAATAAACAACATTAGCAGTAGGAAAAATTTTGTGAGGAACTTTGTACCCTTTAATTAATTCTGAAGGAGAATGTCAAGACTTATAAATGAAAGAAATTTGTAGCCCTTTAAATAGCACAAAAATTGTTACCTGTTTCTCCTTCTTCATGATGCATATATGGATTGTTGAAAAACATTATAATTAATACCATATTCACCAATTTCGTTAAAACATTAACGGTTTAATACTACAGTATGTGTAGGAATGAAACTTCCTATCATTTCAGATTTTATAAGTCGCCAATCCTAGAACAGGATTTTTCTTTCTCAGACATTTCATTATTTTCATCAGGAATCTCCGATTTCTCTCTCCGTGTATATGTACACTACCGACTCATTTAACTTATTGTGTTTAATGTGGCTAGATCCAGCCATCATCTCACCCTTTCGCGCCCTATTTGTCGTCAAAATTTAACTTATTCTATTTTGTCCCGGAAACTACCAATCTGTTTCCTCTATATATTGACAGTGATGTCTTGTTTCCCTGTATTTTTGGAATTATAACCTAGATATAAATGAAGCCAACACCGAAGCGAATCCAGGTTAGTCTGGATGTAAAGCGTATCCATAAAGAGGATATCGTTTTCGTTCAATAAATTCCTTTGATTGGTAGGTATTTTCTTATCACTGGATTCTGCTACTTTGGTTGGTTACTGTGGTATATATTTAGTTTTTATATTTAAAACATACATAATTATCAAATATCGTTATTTGTCATATTGGGAACCAAAATAATATCAATCACTAAAAAGGATTGGAGAAACGTTGTGTGGTACTTATTCAATCACTTGATTTTGTAATTTGGTTACTTTGTCAGATTAGAAACACTCTTCCAACAGTGTATATGTGGTCGATGAATTAGAGCCTATAGTTAAACTTGGAATAGATGCTTAACTGCCAGTGAACCGAAGAACAAAGCAACGGTAGCACAGAAAGAATCGCGTTGTGTATAAATGCTATCAAAGATTTGTTTGACGCATTTTAATCCGAGTAATATACGTGGTACGCTGAGTGTCGACTGACTATCCAATCGCCTGGCATTTCATAAGTCACGTCTAGACCTTGGACCCGGCTGACCTGGAGCGCCAAGCTATTTTCAGAGGTCAATTCTATTATGTTACGTAAGGTCCTAGTCGCTAACACTATCCTTCATAATTGTTCATATAAAATGCGGTAGCACGGCATCGCTGTCTATATTGATCAAACAACTGACCAACAGGATAAAACTGTGAATAAATATGCCAGACAATTTAAAACTGGAATCAAATCTCGTCCTAACGATGGTAAAAAGTCGACTCGCATTTTCTTTTTTTCCCCCCTCTACATCGGGCTGCTTAGTTTATATAATATAATGTTTAAGAAAAACGTCATGTTGAGGTCAACGTCACTGGGGTTCGCTGCGATAAATTGTTTTGTTTGTAAACTCAAAATTGAAATTAATGATGGCGTATCCACTTAATGATTTCACATTCGTTGAACAACGTTCAATGATCCGGGTTTTGCTTTATGAAGGTGAAAAACGGTCTAAAAAAATTTTCTCCAATGATTTTACAGTCTGTTGTTAACAGTATGAACCGTGGAAATTTGTATAAGAAGGTAGAACATTTCTAAAACGGTCGCACCTCAGTGAGTGACGGGCAACGTCCTGGCCGGCCAGTTGAAGTGTTAACTCCTTTGCTTAAAACCCGATTTTTCGTGAAGACCAAAGAACTACTGTTGAAGATATAGACTAAATAGTTGCGTAATGTGCTGGCACAGTTCATAACGTCATCAATAAAAAGCTCAAGTACAGCAAAACTAGTACAAACAATTGAAAAAATGGTTTGGGAGACATTACTTCATCCTTCCAACGATACAGATGTGGTTACCTTCGATTTTCATGTTACAAAGATAAAAAACACTAGTTCATTGTTGGGGAAATTAAGATTCGTGGGCATTATTTTGATATGTAGTAAAAGTCACAATTACCCTCTCTCAGCTTTTCCCAATCAATTTGTCTTTACTTATCGAATCTATCTCGTATTTGCATGAATTCCTTTCAATGTTCACCTACTGAATGGGTGTCAACTTGGCTAATTTTTATCTGTTGGGTTACAATTTATAAACATTATTATCATAGGCTATCTAATCGCGTTATAATATGATAATTAATGGCTTACTTATTCAGAAATATGCAAGTTAGTTTATAGAAATTAAAAGAACAACTAACGCCCGTGAAAAACATATACAAATATGAAGAATTAACGATCCGTGTAACAGACATTTACACAAAAATTTGAATTTTTTTTAACATTAAATAGACGTTTCGACTATAATAATGGTCTTTGTTAACATTTGTTATACGGGTCTTTAATTCCATTTGTATAGTAGAAATTTCATAAATTGTTAATGAGAAAAATTTACATAGAAAATTGAATTATTGTATTATATGAGTTTCATATAGATATAACAGATATAATTTCAATATATTCTATGGATGTTTCACAGTTTTGCAAGACATTTATTTTTTTGCATATGGAGACTTATGTCAGACCTAATAAGGCCCAATTGTCTCACGAAAAGTTGCATTTTATTTGTACCAAAAATGTAAATATAACTCATTAATAACGAAATTGGATTATTTAAACTGAATTAATGCATTAAATTATAAATTGTCACATAACTTTTAATCGAATATTTCAGTATTATAATATATTATATTACAATATTATCCAAAACCTATTATATTAAAAAATACTCTTTACGTCAAAGTTGTTTATGTAATTGAATTAATATAATTTTAAATTACTACAATATATATATATATATGATAAATTATTTATATAAAAATTTGATTGTATCTGAAGAGGTTCACAAGTATGAACAATACGTTGATGTGTTATAAATTATTTCATTAAAATTTTAATACTCACCATTTGGCTATGTCATTGATTTATTTTAGTGAAGTTTTTGGATTTATCTCAATTTATCTCTGAAACGTTCGTTTAACTGTATACATTTAACTCAATATTTATTTTCTACAAGTAAATCGCCAACTTAGCATTTTACTGTTTTCAAATGAAATAATCTAATATTGCGTGATATATAAACTAAAAATTATTGAACAATGCAACTTTTATTTAATAAAAATCATAGTTATAGAATTATATCCCAAAACGAAAGAATACGTATATTTTATTAAAAAGCATAAATACGTTTTGCACCACGTAAAAATCATATATGGCAAGTTACGCCCCAGAATCTGTAAGGCGTATTTAGAAGTTTTAGTAAGATAATTTAATATGTTATATTAAAATAAAAGTAACAAAATATATGCATTCGAATGTAATCTGATGTGATTTTTAACGTAGAAATAAAACAATTATGACCATAGAAGTATTGTCTTTTTTAAAAATTTTGTATTATTGTTACTTCTTTGCGTGTGTAACTTATAGTTTATTGAATACGCCATATTTGGACCGGAATACATGTTTGATTAATAGAATTATAATTTTAAAAGTCCCCATATTTGATTTACTGATTTTAATATTGCAAAAAATCTACTTAATAACTTAATATTTACTAGATAATAAAACTTTTATTCAATTAAAAATCACTTCGTCCAGAATACTCAATCTCAACTAGATATTGGGCTAGCTCACAATTTAATGTTGCACTTTCTAATCCGTTTATTTTTTCATTTCCCCCGTCTATTTGATTACGTCAAACACCAGTTCTTGTCAACAACTTACTGGCTTATCCTAATAATATTCCACGAAGATCGTCTTTAATGCGAAAGGATTTTTTTAACTCACGCAATATTGCAATAAATAAATAAATACACTGAAATTATTGGGTAATGGCCTGGTTTCGTTGATTTCAAATCTCAGAGATAACTGAAAGCACTGCAAAATTAAGGGCCAAATTCCTTCTGAAGGTAGTCGCATAGTAATCGTTGTTGCATCCAGATGGAAAAATGTTTCTTCTGTAATTCTTGTTATTGTGAAATGTTCCTGCTTTATTGTTGTTGGATTATATATATTAGTCTTAGGCTCCTTGTAATTAAATAGTTTGCACTGGCTGCATAAAAATAATTCGCGGCTCAATAGAAAACAATATGTTAATATGCATAATTACTTTAATATCTACAAGGTCTTACCGGATTAAATTTTGTAATGTAGTATACCATCGAACAGGAAGATGTTGCAGACACCCCAATCGAAGACACCAGCGTACACCTTGGTTCATCGGTACCAACCTCATAATATGAATGGGATTTGACCTAAAATTGCAATTCATCACCGAAGTAATAAGGGACTCTAAGCGATGCCAATATCTACACACATCAGTCAGAAGGCTGAATAGAGCAGTAATGTCAAACACGCGGCCCGTTTACTGCCCATTGCTAGTCGATTGTTGTCCGCGCAGTCGGGAAATTCAAAACAATGGCTTGAAACCAAGACTCAAGAATTTGCACTAATTAATTTCTCAGAGTCAGAACACATGGATGCAGGCTGTCGCTCATGCTGTTTAAATTATATATAGAACAGTCGATGAAGTAGTAGTAGGAGAATCAGAAAGAAGACTTGGGAACCATAATAATGGCATGAACGTGGTCATGGGAAAGAGTTCAATATGAGGGAACACCAAGATAGTGGAGTGTAGTATGGGAAACAGTGGAATAACAAAGGGTGTTAGATTGGGAAGGGATATTTTGAAGGAATTTAAGGAATTCTGCTACTTGGGAAGCGTAATAACTAGGGATGGTATAAGTATAGTAAACATAAAGAGTAGGATACAACAGGCAAGCAAGGCCTTCGTGAAAATAGGAATTTATTTACAGGTAATATAAGTGTGAATATTAGGAAATCGTTGCTGAAGATGTTCGTATGGAGCGTGGATGCGAAACGTGGACGGTAGGAGTTGCGGAAAGGATAAGAATAAAAGATCTTTGAAATGCTGAAAATCAGATAGAAACACTAACGAGGAAGTTCTAAACAGAATAGGGGAAGAGCGAACAATATGAAGGATGTTGACCAAGAAAAGGAATAGATTAGTAGGCCACGTTTTAAGATACGAGGGTCTTGTAAAATTAGCATTAGAGCGAAGTGTTTGTGGTTATAATAGAAGAGGGAGGACAAGGATGGAATACGCTAAACAGATTAGAAAGGATGTTCTAATTAAGCTGAAATGAAAAGGCTTTCGCAAGATATGCAACTATTCTGGTTCCAACGTAAGGCTTGCGTTGATAGCGCATTCAAACCATGTATTTATAAGTCTTTTGATCTAGTGCACAGCAATTAACGCGAGACTGACTATTAGAATTTGTAGTTTTATATAAAATTATTAAATTTTCTATGGATAGTAGAATAGTAAGTTTAATACCATCCAGAAAACAACTTCTATTCCTCAGAAAAATTGCATATTTCAATTTTGGTCATCCCAGTCGTTTCTCGTGCCTTTCAAGTAATTCACACAATATCTATCACAATGACACAAGGTGTAACAGAAGTAAGTGCTCAAAATTTAAGACGTCAATAAAGCATTTTTATAGAGTCGCTTCGTTTGTTCACAATTTGATAGAAGAAACCTGAGAAATAAAAAGGTTACTTCCGAAAAATTGAAACAATCCATGCCCGATACGGTGACAAAGGGCTTCAAATTCAGGTTCAAGCCACCACCTTTCTTTCTCTCTTTCCCTTCATAATTCATATTTATTATTCTGATAATGTCACGCATATTTATATACCCATGTCCATCCATGGAAGTAAAAATACGAGACGGATTTCGAATGTAATTTGCTACTGTTGTGCACATGACTTCTCACTGGGTGCTAAATTCTCATGATTGTCGCTGTGTCAAATGCGCAGATTTTCTTTTGGGACTGTTTGTTAGTTGAAGTAAGTTTTATGTTGAATACAGTGTGCCAGAGAAAAATAAACAGGGACAATATGCATTGAGTATTCTGTTGATTGAAAAGTAACAATGAAGTAATTACAAGATTAAATCAAAACTCGGATGGGAAAAAGATATTTGCAGCTCTTCATGGAAATAAACAATCTGAAGAGAACAGAAAATAATAATTTCTAATAAAGGTGAAAACAATGCCTGAAGTACCTCACATACCAATGATACACAATAGAACAAAGTTGCCAAAAGGTTAATAATTGAATATCAAAATGATAATTCCTATTGTAAATTAAAATGTTCTACAAAAAGTTTCGGTATAGTTTAAATATTACTTTTTTATGGTTTCTAGAGAAAAAAATCTTTTCAGAAATTTCATGTATATCATTTATAAAATAAAAAGTTTTGCATTGTATCTGATAATATCAGAATTCAACACTGATTATGAGTATTGCTTAGTTTCATGTAATTTGGCCCTTTAACGATTCGAAAATTACTATAATATAAATAAATAGAAATACATAAGTATATCATTTATTACAAAAAAATTCAAAGCTTCGTCTTCCTTTAGGACTTCTTTAAGTAGTTTTTTTTGTAATAAATAGTATCTAACTAAAGGCTACCAATTTATTTTTAAATTACTTTTCATTATTTTATAACCATATGAAATACTATATTAGTGAATGAAATAAATTATTTATATTTGCACAATCATGAATTTTTAAAACAATTTCTTATAATATTTTGCAATTTATGATTGTGTGGTTCTTGCAGGATAAATAACTTCCAATGGTTAGGAGAAAACAGCAGTGTGCAATATCCATATGCCACTGCACTAACACGAATACACACACATAATATATACTGTATATTACTGTAAATGGTTAAAACAACTTATTTAATAAGAACAAGTTCTCATATTTAATTTTAAACGTTTTTGGTTCTTATTATAATCATAATAAAAATTAAATTGTATGAAGGATGACAACTTAAAGAAAAATTTCAAAATATTAGTATTAAATGAAAGTTAAGTTTTACATACCTTATGCGATTTTGGGACAAATTGAAGCTATTTAGAAAAATACATACTTCATCTGTTAGTCGTTTAGTAAAGTACTAAAACAAACAAGCAATTTGATTCCAATTACCCTGCAAAAGTCTCCAATGGAAATCTGGACGGTGCAATTTGATGTTACGTCTGTTCAACCAGAGAGCAACTGGGAGAAAAGCTGGCAGATTGAGATTCAAGATTATCATTGCAATTTCTTACAAACTTCGAAGAGTAACAATAGAGATTCTGAAACAATTGGCATTATTATAAACAGATCTTATACGAGAACGTTTGTTTCCACATAAGATAGTGAATTATCACCTGAATTAACAAAGAATTCATGAACAGATAAAAATGTCAACGCAACACAGGCGATATAATAGAAAGTTTCATAAATAAGTAAATTAACCCCCCCAAAAATAATGCTGTCGCAGGCAAGAAAAATCGACAATTAAAAGATCTATTCTATAGATTTTGGAAAAATACAACAATAATAAAGTTTTTGACCTTGAAAACCAATAAGTTACTCAGCGTGACTTCCAATAATAGAAATAAGCAAATCAACACACATTAATTAAAATAAACATGAAATATAAGAAATTTTAAGCATACTAAAATTTAATAATCAAGAGGTTAAACGT
The DNA here is from genome assembly GCA_034510155.1 of Eucriotettix oculatus. Lineage (NCBI taxonomy): Eukaryota > Metazoa > Arthropoda > Insecta > Orthoptera > Tetrigidae > Eucriotettix > Eucriotettix oculatus. The sequence goes on along the minus strand of CM067377.1, from coordinate 102,210,703 downwards.
GATGGTCCAAATAACGGCTACTGTCATCAGTAATAATCTCTTCAAGACATCGCCAAATGACAAAATTAAAAAGTAGTAGTATTCCGTAAACAATCATGAATAAAAAGTGTAACAATAGGAGAGTGGTCCGTATCAGTATGTCATATATACGATTCAGGCTAGTAAAATATCGATGTGTGCTTATCAGATTGTTAGAAAGATTAAAAATTAAATACTTTGTTGTAATTGCGTCATTATATAACTAAAATAAGGAAACTTTGAAGGTCTATGAAACTTTATGTATAATGTTTTGATAGAGATAAATTCGAATAAAAGGAAAAAAATCAACGTGATAAAAAATTTAAATTCACGAAAAATTAATTATGTAAGACAATTTTCAATTTCATTGATTCAGCGTGCCTTATTAATGTTAATATAGTATTATATAAGTCCCACAGTAACAAATGTTATACTTTTTGTAATATTTTAGTTCCGTTGCTTCAGTATTTTATGGGAAGCAAGGCAGATAGGAATGAAATCTTCTGTCTTGAGAACTGACAGTATGGCTTGGCTGCTGCGAGACGTTTGAAAGGTCTCACAGAAATTTTGGAACATCAGAAGCACATAATACTACAATTATCCTCTGTTTCCTTTGGAACCGTCGGCCAGCTGTGCCCATACCTTGTCGAGACATTGGAACAAGAATGCTGCGTCCTAGTATCGTTCACAGGCGTATAACTCTAGCCAGTGGAGCCTCGGCTACATTGTTCTACCTTCCGCATCCCCCTTAATGTCACTTCCCAAGCGGGAATACGGGAGATGCCGAAATGTGAATTTCTTTCAAGTAACTAAAATAATATTTTCTGGTATTGATTAGGTACATTTAATTTCCTATAAAGTATCATTTTATAATTAAGTGCACAAAGAATTTTATTCTTTATTTCGAATGTAAAACAAAATAGGAAAGAGAATCGGGGCATTCAACCTAACGATTAGGAACATTGTAAAATAGATTGATATAAGGAGGTGAAAAGGAATAAGTATTTGAGATACAGAAGATACAAAAATTAAAAGATTATTTTACTTCATCAGCCATTCTTAACTTTTATTGAATTAAATTAATGACTAATTTACGGAGAAACACAGTTCTTACTTAACTCTTATAAAGTTATACCCTCGAATTTGGGGCTTCATCGGGTAATTTTCTTCAGGATATTACTAAAATATCAATATTTCGTTAAAAAATAAATTATTTAAAATTTCAGATTCTTAATTATTTTGGATAAAATAAATAACATTACTTACATTTTTGAAGTAAGTTGTTTCACATTAATTTTGACTAAAAAAATAGAAGTACAAATATATTTGAAAAATTGTGTCCTGAACTTCATCCAAGAACAGCTACAACCGAAAAGTAATTTGAACAATGTTTTATCGACCGTTAAACTTGACAAAGTGAAATTAAAATAAATAATGATACTCAATCATGAGAAAGTATACGCTGTTTATATTATTATTAAGATATAAATATAACACTTTTGAAACTTCACATTAAATGAAGTGACAATACGTGACATGACGGCAGTGTGTTTGGCTTTAGGGTATTGGCCTGATATTTGCTATAAATTATGATATCCAATTTAAAACTAAAATTAAATTACTTCGATGGTCTACACGATCGCACATAACTTTCTTATGATCTAAGTGATGATTTGTGGCTAGTTCCGTCCACACTTTGGTAAGCAAATTATTTCCTATATACATTCGTTCAAAGTATCCCTAAAAGAAAAACATTAACTCCTCAAACGGCATGCAGAAAAGGAAAATCGTTTCATGGCGCAAGTTCAACGACTACTAAGAAACGTGGATTTTTTGTGCTGTCCATGGCTTTGCTAAGATCTCAGCTATATAAAAATACTGATTTTTCTATAACAACTGCGAAGCATTCATTCGACCACGTTATATCATATCACGGAGTAAATAGCGAAATGAGGATTTTTCGCAAGGGCAGCGGATAATGTTTCATTGCTCAGTAAACGGTTACATATATATTGTGGCTTATCACACTGCAGCAATACTTATGTGAGCGTTTTATAAAATGACATATGTCGAAATATTAACGTTATTGACATAATTTAAATTACCAAAAATATTATCTCACATTTACACGGATATAGCTGTGTTACACTATTTCAGTTGAAAACACAAAGTATTTAAATGTTACTTTTGCAAATGTCAATCGTGTAAAGTTTTGTAATTCCAAATGTGTTGTGTATAGATTACTACATTGTTGGTAAATTATGAACGAAAAATAGATGGTTTGATACTGCAGGAGGCTATCATATATCCATTTCGTTGCCGAAGCCAGGAGATAAGATAAAGCATTAATCGATTCCACAACGTGAACCAATCACGAATCGTCTTTCATAGTTGTTTATCTTCATATTCAAATACAAGCATTTCCCATTTTTACCAATATGCAATTTCGTTGATTATTTTAATGGAGACTGGGCGGCTAACAACAAAAATATGAAATTTATAATTCAATTGAATAGTGAGAGGCAAGGACACGCACCTAAAACAAAACAAAATAACAAGAAAAGTACTGCTATATCTACGTCGCGTAGTTGTTTACGAGTTCGTTTCTGTCCACCCAATGGAATGAGGTTGTCAGTAAATGAGCGTGGCATAGCGGACTGGAGAATCACGCTTTCAAACGAAGGATATATTTTCAAATCCCATACGAGATAGTTCATGAAAACCCAAACTGTGTAGGCCAGGCATAGGTGAACGTTGTCTGCTTACCAAAGATTTGGTCCATCACTTACACATCGATTTATTAAATTTCATTTGGCAAAGCACGGTGGCAATGAATCAAATACATAAAATGAAGGAACGTTATATATATATATATATATAATATATAGAAATATATATAGAATTTTACAAGACCCTCGTGTCTTAAAACGTGGCCTTCTCTTAGTCAACGTCCTCCATATTGTTCGTTTTTCCCCTATTCTGTTAAGAACTTCCTCGTTTGTGATTCTATCCACACATCTGATTTTCAGCATTCGCCTACAAAACCACATTTCAAAGGCTTCTATTCTTTTCCTTTCTTCAACTCCTACCGTCCACGTTTCGCACCCATATAACGCCACGCTCCATCTGAATATTTTAGCAACGATTTCCTAATATTCACATTATTTTACCCGTAAGGAAAATTCCTGTTTTCGCGAAAGCCTTTCTTGCCTGTGCCATCCTACTCTTTATGTCTACTATACTTTACCATCCTTAGTAAAGCTTCCCAAGTAGCAGAATCCCTTAACTTCCGTCAAAATATCCCTTCCCAATCTAACACCATTTGTTATTCCAATGTTTCCCATACTACACTCCATTACCTTGTTTTCCCCTCTATTAATCCTCATATTAAACTCTTTCTCCAGAATCACGTTCATGCAATTTATTATGTTTTCAAGTTTTTCCGACTTTCCTAATACCACAATATCATCAGAAAACCTTAGGCTTTTTATTTCTTCTCCTTGCACTTCGATTCCCTTTCAATATTCATTTTTAACTTTCTTCATCACTTTTCTATATATATATATATATATATATATATATATATATATATATATATATAAGGTAAACAGCATGCATGGCAGACTGCCTTACTCCTTTCTTGATTTTTGCCTTCTTTTCTTGCCCTTCAATTCTAATTATTGCTGACTGCTATCTGTAGAGGTTATGGATAACACTTCTTTCTCGATATTTTTTCCTGTCATCTTCAAAATCCTCAATGGTTGGTTCCAGCTGATATTATCAAAGGCTTTTTCTAAATCTACAAATACCAGGACGTAGCCCTTTTTTTATCCTGTGTTCTAAAATGAAACGCAGAGTCAATATTGCTTCTCTTGTCCCATCCTCGAATATATTATTTACGTTAATATTTTGCAAGCATGAGATACTAAACTTATTGTCCTGTTGCTGTTCGCATCTACCAGTCCTAAAGTCTTTCGTATTTTTCCTGTTTCGTATATATGGCAAATTATTCTGAACATCCATGATATTTCTTTTTCACCCGATGATCTTATCAACTTCGCTGAAATGTTATCAATTCCTGGCGCTTTACCACATCTCATATATATGTATTGTAACTTGAAGTTACGGATCCGTCCCTAATGTCGACTAACCCGTGTCAGACTCGTCTGTTGTTGGCTCCTTTTGAAACTTGCCGACAGAAGCCTGGCAATTGTTGAAGGCGCTCCGTGAACGAGGTACTGTGTAAGCGGGCGGAAATATTAGGAATAAAGATAAAATTTGGGTCTGCGAGAAATCGCGACCGTAGGTTGTGGTGTTGGGTCTCGAACACGCAATGAGACGCCACACGTATATATTTTTGCTTTATGATTTATATTGGCAGTTCGTGGCAAGGAGCGGTAGAGCACTGACGGTGCAATGTATTAATGATGACGCCCTATAGAGTGTTTCTCTATTGCTAGAAATATATTTACTAAAATTTTGGTAATATTTCAATTAAAAATTACCTGGTGCCCAATAAATCTACGCAATTCAGAGTCGACGGTAGAGCACTGTAGCGAAAGCTTTTCGTTAATATATATATATATATATACGATAATAAATTAATATAAATAAGTTCTATTACCCCTATAAAACTATATGTACTACTACTAATAAAGTTTAATTAAAAAAATCATCCTTTAGCTCTATGAATTTCTTCTCACTGTCCTGCACTTCACTTAACTGCAATGGCTAAAAAATTAAGTTTAAATGTTTAAAAAATACATAAAATATGACTTTATTTACCATTTCACTTCACTCAATTTTATTAATACTATTCCATTTATTTTTACCATTAATCCTTGTCATAAGTCGTTTTTAATTGTTTTATATCCTGACTGAAGGCAGACCTGTAGCTAGTACTTATGTAGGTAGACTATTACAATCCAGAATTGTTCTACTTAGAAATAAAAATTTATTTATGTTATTTGCCGTTTCCTCTGTCTGATATACACAAATGATCCGTTTAGATAAGTAGATGGGAGGTAAAATAAAAATGTACGCATTTGTCCAAGGAGGTTAGTTATTATCAAGCCTATTTTATTTGACAAAGTCTGTAATACTCTGAAAGTACTATTACGCAATGGCCATAGCCTTTCTGGAGCTGTTCTTTAATTCCGTGCATACGAAGTATAGTCCTTTCTTGCTCTTATTTCATACGGATATACATATTTATCCCGTGAAACCTACCCTAGGGTTTTAGTCAACATGACATCCAAATATTTGGAACCTCTACTAATTCGTCCCCTATTTTGTAATTTGGACCTCCTCAATGTATCTATTTTCTTAACCTAATAGTGTTAGCACTGGATATAACTTGTATCAATTTATTTTGCAAAACCAGTTCCATATTATGCCTAAATATGATTGAAGACCATCAACGCCGTTTGACTTTTTAATTTGTTATATATTTATATATATATATATATATATATAGTTGAAAATGAGGGTGGCGAAGGTAGACCAAGGTAGTTAAAGGTTGACTATGGTCCCCGGACTATACTTTCAGGATCCTACCCGGCGATTCACCTCAAAGACATGCAGAAAACCTGCATCAGATTGGTCTGGCTATTTGGTACTAAATCACGCCCTTCCAATTGACGGGAGAGGACTTTGCTGTGGCTTCGCAACATTCCCTCATCCGTGCCTTCACCACTTTTTGGAGGTAGCTGGTCGACTGATCCAATGGCATCAGTGGACAACTTTTACCGTACGCCCAAGGTCTGTGACCCAAGTACATGCATCTTCCAAAAATGATCAAGGTGCCGTGAATTTTTTAAAAAAACAGTAATAATCATCCGTTTTTTGAATAACAGTTTACACGAGGGTGATCCTGAAGCATGCAACTCCCCTTTAATAGCATAGGAAGGGAATTGAAAAGGAGAGATGTGAAAGGTAAAGGCAAGGTAGATATGGGTTGACTAGGGCCCCATAATCACTCTGGGGAGAGAGACACGTGCGAGAGAAAATTTACTACTATCCACTTCTTCATAATTTCCCTTATTAGTCATCCTTAAAGTATAGCCCGGGGGGAGGGGGGGGCTAGTCAACCTAGTCAACATCATGCAAATTAGCCGAGGAATAAAAATTCAAACCTGCATCTTCGGCTGTATAAGTTATGGGTACGCTGTTTCTCGATTCTGAACGACTCTTGTGTGTGGACATCATGCCAAGTGGATTCGCCATTGATTCTGACGCATATGTGCAACTCTGAAGAAACTTGAAGCTTGACTGAGTCGAGTTCGACCACTTCGAGATAAGCAGGATATTTTGCTATTGCACGACTATGCACCGCCACATGTGAGAAAGTAAACTACGGACGAGATCAGAAAACTTGAATGGACGAAATTGGACGTCCGCCTTACAGCCCTGTCCTGGCTACATGTGATTCCCATCTCTTTGTTAAAACTGCAGAAGTCCATTCGTAGAACGAGGATAGAAGTTGATGAATCCTCAGTGTATGCTGCTAATTAGGGACTCAAATGTGCTTGTTCAGACTTTTAGCATGCGGATATACAACCCTTATTTCCTAGGTGGCGCACCGCGTAAGACAGGTGAGAGAGACGAGGATTATGTGGAAAAATAAAAGTTTGTTCCCAAAGGATGTACTTACTGTAAAAATATAAAAGATGTACTATAAAAATAAAAAATATAAATATATTGTGCTTCACAGCTTACTTCAATAAATATCCAGATAAGAGTCCATACAATTTTAAACAAAGTATTCCACGCATAACTAGTCTGACATCGATATAAGTCAAATATGACTAAATATGGATTTAATAGGTTGTAAAATTTAATCTTGGATAATTTTCTTTCTCTCTTTGCTAAACAGTAGACCACGTCGTCACCTATTTATTCAAGTTTTCCGGAACCACGAATTCGGGTATGTTAAGATTATTCGGTCTTAGTTATCCTTATGGCACAAAATGCTACAAATATATGCTCGGGAAGCAGGGTTTCCCGGGTTCGATTCTTGGGTCCTGTCTGTATGTTTCTATTACGATCTTCTAAATTTAGCTTCGTGGTCTTTGGCTGAGCTTCAATGAAATCAATTCTTCGCTCTTTGAATTGAAATTCATGAAACTTTGATCAATTCACACAATATCCATTCTTCAGTGATTTCCTAGAATTAGTGTGTGAAGAAGAGTGTGATTACTAAATTGTAGGTGAGCCTGAGTTTCAGGTATACAGGATTGGAAGGATTTCGAATCGGGTCAACGAGTCGACTCGGACTGGCTCAGTGGTTAGGGTAACAGCCCGGAAAGCCGGAGGTCCTGTGTTAGATTCCCGAGTCCGGTCGTGATTTTTCCATTCTGATCTTCTGAATTAATGTCATGGCCTTTGACTAAGCTTCAACTGGAAGAAATTATTCTGTCTTTGAATTTTAAGTAACTTAAATCATAAGAAGTATGTCTCTATATGTGATTTAATAATTTAACTATATACTGTGTATTCTAATTTTACGTTTCGTCCTATATACTAATATGGCTTTAACCGAAAGCTCTATGAACTATTTTATTGGAATGAAAAATACAATAATTACCAAGAACAATACTTCAGTAACAAAACAATGCTCACAAAATATACTTGTCTTTGTATGAGGCACTTGGTAAATTATGAAGGATAAAGTACGGCTGCAAGGTGCAAGTCCGATAAGAATGAAACCGTTAAGGCGGGTAAATATTAAAATGCGCGTTCCATAGTACAGGGCTTTAAACTGACTTTCACGATTGTGTCGGCAGGTTCTCACAACGATGTCTCAGCTCATAAATACAGAAAGACGTATTCTTTTGACCTGTTAACAATCTACGACCTGAGGTCACAACCTCGGCCATACAACGTTAAATCAACTGTCGTTCCAACGACAGTTTACAAATAGGGTTAAGGCCAAGAGCTATAATAACAATTTACACGGAGCTCACGCAATTATTTTTAACGAATATTTAGTAGTAGAAATACTAAAATTGTTATTTTTTTGCAGTATTGACTTCTCTGCGTGAGAGGGGGGATTCATTTTACTCGTATATGTATTTCCATCATTCTATGGTTGTACTGTCTCAATATTTCGTATTCGCAGCTTACAGTTATAATTAAATCCATCATTTCACCTTACTTTTGTTACTTGCACCTATATATCGTCCCTTCATTCAATCCGCAGAAATATATTGAAATCTTCTTATGATTATCACATAGGTCTAAATATGTTCTCCATTCAAATAACATTCGCTGACTGAAAACCACTCTGCAAATAAGAATCTGCAATTTGACCTCCAAATTCAACAGGACTTTCTTCTCCATCGTAAATTGATTTCACTTTCTAACTCTGAAGATAAATTTCTATCACTTCCTCTTATCTCACTTCACTTCCTTCTCGCTTATCGCCATAGATGGTTTATTGGAACGTTATTGAGATAGTAGTAGACGACTTCTGAAATCATATAATTCAGCTGACATGATGTTTCAAGAAACCCATGCACCAGTAATAATTACTCAACCTGTACGTCTAATATTCCTGCAATTCACTTTCTGCAGCTGAAGATGTAGAATAAATTATTCAATCATGACAACTAATTTTTATTTGTCTTCCTTGTAAAAAATTATATGTTAAATCAATTAATAATTAATGAAAATCACACAATGGAACATCGTTCAGACGAATAATAATTTAACGTGTTAAGAATTCTATATTAATTAATATTATTGTACTATTTTTTCTATTTTTAAAGTTAATCCACATAATATCTCACTATTTGTCTCAATTCTGTTTCTGGCGATAAATGGTATATAGTTTCCTTTAAAATTGTATATCGTATTTTGTCGATGTTTTGTATTTAATCTAAACCGTACCGTAAATATTATGATTAGTTATCGCATTTAATACTACGTATTACTTAACTAGCAACTAAAAAATTAATTTCCATAAATGTTAGGAACGTACAATATATATATATATATATATATATATATATATATGTCACAATTTATGTAATACAATAGTTAAAGTTAAATCTATTTTATATTCTATGTACATACAGAGTTAAACAAGGAGAAATATTTTATAATAAAATACGGATCTATTTTATTAAAATGATGAAAAAGTATTTGATTTATAAACAAATTAAATTTATGCTTCGTCTATTAGGATCCTTTACTTTAGTTTTAAATGGAAATTACAATTACTGCAATTTACGACGGTGAATTTTTCTCAGGGTAATTTATGAAACACAAAACTTTACATGAATTTTAATAAAATTATATGAACCAAAAAACAAGGGACGTATGCGTGGACATATATTGTAGCAGGATTTCGGTTATCTGCGTCGCTGTGAAAAACATTCACACACCTGTTTATTCGGCTTCTGCGGTTGCTGGGTCGGCTAGGTGTTCTCTCTGCTTCCAGGAATCGACAAGTTTCGTCTACCTCATTTTGTCGGCCGTTCGGAAAAGGTGGCTGAAAACGCGTTCTCGTTGTTCCCAAGTAAATGAACATCACTCTGAAAGTCCTAAATGGTTTAATATTGCAAAATATTGTTGGTTTGCAAGTGGAACATCAATCATCGAGAGTAATTGCTTCAATTCTTTTCCTCGAGCTGGAAATCCATTCTTGTGAATCTCAATATTAGCTGATCTCAGCACATCTATTCCTCTCCCGAAATTTTTCTCCTTCCAACTCTACTTGCCAACTGCCCTAATTATGCATATCTTCTCCTTCTCCTTTCCCCACTCCTTCCTCCATCCAAGACTACCTGCCAACTGATTATTTCTTTCTTATACCACGCGCGAACTAGACTAAATTTCACCTTTCCACTGGGCCAGAATTTTAATCTCGTGATCGGTCCTCGGCAATCTCTCCGATTTTTTTCTTTTGCACGTGACCCCTGAGTGTGTAGGAGAGGGATGTTCTTCAAGGTTGATCCCTTTGTGGCCTTGCAACTTTCACAAGGACTGGCGTTAACACTTTGATTTCACGTCCCTCGTCGCGCCAGACAGGAGCCAGACGAAAATGGGACTTTCTATCAACTTCGCAAATGTTTCGTTCTGGTGCATACTGGGATATTATCTTTATTTTTAAACTGAAATTATTATGCGCTTTACAATTTCTTGGTTTTAGTTATTAAATAAATTATTGTTGACGTAAACTATAGAATCTCTCTGTAATCGTTATCTTCCAACGTTTATTCTTGTTTATATAAACATTAAGCTTAGTAAAATATTCATTATATTACGGATAATAATTAAAAGATGGAGGAAATAACTTTTACATAATTATTCATACTTCTAACGCCCTAAATAATTCACGTAGTTATGTCTATACTAATGAAAATACAGTAATACATTACATTTGATAGACTCTTTATTATAAAAATTGTTTTTAAATAAATTTTATTATTAAAAACAAACATAAAATTAAAATTTTACTATAGTTCTCCTTTCCTCGAGTTTTAGTTCCGTACACTGTTGTGAAATTTGCTCTAAAGTTACTCCTTGACACTGAGGACCTCTGAGAGCGTTGGCTACTTTAATTATAATAGCTGCATTCCATCTCCACTTCTCCACTATTTTATGTCTCTTTTTATATTCTCAAACAATCTCATTTTTGGCCTTCCAGTTTGTCTTCTCGCTTCTATTTTATCAAACTGAACTTGAGCTACTACCATACGTTCTAATCACGTGCCCCAGCCGTAGCAGTATTATAGCAGTTTTATAATTATATCTAAGGCCGGCAGCACAGTGCAAGCGACGAAACTGTGGGGAAACTTTGCCTTCTGTCAAAATGTCAGACGATAGAAAAACTGTCTTGATAAAATTGTCACGATGCAAAGTATCCTCTGACAACTTGCTTTGCTGACAAACTGTCTGAAGCAAACCTAACGTCACATCAATCAAGAAGGAGCGTGGCGATGAAATATAAGTTCCTATTTATTTTTATATGTTATTAGACGGAGAAAGAATTGCTCGATATTTTTGGGTACATAAAATTAACACTGAAAAAGTTTAAACTAATTTCTTAATTAATTATAACGAGACGAAAACTATTTTTTCACTGTCACAAGGGTGAGTACAAAAAGTTTCGATTATCTTTTGAATATGATTGGCGGAAATATGAAAAATAAAAGCACTAATTTTCGGAAGAGTTTAATTTCTGAAGAGACTACTAATTTGTCTTAGGTAACAATTATAAACACTAATGATGCTCAATAGTTCTATTCATCTTATTTATTTTTAATAAATTAGTTAGGTAAAAATTGAAATAAATTTAATAAAAAAATTATTAGAACGTGACGTTGCATTATTTTTATTGGAAAATTTTCTCATTTCCCAGATTAATTAATAATTTCCTATAATATAAAGTGATACAATTTAGAATGTGCTCAAACATTGCGCCAGAAAATGCAATGCTAGTAACTCCAGAAAAGCAAATACTAATAATTCTTGCAATATGATTATAGAACAGGAGGGAAAATTTTCTGAAATTCGGCGAGAACTACTTGAGCTTGGGAAAGATGACATGACCCTCGTGAAGCATGTTTCAGAGGACGCCATTCGAAAAAGATGCCACGGATTACTTTAATTCCACCTATGGCAGAATACCATAGCAATATAGTTTTATTGAGTGCATTTGACGTCTGTAAAGTTTATACATGAAGTTCACTGACAAATAGCTCATTTTATTTAATATAATATATAATCTGTACAGCAGACAGGCAGCAGTAATTAGAATAGAAGATCAAGAAAAGAAAGCCGTAATCAAGAAAGGAGTAAGACAAGGATACAGTCTATCACTATGCTGTGTAACATATATTGAACAGGCGATGAAGCGAGTTAAAACGGAATATGGAAAAGGAATCATATTGCAAAGAGAAGAAATAAAAACCTTACGTTTTGCCTATGATATTGTAGTATTAGGAGAATCAGAAAAAGACTTGAAAACATAATAAATAGGATCAACGTGGTCTTGGAGACAGAGTTTAATATGAGAATTAATAGAGGGAAAACCAAGGTAATGGAGTGTAGTATGGGAAACAGTGAAATAACACAGGGTGTTAGATTGGGAAGGGATATTTTGATGGAAGTTAAGGAATTCTGCTACTTGGGAAGCGTAATAACAAAGGATGGTAGAAGTATAGTAGACATAAAGAGTAGGATAGCACAGGCTTTCGCGAAGAAGAGGAATTTACTTACGGGTAATATAAGTGTGAATATTAGGAAATCGTTGCTAAAATTGTTCGTATGGAGTGGGTGCGAAACGTGGACGGTAAAGAATTCTGTTCCTTTGAAATGTGGTGCTATGTGAGAATGCTGAAAATCAGTTGGGTGGATAAAATTACTAACGAAGAAGTTCTAAACAGAATAGGGGAAGAGCGAACAATATGAGGCCACGTTTTGAGACATGAGGGTCTTGTAAAATTAGCATTAGAGGAAAGCGTGTTGGGTAAGAACAGACGAGGGAGGCCAAGGATGGAATTCACTAAACAGATTAGGTAGTTTATTGGCTGGGGTAGTTATGTAGAAATGAAAAGGCTTGCGCAGCACCGATTATGATGGGGGTTGCATCAGACCAGTCTTAGGACTGAATACCACAAAAACAACAATATAAATGATCAAACTTTTTTAAGCAGTTGTATATTATTTATTTTAATGTTGACGTACATTACATTTTATCAATATTAAAGTTGTCAGGAGCTTTCGGTTATATTTAACCATATTCATCCGTCGAATTTAGTTATTATATCTGCGCCTAGGCTTTTTAATGGACATTTAATATTAGCTGAAATAGAACCTTAACATTTTGTAGGCTCTGCTATTTCTTATAATAAAAGGAAAAAATGCAAGGGTAGGCTGCTGGAAGCATGCTCAGTGTTGTTTGACTCGTCAGTAAATCCGACGAGACATAATTCCGTGTGTCATAGTCCAACACACTGAAATTGTCTGAAGATGTCTAGCTGTCAGAGGTCGACGGTTGCGGACCGTCTCGCGGTCTCTTGGACGCGGTGTGACGCCCGGTGTGTACATGTGAATGTATATATAATCTTATTCGAGTGATCGTCTGACAAAAAATGACTCGTAACTGTGTATTTTGTCGCGATCGGTCTTGTAGTTCAATCATCATTCTTATTCTCCAGCCTTCGTTCTTTCCTGGTTCGTAGATGGATCTAGAAATGATCCTTTTCCGAACGTTAAACATTACCATATTCTTCTTCGACAAAAGTCAGATCTCACTCCGATACATAACTTTATATATTTTAACTATTGTGGCCACTGATCTAGATTGACGAATATATTTTAGGGTGAAATGATAATTAATACCATCTGCAACCCTTGCATTAATTTCTTCATTTATCCCATTTTTTAAAATTATCAAGGACCCTATATATTTAAATATACGCTAATCAGATTAGGGAGGATGTGGGTTGCGCTAGTTATAAGGAAATGAAAAGGCTTGCGCAAGATAGGATAGCATGGAGGTTGCATCATACCAGTCTTAAGACTGAATACCACAACAACATATATTTAAAACTTTTTCTTAGTCTGGCATCTGCATTCTTTTCTAGTTTCAAACATTGAGCCTCCTTGATTTATAAGCGTCCCTTCTGTTTGAGCGACGTCTTCAACAATCGCTCTTGGATGACATCACATGCACGTACTAAAAATTGCCTAATTCTTGTAAATAGTTTCTCCGGGGTTGATTTCAATATTTCGAATTATCGTTTCTAAATCGATGTTGATAAGGCAGTCCCCCATTTTCGAATCATCTTAAACGCAAATGCTTGAGACGACTAAGCTAGGATGTAATGAACCAATAGTAAGGGCTGTGGAATTGTTGAGGCTCGTGGACCGATGTGACCTTTGTTGGCGTGACGCAGAACGGGAACCCACTGGAATGTTCCAGATGCGGCAGCTACGCAGTACAAAACACATGAGCAGACTTAATTTTGCAGGAGTGATATTTGGTTAAGTAGATTAGGGGCAAGACGCATATTTTTATGAGTGAGTGATGAAGTCAGTCATACGAAGTCATCTAGTTATGTAGATTCGAGCGATTAATTTGAACTGTAGAAATATGAAGTGTTGCTCCGACAACATGAAATCTAGTTAACACGTGGAATCTTGGTTGATGGTTCTGTACATTGTTACAGCCAAGCCGCCAAATTGGTTAGTGTAGTGGTGACAATCTAATTATTGTAAAAACTGCATATTTTTCACCATTACTACCAGATCTCGTGTTCTCCTGGGCAATTTAATATGACATGTTCCTTTACATAAATATGGAAGTTTTGTTTCTCGAATACCCACGAGGTACCTTGTTCGTGTCAAATCAGCAAATCATTTGAATCATATATATAATTTCGAGTTTTTGGTGATTTTGTTGCAAAGTCCATATTAAATACTAATGTCCAAGTCGATTTAGTCGATCCAGTCCCAGAATCAAATTATCTATACCAATAAATAAAATTGAAACGTCTATTTGTAATTTCAAAATAAATGTTAAAATTTAAGTGCTATAAATTGCTATTTATAGGATACTTTTTTTAAAAAAAATTGTGTGTCTGTAAGTTTATCTCTAATAAGCTCCGAAAAGGCTTATCGGATTTCAACGAAAATTTTAGGGATTAAAAACTAAATTTAAAGTTAAATTCTCGTTAACGTTCCATTTTGACATCTTCCAGGGTTCAGAAGATACGAATATAAATATTTGTGAAAATCCTATTACTCCTATCTAGCGGGTATCATGACCAACATGTCTCGCGAAAGCCGGCTGAAGTAGAAAATTCTCAGCTTAGGTTAATTTGACCATAAAAAGTATAAACTAAAAATATATTTGTATAGGAAAAATAAATATATATTTGTATACTTATACACGAAAATAAAATAGATAAAAAATGATACCGTAGTTTTTATAATTTACCTGTTCTATTATACTACAAAATTAAAAAAGCACTTATTTACTAATTTAAATCTTTTTTTTTAACGGATGGAGTGTAACTCGTTCTAGACGAGCGCATTTCAAAATTTTATGTAAATGAAGTCACGAGTAATTACTATATTCAATGAATTCTGCTTTGTCCAAATTATGGACCTGTTTCGTTTTTTAGGACAAAACAAAATGTGCTGTCCAAGCCGCGCGCAAACGAAGTCGCGAGTACAGCTAGTATTAATTAAACAAGTTTAAATAATTGTGCGTTACAATTTGATTAACCACAACGTGGTAATAAGTCATTTTAAAATATACAAATTTTGTTTGTTTATCTGATTTCAACTTTACGTATTGAATTTTCGACTGTCAATATAATTAAAATTATTAACATATTTGGGATACAAACTTTTTCAGGTCTTGTATAAAACATTCGGTCTACTGAATCATTTGCCTGTTTAAAATTAGTGTTAAATTCAACAAATTTCTCCTCATTTATTCTCAGTACAGAAATGTGAATCTTCCTATCCCAAAATCGCACTCAATGCTTCTTCCGCATAATGGGCCAGTCGCCCATAGATTAGCATTTTGAAGCACATGTTGAATAGGGATAGTTCTGAGTAATTCGAATGTTTTCAATAATCTAATACCGTTGATATACTTCAATTCTCGTCTACAGGATAAGAAATTATGTAGCAGTTGTTGAAGCAGAGCAGGCAAGGTTCCTGGCGTTTATACAAAGACAATCGGCAGCGTAGGAAGAAACACAGGGGAGATGTGGGTGTGTAGGCGATTGAACCGGTCCTTCGTCTTCAAGTCAGAAAGCGAACTGGTAACGAGCATGGGAGTAGCTCACCTGGGATTCAGGTCTTCGCACGGATGAAGAAACAACATAGGGTTTAGAGAGTACGAACGTCGTATGAACTGTAACCGCCCGTTCCATATTGGAGAAGAATTCTTCATTTCTTTATTGATTGCCGTATTCCTATACAGTATTTGCCAACAATTGTTGTATTTTCCATTTACCTACCAGTCAGTTTAATTAAATTAGATTGTTAAATCATAACGTAATAATACGAAATATTGATAATTACTAGTTAAAAATTATTTAAAAACTATTTTAAAGTTATTGCCACGTTAAAATTGTTTCTAACTGAAATAAAATAGGCCATAAACAACATTATAAATAAACATGTAAACATTTTAAAGATAAAATTTAATTATTAAGTCTAAATTGAAACTTATAGCTTGTCTAACTTTTGAATAAAATATAATCTTTAAATTTGGTTTACACATAAACTTAACTCACAATTCACGTTTTCTTGTTGCATCTTTCATAGACTAAAAACCCAACGCATTACTGTCGGAACAATGGGATGAGCAAGATGTAAACCTACGTATCAGACCATTGTTGGCTGATATAGATTAACCTCAGCTGTGCTCAACAGTGGTGCCAAACTATCTAAAAGTTGGAATTTATAATCTAAATCCTAACATAAGCAAACAATTTAAAAACACAAATAATTCCAGATAACTTCTACAGGCGAAAATTATCTACATTTCTCCATACACATTTTATACTTTTTAAAATAAGCATTTTCTCCTTACGCTGTACTGTATTACTGTATTACATTTGATAACATTTATTCCTTCTATTGACGCTCTTGGAGAGCTCATTATAGGAGAAAAATTCGAAGACTTCGTGCCCGTCACTGGATGTGAGCAGACGTATATTTGTTGTGTTCCAGATAAAGAGATCGCCATAAATTTGGACTTATAAAATTTTATTATAAGTGGTAACATAACAATAGCTACAGTGATTCAGGACTAGGAAATTATATGAGTGATTTCGGATATTCAGTCACGCAACCGTATTAGTTGTCCGTGAAATTGCGTTAGTACGTCGAAATTTTACTCCAAATTTCTTAACGTTACAACGAGAAGACCTATAATCAATATCCTGGTGAGCATTCATCCATTCCGTGAAGTGCGTCCGACGACTTGTGATTTCTACTAGCCACTACAGCGACTTCTACAGGACCATCCCTTTGTTCTGAACTGGCCGGCGAATCTTCTGGGGAATTCGTGGTAGATATCGCGAGCCTTTCCTGCCGCAGCCCCATTGGCTTAAATCGGGTCGACTTCTCGGACGCATATGCATAAATAAGGTTATATTTTTCATTATCTAGACACCTATATACTGTGGAATCAAATAGTTATTCATTGTTTTAATTAAACTAAATTTGACATTAACAAATGCCGGGTTGAAAGTGTAAAGACGCTCTTGATTAACCAATATTTTATTTGTGTGTGCGCTCCTATCATTAGTGTGTTTAATGATTAACAAGCTATTACGTGATCATTAAGGACATCGATTAATGTAAATAGATTGTCTTTGTGCATACGTGTTCAAACAAAGTGGTGAGAAAAGGAGGATTAACTACGTATTATGTATAATATTTATGTGAGCTCAACTAAAATTAGTATTTTCAGATGAAACGAACTGTATGTTTACGATCGACGTGTGCATAGGCGGACCCAGAGTGGAGACCCAATCCGCATACGTATTTGATCTCTGTATAATTTTGGTGAACGTGTTGAAATACGCGAGCATAGAAATTTAATTTATGTAAAAATATTCATTTAAGATTAATTTAATGTTTTCGCTTTCAACAGTCTTATGCTCTTCAAATCTGTCTTCTTCATATTTGTGTAATTAGAATAAATATTGTATTGTATAATTGATAATGATATTTTACCTTATATTTCCTCTCCCGACATTAGAACTCCTCCTTTGCAATATTCAACCGTAAAGAACTCCGAAAGTGTTCTGACCGACTGAGATAGCCGAAGATTACAGTATAATGTCCTGCTGCGGAAAAATAATCCACATTAATCATATATCTATAATTTACTACAAGTAACTAATAACAAACCGCCAACAATGGACAAATACGTGTGTTAAACATACATTTGTTGCGATACATCAAACCCATATTTGCTACTTACATTACTTTTTCTGCTAAGGAAAAACTCCAAGAAGAAAAAATATTATAATCATTAAAAAAATCGAATAATAAATTATTCTCTACTTAGACCATTTACTATTACACCATTCATTAATACGTGTGTCTCATCAGTCACAATGAAAACGAACGAAATATTTTTGTATATATACAGCTTGTTATGTTTATTAACCAGTCGATATTATTATGTGTAGTTAATACTAGAGTTATTTATACACGCGCTACGTTTTAGTGCTGAGTTCAGTGACCAAGCTTCCCCTCTGTTAGCTTTTAGTTACTCTCTAGTTAGTGCCAATAAGTAAACGACATAATGCGCAGTTTAAAAAATAGGTTTAAATGTTGTATAAATGCCTATATAAAAAAGTAAGTACATATAAAAAAACATTCGTGAAATTTAAGTTGAAAAAACCTGCTCAAAAACACAAACTAGTCTTTAGTCAAAAATATAAATATACTTGATTTTGCCCATAAAATTTGTAATTCTTGGCCTTCAAACTGTAGTCACTTATGACACCACGTGAAAACTCTGGTTATGGTACATTATCCAGTCTATAATAATACCTATAGAGCGATGAAAATTAAATGGTCCTTTGCTGTTAATTTCGCAAGGGGGTGTGACCTTGAATCCGCCAATCAGAAAGCTTAAAATGAATTGCGTGGCAAGCAGCGTTACCAAACAATATTCTATTTTAGTTTTCAGGTTCCTTTATGATCATGTGCTCGTGATATCGGCTATAGTTAACAGCTTTATTGAGGTGATGTGCTCCTTTACCTTAATACAAACTTTTCCCAGTAGACAATTTTCGTTTCGTTCCTGCCCCTTGCGAAATCATTGTTTCATTTGATCATACTTAGAATGAACCTACGTAGAATTATTCATGGTTAATGTTGTTGGCGGGGTGATTATAAAAGTCTGGAACGAATTAAAAAAAAAACGTAAAATCAAATACCTCAAGGCTACTGCCACGGCCAATAAGATTTCATATAAAGTTAGAGTGATCGTATTAGACAGAGAAGTAATTTATATTTTTTTAGCTGAACATTATTATTTTAATGGAATGTAAAACGTTTACTAAAGACGAGTGGTATTTGATCCAGGCAGCAACACTGAAAAATAATGTATCCATAGAAACCACGTAGGTCATACACGAGTCATGGACAGTTGAACACTCAATATTTATTTTCTAAAAAAGTAATAGCAGCGGAATTAATGAAAGAAAGACAGAGTTAATCTGACATTGTTATTGAAACATTCATTCGTGTATCTGCATACTGTTTATATATGGAGGAAATACCGGGTTGATTAAAAATAATCTTTTGCAGAAAGTAATCTTCTGCATAACATCCAACGGACCGTTCTAGCAAGGTTCCAATGATTATCCTTCTTTAGGAATCTATTTTTTAACTTTAATAGCTTTAGTTTCATTTTTAACAAAAATATATTACCTCAAACCCAATTTTGAGGTTAGAGAACAGATAAGTCAGATGAGGCCAACAAAGAAATTTTTTCAAATTTCAGCTCACGTACCTTTGCGATCATAAAGGATGATGTTCACAGAGTTCCATGATCCTGCACTTTGTTGAACTCACAATGAAAACGGCCTATTAAGATTGCGTAAGTAAAAGCCTAACACCGTTTGCCTTTTCTGAATAGTCAAGACTGTGAATTCCCAGGAAACAGTTGCTATCACATTTCCTGCTCAGTAAACGCTTTTTGCCTTTTCACGTTGGCAAACTCCCTCTTGTGTCTTAGAGGTGTAATGATGAGTCCACATTTCGTCAACCTATCCAAATCTCTGAAAATTCACGAAGTTAAATGCTATGATACTCAACCACGAGACTATCATATTATTGGTTAGATGTGCAATATTTGTAACTGACTTTTTACATTTGGATCCCTTCTTGCTTGTGCAGTGTCATGATCTTCCTTGAACTCAGTTGAACGATCAGAAATGTTTACCACTTCATGAAAATCAACTTTGTCAATTATATAGACACATTATGTCTATATAACGTAAATAATGAATATAGGCTGCATTTAAGATATAATAATTGGTAACGATACGTAAAGAAAAATCTGTTTATAAAATAATTATTATTTAGTATTAATAGACTATGGAATTTTAAGAATTTAATACCAAAACATGATAACCCCTAACTTATATGGGGGTCTGAATTGGAACAGTTTTGGTATTATTATTGTGTCAGTCGTCCTGAGACTGGTTTTTGAGGAAAGTTCTGTTTGGAGAACCTATTCATTTTCAAGGGAAATTAATTGTTAGCGGTGGTTTGCAGCTGCCTTTCTCCGATTGATGATGGAAGCAATGGACCCGTTGCAATGCTCTGCCGTGCGAACGAGGCAGTGGGTTTGGTGATCATGCTGAAAATGAAATAGTCACATATAAATATCAGCGTCTTCGCCGGGACTTGAGCCCGGGACGCCTATGAAGCTAGACAATCACTCTACGCACTACATCATAGCAGCATAAATTGAATATTTGAAGTTAGGTGATGGTAGGTGTGGTTCAGAGATCACATTATATCGATATATGGCACAATGTAATTAATTTGAAGGTCAGTTGGATGTTTAATCTTTAATGTGCGGTGTACTGTAAGTTAATTTGCTAGATGGTTGACGTCGTCATTAGGATGTCCTGGGAGATTTTGATGGCAATTAGAGCTGAATCGGTGGATTTATACTGTAGGTATAGCCTCGCCTTATTGGACTTTTATATTGCACAAACGTAGGGTGAGTTTAAGATCGTACGGTAAAGTTTAGATTGAAGGCTGTAGTGGTCCCAAGAGCCTCTTCTGGGGTATGCAGGTACAATGGGATGAATTGTGGAGATATCTTTATTATATTTACTTTGGAACAAACGGTCACTGCGATAGGACTTTAAGATTAGGGAATAGTCAATGGTTAGGGTACGTTTCAGTCTGTAACAAACGCAGTGTTTGAGGAATATCTAAGAGAGCTGTGACCCTTAATATTTTTTTCAAAGCCTCTTAATATTTTGTTCACACTGGTGTATGGTGGAGTGTCGTTCACGGAAGCCAAATTGATGTGTTGGTAATATCTCATTCAGGTTGATATCAGTATCCAGTCTTTTGAGTTCTAGGTAATGTTTCAAATAACTTGGATAATTGTGATGGTTATAGGTTCCAGTATTAGTATTATCTGTGCGAATTTCTAAGATATTGGGAAAACGGTTATTCTAAAAATGTTATTACAAAGTTATATTGCTTTTCGTGGCAACTGAGGATTTGTCCTGTTATAAGGTCAAACCCAGTTGCTTTATGGACATTGCAGGAATTAATTTCTTGTTGAACTTCTTATGATGATAATGGTTTACTAGGAAGTGTCATACAGATAAAACGTAAAAATGGCAAACTTTGTCTTTAAATTGAAATAGCTTGTCATTTAAGTTATCTAACTTGTCGCCTCTGAGACAACTGGCGATATGATGACGGTGTTAAATGATTTATGGATCCAGGTTAATGGCACGTTTTCTGCTCTTCACTGAGATTGATAACTGGAAAAATATTTTTTACTTGTTCTCACATTCTCATGACAATGAATACAGTCTCCTCTACCATCGAAACCTTACAGTCTTTCTCACGATTTCTGCCTGTCCTACTAATAATTCCCTCGAAAGTCGTGAGTCCATCAACACCCTTTCATAATTCTTAAACTGACCATTCTTGTCTTGAGGAACAACCATTCTCTTTCAGGTCCCACCTACTGTCCATGTATTCAGTTCATAAACTTAGCGGCCTATTTTAAATTAATAATCTCGCAAACGTTTGGGTCATTCCATGTAAAATAGCCGAAAAAGAACTTACGGCTCCCATTTGACCCTCTCCAAATCTAAAGAAATTTTGTAAGGAAGTAAATCCAAACCCCAACTGAAACTATGCAAAATATTAGAGCTGGTTCAGAAGTTACAAGCCCATCTTCAACGAGCTGTCCCGCTGTCATTCTTACAAAATTTCATGAGATTTGGAAAGGGTCGAGTGGGAAGCCTTTGGGGGGGTGATCACGTGGAATGAACTAGTGAATTCCACAGGAACCGCGCAGATTTGTTACTTTAAGTTCACTTCATATTAATTGTACTATATAGTTAGTAAATTTGAGATATTAATAACAATATATAAGTTATAATACGTAAAGTATGGCTGTAGAAATAGAACTGTTTTTTTCCGTTTGGAAGTTCGTGTTATTTACGGTAACAAGTTATGTGTACAGTGGACTCGACTGTTGAATGTTTAATCGCTTTTAGCGTAGTGTTGGCTTCGTGGCAAGCATACCTTATATTTACCTTGACGTCATGTTTCATTGAAGAACAGTGCACTGAGCGTGTTAGCTAGTGCCTACAGATTTCGTCACAAATGGGTCGATGCCCAGAGTAAACGATGAATCACGATTTTCTCGTTAGGTTTCAGCTATTAGTATTTATATGCAAATAGTTTATCGCTCTTCTCGTTAAGCATAACATTCTACGGTGAAACAAATTGCTTATTAGGGCTTAATTGATTAGTGACATTTAATGTACACTGCAATTTAAATGAATCATATGAAAACAACTAAATTAGCGTCAAGGAGAGTATGAAAAAAAAAGCAAGAGAATTGTGGAGCGAAAACTTGATTATTGTAACCATGGGTTGTTTCTGGAGGAGAGATGGGATAGATTAATATGACATGTTTTGAGACATGAGGGTCTTGCAGAATTAGCATTAGAGGGAAATATGGGGAGTAAGAACAGAAGAGGGAGTCAAGGATGGAGTCCGATAAGCAGCTTGGAGAGGACGTAGGATGTGGTAGCCATGTATAAATAAAACGGCTTCCGCAGGATAGGTTAGCATGAAAGGTTGCATCAGACCAGTCTTAGAACTGACACGGGTTGCTTTATTGTTAAATTTTCTGTAAAATATAATTCACAAAATATTTACAGAAAACCGCATGTGACGACATAAAAAATATAAAATGATATTTACTTTTTTGAGTATGGGACTGAATCTGTGGGTCGTGTTGCAGAGATTGTTTAGTCCCGTTCAATGCAGATACCGCTAGGCGCAGTTTTGATGTCTGGTTGACTGATTCTTTTTCTCAGGGGACGATGGTCATTATATTCCGAACACTAATTGATAGTGGCAATGGCTACTGTTGCCTTTTGTTGATGGCTTTGAGGGATTTATGGTTTTATTGCGTACTTTACTAACGACGACAGGGAACTCGTAGGTAGATCATCGCCGGAACCCTTTCAAGGCATTGAACTGGCGACGCTTTTGAAACTGGATGGCTGAATACCTTGTCTCGGCTACCGCCAGGTGTTTCACATTTGCTCAACAATTTCACTGACTGTCTTAATTTTATTAACCACTGCCTTATCTGAGTTATTCATTCCACTGCAACAAATGCTATCTTCGAAATTCCCTTAATAGCTCACTTAAAATCTTGACTACTTTGACAACTGCTCTTTCTGAATTTCTCCTCCTAATTTCTCAACAATCACACTTCTCCACAACTCCTCAGTAACTAAGTCCTCAATCTTCTTCCGCCAACCTGGAAACTTCTGATCTTCCGCTCTCCCGGTGAAATATCCATGACTTTGGCTAATAGAATTCATTTTACATTTTCGAATTCCCAATACATTTCTTGATTCAAAGACGTGAAATCTCACGCACAAGAGGTTATTGAACTTTCTGTGGGATAGTTTCAGACGTGTCAAAATGTTGAGACCGAATCTTATTCCCTGACACATTTATTACACTGGCTAGATCCGCCGTGGCATCTTAATCCCTCAATAGACCGCTTAATAGTTGTTTTGATGGCACGCCTTCCGCTACCTGAAGAGATTTCGTAGCTCGGAAAATTTAGTTTTACAGAATTATTCAATTAATATGAAATAAAATGACCCCTTAATAATTTAGTAAATATGTGCAAACTTCAATCTATGCCTGTTTTATTTAATTTATAGAATAGGATATCATGAGGCGAAGTTTAAGATTACCTTCTATTCTACCCCCACTCCTGATATAAACTTATGATTTGACTTTCGCACGAGAACTTTTCCCGAGATCATGTTGACCATTTATGTATCATTACATCGAATGAATTCAGTACAAAGGTTTTCTGTGTCAAATTTATTCGGCTTAATTATTATGAACAACAGACGTTAATTGATTTATTATTTAACAATTTTAATAATTTATTAATTATACAAGGCACGGAAGAAACAATCCCTCTTTTGGAGGTTTATATAGTAAACCATTACAGAAGTTTCGCTTAAATTACAGTTGAAAGATTAGCGTCTTATCCAAAATAGTCAATCAAGCTTAATACTACTATTAAATAATTCATTAAAATTCTTTTAACGATATCTCTTAATATACCTTCTGTTTTATAAATCAAGTGTAGTTTGTAATTGAGACGAGACTTATCAAAAATATGTTGATTTGTACATATTCAAATATTTATATCAGAACTTATTAGTCATTTATGCCTTTTAATATAAAATTATATTTCATCCAGTTTCATAACAATTACGTTTCATCATGAAACTTTTATGAAGAATATTTATTCTTAACAGAGTTATTAATACATCCCGTCTGTGAAGCAACAGAAATCTTCTGTCTTTGTAAAAGCAATACTCAAGGTGCGAGAGTAATAAAGGCTCGCTTGCGAATGGAAGCTCCAACAATGCCTTCATCTGTGAGATTACTAAGATGTAAGGCAGTCTCCAAGGTGTTTCCATTTCGTTTCTCCTACTCTCTACTGCAACGCAATATTCTGAACAGTACCACGCACGACAGTATAACAATTTCGAAAAATTTAAACAGCGTTGGTAGACAAACGAGAAATAATGGATGTGTTCTTTTCTTTGTTATAAATTTCAATTTTATAAGCGATTCAGTCATCTGTGTTCGAAGCTTTGAACCGTTATTCTGAATCATTTACATATTATAACTCTCTTCTTGTCTTCTCTATATTGGAATAGCAGCAAAACGTATTTTCAAGGATGAGAAGGCGATTTTTAACATTACATTCTCATAAGTTATCAATTTGCAGTCCTGACATTGAAAACAATATTTCATAATTTCGAAAATGCACAGAATCTCATTTAAAGTATATAATATTTTATAATTTGCATGCTAATAATATTTACTTTAGTTAAATCATATAAAATTCACTTCAAAGAAGTAATTTAATCTTAAAATAAACAATTCGGTATCGTTGTTTATTTTTAATATGTATCACCTGAAAAAGACCCAAAGTGAGGGATGAAACGTGATTTGTTTTCAGGTGTGAAGAAAATAAATAATTAATTGATTAAGTAAATGTTTCTAACTAGCTGCTTATGGCATTTATTTTGTAATATCAAAAATTGTTCGGTTTCAGAGTTGGAAGAAACATATTCAACTATAGGATGCTGTTTACTTTCGTGATGCACGTAGTTAGTATTGTGTTTTTCCACTTTTTTTCAAAACCAGTTTATATTTTTTCCCACAAAAGTCATAATTATAACTATAAAGTTCTGCACAAGAAAATAAAGGAGATTCGTTTAGTTCTTGTAGTGATTGTAATTAATTTGTAATATTGTGTAATACGATATTAAAACGGAATGTATAATTTTTATCTTTTTCTTCTTGACAAATTTGTTTGCATTCATAACCATACGTTGGTAGTGTTAACGTTTTATCATCGGATGGTATAGAAAGTGGGAAATATGACTTTTAACTTTTTAATCCAAAATACGCAACGATGATAATCATATGAACTTTTCAAAGAATCAATAGTGCATTTGTTAGCATAATGGGGCAGTTCCGTTTGTGCAGATTAAAGTATAGTGTATGACCAATAACAGACAGTTTATTAAATATAACAACGTTTCGGTGTCCATTTGTACATTCAAGTTATGTCTTAACTGAAACGATGTGTAGTAAAAAGAGTGACTTTAAATTATATAGGGCGCAAGACACTCAATTAAAACCAAATATTTTATTAAATGAAACTACATTAAACTGCAGCTTTCAAATTAAAAGACATGCTTGATGTATACAGTGTCTGAAATTGGTAAAAATTGTTCTCATAATATTATTACGGATTTTTATTGATATGCAATCTTTTTTTTACAATTTAAAGAATTCTGGGAGCTTTGTCTGTTTCCTCTTTTCCAACAGTTTTATGAACGCAAATTCTCTCTATTTTTTATAAATAAAACATTTACATCAGATTATTCATCCAGTTCTGTATATGCTGCTAGTGACTAAAGAGCTTTCTTTTTCTTCTCACGACATATTTCCCTCTTGACTTTCGTCATCATCTTCTTCTTCAGCGCCTACTGATTCATCCAAGTCCCAATATTCCTCTACAACAATTTGTAATATCTGTTCATAAATGAAAGCTCCATTTTCAATCGTATCCTTTATCAATTAATTCAAAAGCTTCTGGTCTCTTCTCCATTGTGACAATAGCTTGTTTCCGTTTTGTACTCATTTTAACGTGCATTGATACAGTTCAGTTAAAAGGTCACCGATACACTGTCACAGAATGAATTCATCACGTATTCATTACTCAACGTAAAGTATCGCGTCTTGACAGTCGTGATATGACTTGGCAGTAGAGAAAGGAGAACGGGAAGGCGAGTATTGTGTTTTGAAAAGTATCTTCCTCTTCAAGCGTGCCTACGCTACGCTACTGTCATTGAGCAAAGTATATATAATAAGGGCGGGTCGATGTTGAAATGGAATAAAACGAGTTGTGTGTGAAGTATTACCCAAATATTTTTAATTATATGAAAGGCATTTAAATAAAAATATTATTTTGATATTTCCTCACACACAGCTTATTTAATTCCATTTCGATATTTACCCGCTCTTATTAAAAACCCTATAATAATAATTCTTACGAATGGGATAACAGACTGAGGTAATATCCTTTTACCACACCCTATATTTATTAACTATAATCTTTTACGTACAAGTTTCTTAACCTGAAAACAATACATTTCCTAACGCCATAGTTTTCAGAATCGCTTTTACGCTACCATCTTGTTTCAACAGAAGCTGGAGGTAAAATGAGTTTCGATCTGCCCCCACTACAATATCGGGGCATTATCTATTGCGCATTGTGCTTACACACGACTAGCTGAATCTCCTCAGTTGTGCGGCCGGTATATTGATAGTATTTTAACTTAACTTATCTTCATCAATCTATTACTTCACTAATAAATAAAAAGGAATTTTGGTTTCTGAACCACAGCATGAAGAGGGTACAAATAAATTCCAAAAAGTGGCACTGTTATATAAATAAATAAATTCATTATTAATTTTTTGAATTATAACAAAATATTTTTAATGTTAAATGTATCCTTATCATAGTCCACATTATTTGATTTTACAGGAGTCGGTGTCGCGTCAAGTGTCATGAAATGCGTTTTATCGCAGTAATCCGTTAACTGAAAATCAATGAAGGATCTAATTATACATTCAAAGCCTTGTTGTTTACTCTTCATTGATGTATTAATCAATTTAAACATATTAAAGAGACTAGTGACAGCAGTAAAGAACACTATTATTTCTGAAGTTAAGTCGATATGCTTCAAATTTAGGGAACTGGCTGTCCCGTACGACATTTTATCAAATTAATGACAAGTTTCTTGTTGGACATCAGCGAACGATTATATACGAACCGTTTGCACAATAAGGTAAATATGGTAATGAAATGATGGCTACGCAAAACATATACCAGGAAAGGATCAACTTTCCTTTCTAGGAAACTGTTGTTGCATCGACTGTCGTGTGTTTACCTGGAAGAGAATTTGTTGTGACATTGGTACTGCACATACCATTTTACGGTTTCTCCACGAAATTACCGCTACTGCAGCTGCTTTTCTCCGGCCTTCCGCATAATTACAGGCTAATCAAAGGTTGAAATTTGAAGTGCGTGTATAAGTCTTACCGTATTTCATTATTTTTTTATATTCATATTATTTTGTCTATTTTGTAGACAATGGAGACTTATATAACGAAATAAATTATAATTATAAATCGTGATGAAATTTATAATAAATATAAGGTGGTTTGTATCGCGCAAATATATATCTTTACAAGACCTAACTTCTATAACTACGAAATTGCCTCGCAAGCAATACTGTTCAAAATTAAATCTGAGCCATATAAAATAAAATCAGCATATGTTCTGCGAACGGATTATAATAACATTAAACAAAATTGGTTTCTTATAATTGGCTGCTTATAAGTAAATAAATAGTACTAAAGCCCGTATGTCAGAAGAAATTTAATATACTAAACAGTAGTCAATACACGACTTTTCGTTCCTAAATTTTGAACCCTCATCTGGTGTGATTTAAACTGGAATTAATTAATTAAAAGGGATGAAAATCGGAGGAAGTTCCAAATTTAAGAACGAAACGTTATGTAGTAACTACTGTGTAATTTGTCTTGTTGTGGTATTCAGTCCTAAGACTGATTTGATGCAACCCTCCATCTTAACCTATTTATTTCTACATTACTACCATCAACTCCCTAATTTGCCTTTTAGAAATACAGTCACAGTTTCATTCATAACATTCTCCTCATAATCTTTCAGTCATTAATAGGGTTAAGAAAAAAAATACAAGTACTTTGTAAAATGTTATTTTTATAAAAAAATATGTTGGCCCGCCTAAAGATTTCTTCCTTTCCTTTCGCCCCCTCTTCAAAAAGTTTGCCCACCACTGCTCTATTCTGTTTAAAACTTCCTCGTTAGTTTCCCTATCCATCCATCTGATTTTCAGTATTCTCGTATAGCACCACATTTTGAAAGCTTCTATTATTTTTCTGTCCTCAACTCCTATCGTCCGCGTTTCGGACGCATATAATGCCTTGCGTACGAACATTATAAGTAATGATTTCCTAATAGACATACTTATATTATCCGTAAGTAAATTCCTCTTTTTCGCGAAAGTCTTCCTTGCCTGTGCTATCCTACTCTTTCTCTTCATAAAAATTCTACCATCTCTAGGAGCAGAATTCCTTACCTTCCTTCAAAATCTCAATTCCCCTTTGTTATTCCACTATTTATCATACTACACTCTATCACTTTGGGTTTTCCTCTATTGATTCTCATGTTTTACTTTTCGTCCAGGACAACGTTCATACCTTTTATTATATTTTCCTAAGACTGACTCCCCTACTACCACAATATTATCAACTTACCCTTTTTATTACTCCTTGCACTTTGATTCCGTTTCCATATTCATTTTTAACTTTTTTCATCGTCTGTTCCATGTATAAGTTAAAGAGCATGGGTAATAGACTGCATCCTTTGCATTCTCCTTTCTTGATTTCTGCTTTCTTACCTCAATTCCAATTACTGCTGACTGCCATCTGTAGATGTTATGGATAACCCTTCTTTCTCGATATTTTATTCCTTAAATATTCAAAATCCTTAATAATACAACTGTAATATATGTATATATTAAATTTCTCCTGACACAGCAGCTGTGCTACTATTTCTTTACTACACAAAATTACACAGGCTCACAAATTCAACAGTAAACGATATATTTTTATTATACCTGCTTATAAACCGGTAATAAAGGTTCGATACATTTAGGATGCATCATGAAAGATACGTGGATAGTGAATCTGAAACTCCAGTTTCAACCGCTTTCGGTTGTTCTCTCGTCACATCATCACAGTTACTGTCAGATATATATCTTATCCCAGTCATGTAGATGGATGGAGAATATTCGACGGAACCGTGAATCCTACTGCTTAGGTGCTGTACCACTGACCTCAACCTTTTATTCTATCACTATTCGGCATCAATATCTTCCATTTCTCAGTAATAAATAATCACTATTCGGCATCAATATCTTCCATTTCTCAGTAATAAATAATGACATTCCCAACTTGCCTACCTACAGTTGTACATACCATTCATTGATGACCTAATTAGGACTATTATATAAATTGATTGCATATCAAACATTTACATACTGATATGTATGTATAACATGCATCTCTTATTTTTCATATCTCTATCTTATGCTAAATCCAACAACACAAATGAATTTGATGTATAGAATCAAGTTCAATGAGAGTGACAGCTGTGCATTAAAAATTAATTCTGTAATTCATCACAGGCTGACACGTTGACACAACCGTAAAAGCTGCTTGAAATGTGGTGCTATGGGAGAATGCTGAAAATCAGATGGGTTGACAGAATCGCTGACGAAGAAGTTATAAACAGAATATGCGTTAACCAAGAGAAGGTATAAATTAATAGGCCACGTTTTGAGACACGAGGGTCTTGTAAAATTAGCATTAGAGGGAAATGTGTGGGGTAAGAATAGAAGAGGCCTAGGATGGAATACGCTAAATAGATTAGGAAGGATGTGGGATGTTGTGGCTATGCGAATATGAAAAGGCTTGTGCAAGTTAGGTTAACATGGAGGGTTGAATCATACTACAACAGTAATATATATATATATATATATATATATATATGTTGACATCATTTTTCCTCTTTTGAGTACTAATGGAAAAAATAAGTTAATCTAAACATTATAAGAAAGTACTGATAGAACACGATGTATTCATTACAGAATAGTACAGTAATTGTTAGTTAGATTAATGTATGTGAGTAATCAAAATGTCATCTTAAAGGGATAGTTGGCCTATGTATCAACAGAAAGACCGAAAATCAAGTCTTGAGAAATCTCAAAATTGTCCAGTTCCTTCATGGAATATATTAAAAGTATTCAAATAATTATCAATTACTTATCTATTAAAAGTTACTACAGAGATGCACAGATATCATGCAATAATTGGGTTGAATGAATTTTAAGTTTTAAAACTTTCAAATGGAGGTTCTTAATTGGATATAGTCGAATATCAGAACGGTGTATAATTTAATCGGAATTTGTTCGAAAAGCGAATGACTTCAGGGTTTTATCTCCAGGCGACTATTGATGGTAAAATATCGCTATAAACCATCGGCATAAAACGAACAGATTAATTGGGATCATCCCGACCGCTTTCTTGTGAAAAGCGAACACTGCAAGACAGCCTGGAAATTAGATAACATCGGTTTCGGTGGTTGAAAGCAAATGAAATAAAAAAATTCCACTCCTGTATTTAATATTATTAAAAAAAGCTCATTTTGGTCAAAAATGAAAATAGGATGAACGAGGTTGCGAAAGTTTCATCTCTTTAAGAACTCAGAATGACCTTTGTCTTAAAGAAGAAACATTTTTCCAATACTTGTGGAGCCATTAGCCCCCTCACGTAACAAGAGAAACGTGGATTTTGAGGCAATGTCTGAAACATGAGAAAAGAACACGTTGTCTTCATTTATTTGGACACAGCACTCCTGGTTCGCTCTAAATAGTTGTGCAGTAATACTTTAATAACTTTCCATAAAGCAAACATGTAGTGGATCATTAACGTAAGTAGTGCAGGTCAGATTTTGTGGGGGCCAACTCAGTTGTGAGGTGATATCAACATCTATGTCTGCGTTGGAAAATTTCGGCTTTTATTTACAGGACTATTTCCGGGACACGACAATTCTGTGTTCAAATAGCTCAAATAGTCCCGGGACGCCTGTGACACGTGACCGACATGACGCTAGATTAGGCCTTTATCGCTGATGCATGCCGAGAGAATATCATAACACCCTCCCCACCCCGGTCCAGCAGTAAGTGAGCCTATTATATGTTCATATCCTTAGCGGCCATCGTGTCAAGTCTTATGTGGAGCGAAATTCAGAAATAATCGCTATTGGCCATCTAGTCCTACTCGGTTCATATCTATCATTGTAATCGTTTATCCGCTGCGTTAGATCTTCTGCTTGTCGATTTCCAGCCCGGCAGCCAGTGTGTTTACCCAATTAATTGTTGTTCACAAGAATACGAAGATTATCTTTATAAAATTTAAATAAGGTAATCCGCTCAATTCTATCGTCTTGCCTTGACGAACACGAAATTCTTAAAATTTGGTTCCCAACGGATTCTGCCTTTGATTCAATTGTGTGTGTGTGTGGGGGGGGTTAATTATTATTAATAAAACATTTAAAATGCAATTTAATTTAAAAATCAACTACAATTTGCGCTCATCAGCTGAGTCACACGGTTCGTTGTTAATCGTTGACTGTTGCTACTAGATTTGCGCACTCATTCATACTCACTCAGATCTATATATCCTAAGCTAAATTTTCGGAATTCCGATATAAATATTTGGAAGCGTCCATTTTCTCAGTTTCAGCACGTAGAACTGCCGGTCATTAAATATGCATCACAAACACGACGAGACCTTGTCACATGGTCGAATATATACGGGTAAGTGTGGTGACTCATGGCCCCTACATTGAAGCGGTAAAGCAAAAATAATTTAGTTTTTGTTATTTGCGTACAGCAGGACGAAAAGCGAGGGTGGTTTGGTCAAGGCCGAGTAGGCGGGAAACGTCGCCGTTTACAACATTATTTATTGCCTGGAGTGCATTGTATTTGGACAGTTGGTCCCGGGAGCTATCCTGAGTGGCTGAAGAAGCAACATGCGTAAAAGTTAAATTCGGCATGTTTTGAGAAAGAAGATTCATTTGATGGGAGTACGGAAAACAAAAAGATAACATTTGATGGAGATTTAATCTGAAGAAGAGGCACTAGAGGATCTAGAAGACGTGATCCAGCAAAGGAACATCCTGCAACGGTAGACCAAGAACGACGTCATCACGCAGAACATATGGTAACGGTATTTTTACCCGGTTTCCACTTAAACCATTGTGTTTTTATTTCAATTATATCGTCGGTTAGCCTCCTTCCCGGGAGCAGCCGTTTAGAAGCTGCATAGATTCATTTTGATTTACCGACTGAGTCAATTTGATAATACATTTTATTTGTTAATTTATATTTTTACTAAAACTTAATTTGAGTTATATTTCTTTTTGTAAATTTTATATTGTATTGCCACGATTTAGATATTTATTATCATCATAATTAAATGGAATATATTCAAATTAAATATACTGTTTTTATTATTTAACAATTCCTTGTTATAATAATATTTTTGCGGTAAGTACAGCGAGCACCTCGCAAAACGAGTAAATCGAATAACGAGCAAATGAAATTGTAAAAAAAACGACTCGCTTGACGAGCGATGTTTCGAATTACGAATGACGTGGATAGGAGAATCACCGAATTGTGCGACGGATGCGACGCTCCTGCCCATCCTCCAGGCTTACAAAATGACCTCCTTGAAGAATATTCACTCCAGCCTATGGACCAGTAGGATATTGCTAATTTTAAGAAACTCCTTACAAAAGAAATCTTTGAGCGTTGTTTTGAGATGAATGAAAGGACCAATCTCACTCTCGCAGAGTTTTGGAAATATCACTTTCACATTGTTGCCTGTCTCAAGATGAATATATATATATATATATATATATATATTGTAATGAATATGTTCTTAATATATTTTGAAAATACGTTTAATATAAAAAACAGAATAAATAATAATTTTGTTGGTGGTACGATTAAAAAAAGAGAAAAATCAATAACACGGAGGCTCTTTCTCAGGGTTTTTGTCGGTGGGGAGATAAATGGTAAAATTTAATTCAGTGGCAACATATTAATAAAATTTTCGTAAAAGTTGATACCAATCATTTATTTTTATTTTTGAATGTCCAGAATGAGACCGCGGAGATGTCTCTGTGCTTCTCGCTGAATCACTTCACTTTCTTGAAAATATTCACTGTACTCTGTACTTCACTTTTTTATTTGGTCGCACTATAACGTTTCTTCAATATGTGCATCAATCGGCGGAGACAAAACTTGTTACTGCTTTCATTTGCTCTCCAAGGAGCCACGGTGACAACTCTTAAATTTTTATTACATTTAAAAGCTCCTTGATACTGACTTACTTTCTGCCAGCCCTCACGCATCTCCGCTCTACCCCGAACTAGATTTCTCATTTTCCTGTACAAAGGCATTATTTATGGTCAAGTCACCCCCTCCTCATGCGTGACCTAGCAACACTTTTCCGCGTCTTCGAATAAGTAAAATATTACAAATATTACTCTTTACAATATATATATAAGGTCTACTCACCGCACCCGAAATCTTACCTTGTTTGCATGAATTTGAAGATAATTTTCTAGTAAACATTTGAGTTTATACTAAACACACTTTAGCTATGTTTTAGTAAATAAATAACTGTAGGAAATTATTTTTATAATTGATGTATTTGGATGGTCACTAATGAATCTGGATTTTTCTTTTAAAGAGGAACAAAATTCATACATAAGCTTAAATTTAAATTGCTATGTCACTGATTAAAAACTTATTATACAACTTTACACCAAATGAAACAAAAGTATTTTTCCATTTAAAAGTTATAACGCAAGGAGTACGGTGACGAAAAATCTCATTAAATTCTTGCATCTGAAGTTTTGAAGTTCCTTTGTCTAAAATAAAATCTTTGACGGTTTATATGAAAGAAAAATGGTGAGCCGAATACTTGCAGTCTTGTATAGCAAAGGTATGAAAGTGGAGGGAGTACAAGGGGTACCCAGCCTCGACGGAACTTTGTAATTTATTGAGAACCATTGTTGGCACAGTGGCAGTATGTTGTACTGTTCTAGAAGGTCATATATAGACATCTGTGTGATAGATGCTAAAGAGTGTCCGCCGTCGTGATAGGACGAGAAAAAAAAGCTTATCCGCAGGATATCTTGTAGCAAAATTAAGTATTTATAAGGAAATACGGTTAATTTGTTTAGGAGTTCACAGTGGGACTAGTACAGAATAGTTGTGACAAAACTATCTTCGCAGAAAATGAAACTCATTACTAAAATATTATTTTATAGATATATAAAAATAAAAAGAGAAATTGTGTTTGTTTCGTATTACTACTTACTATTGGTCAGTATACTGCATATATTTTCAAGTTTCTATTGGGTCATTCCATGCCAAGTGACCAAGAGGTCCCCGCGCGATTCCGTTATTCCAGCGATTATTAGACAATAAAACACGATGGGACGATATATTTAGAGAGCGCACTGCAGTGGACTTTGACCGAAAATTGTAGACCTTATCCTTCAAGACACCAAAATGAAATATATGTTTTCTATTAGATAAAATCCCCATCTTTCTAATGGTGTCAACTAGAAAACGATATCTGGTGTCCTCCTGAACGATTTATAACTCTGAAAAAGCTCATTTTTTGTCGTTTTTCACTTTGGCGCCAGGTTTGCTGCTCCAAATTGACCTAAGTATATCGTTCACAAAGCTGTAAATCGTCTGACTTGTAGACACTCATGTAGACATGCAAACTACAAAATATGAATACCGTACGTATTTTATTTATCTCTCCAGGATCATTTGAAAATACGAAAAAAAATTGTCTCTATTTTTTTCGCCAACTTTGCTCATAGCTGCCAGGGCTGAAATTTGTTATTATTTTCGTAATCTACGCTTTCAATGTATCTTGGAAACGAATTTTCATGGTCTATTCTCTAATTACTGCCACAATATTGAAGCTCAAAAGTGACAGTTTTGGAACGTCGTCGTCTCTGACGAACCGCAGGCTTCGACGAAAAAGTCCGTATCTCAGTCATAAATGCATATTTCGAACTGAAAATTTTCATATGTTCATGTAAGACTTCAGAGTACAACTGACTAAATTTTATCAAAATCGTAAATGGTCGCGTGGGAATCGTTCCTTAAATCTGGACACTTGATATGGAATGACCCTATTACGTGTTTCACTGAGCATACTGGTATTTATTACGGGTTTTCTTTCTTTGGCTGCCTTGCTACCCCTCCCGCATCCCTTCTTATGTTATTAAAGGTGAATCGCTACCACGTACATTTACCCTCGTGTAACTTGTCACTCAATAAAAAGTTATGTGATGAGAAGACGTTTTAAAAGGCATATACAGCAATGTCATGGACTGGGCCACCAGTCTTAAAGTAACGCAATTTCAAAACTTCTATTGGATGTATTAAGCTGAATCTTTTTTGTTCTGATCATGTACACGCGTCTTTGTATTAATATTATGATGAATTTAACGTAATTAAGGACTTGATCCAAATTCTACTTCGATATTATAGGAAATGAAATGAATTAGGAATAATGTTAATAGTATGGAGTGAAGCGATCTTGAGAAGCTAAAGGGAAATGTGTGGGATAGCCAAAATAGGTCGAAGGGATTATACGATTATATTTGCACAATCAGATAAGACAATTTTTTATTAACGTTCGGTACAATTTTTTGTGCATATGCCACTTACTTAAATATTATAAAAACAATAATCCCACATTAACGTATCCAGAATAAAAAGATTCTGATTAACTCACTAACTGCTCTGGATCACAGTTCCTGCGATGAGTGAGTGATTCAAAGTTCAAACACTAGGTAGCTTTGGATCGTAGTCCCAATGACCTGATTCCTGTGTGAGTTAGTGAGTGAGTGAAATACTAGGATCGCAGTCCCAGTGATCTGATTCGTGAGTGACTGATTCAAAATTTCGGATCACAGGAGTGGACTGAATCAAAAGAACTATCTCTCTTTTTTTCTGATTCGATGATCAGTCACTCCCATCTTTAGGTTTGAGCAGTATCTGAGGAACAAGTAGTCTATGAGATTGTGTCTCTGGCCAAGATCTTGAGACTGGAGGTGGATAGCAACAATATCAATGTAGAAGAACACAGACACGAGCAGACCACTGAAGAGCTTATGGAGTTGCATAGTGTTTCACAGCAAGAACGTGTGAATGAGTTTGTCAGCAGAGGAGGATGTGACGGCAAAGCAACAGTCTTCTGGATAAATAAGGCAATTCTGAAAGCATGGGAAACTATTGCATTGTACATTGAGAAGCTTCTCCCTGATAATACGGTGGCTATGCACGATTCAAATTTATTCAATGTCGCATTTTTACCAAATTTTGAAGCTTCAGCAAAAACAAATGTCTTTAGACAGATTTTTAGCAAAAAGAAATTAGATTTAGGAATGGCACATTTTAATCCAAAATACCAGAAGTTTGAACTTGTATTGCTAATTCCAAAAAAAAAATACTAGATATTTGGACTTGTGTAGCTAAGTTAAAATTTATAGTAAAAAGGAATTAGGTATGTTACTAATTATTTTGAATGTTTTGTTTTATGCAAATCGAATTCTCTTTCCAGGTTGGTTCATTCCACGTTAGAAGAAAAGATGGAGATTAATTACGTTCCTTAACTATTTATATTTAATTTTCTTTGAATTAACGTTACATATTTTGAGTATTTATTTCAAAATTTCATTTTTTGAGGTTTTTTCGGTATGGAACGCATTATTGTATTTTGCATTAATTTATATGGTAAAAATTGTTTGGCTTAACGAGTGTTTCGCGTTACGAGTAAGACTCCAGAACGAATTATGCTCGTTATGCGAGGTTCTACTGTATCTCGATGTGGCGTTCCCCAGTATCAGATGGTGACTAGTTCATGCCCCTTCCGCATGAGCGTAAGCCGCTGCTACCTGCACCATGCAAGGTTTCATCATAAATACCCTCTCTCCAATTTACCTGATCCAAAACCCCAATCGCGTTTTCTCGTTTCACCTTTCTGTGTCGCACTGTTTCACATTTAGCCCTTTCTGAAAAACCTTCAGTATTTGTATAAGTCCGTTTCCTGGCGCACCTCGCTTACTATCGATCATTCAGCACCATTTCTTAAAGGAAATTGGCCCTGACCTATAGAAATTACCTGGCTAGGGATTTGCCGAGGCATCTCTCACAAACACGTTTCAGTATGTAATAATTCCCTCAAGGACCGGGTTGTAAATATTTCTTAAATTATAATAGTCAAAATAATACAAAAAGCTTAGGTGTTTTTTTTTGTTTACGTATTACACCACAAAGTCAAATTCTCAAATTATTCTTTCCTCTCCATCACTTAGTTTGTTTAATTATTTCCCCAAAGAGAGACAGTGGATCTTATGAGCAAGATCGTATCTGAATACATTTCCAGTAGAGAGTAACGCCAGAAATAAGCTACTTTAAAATCCATTACTCTTATTTAGATCCACTCGATCACAAGCCAGCGTTCGTATGTAATTATTTACTCTCCCAACCTTTTTGCTTCCTTTTTAGACGTCACTTACATGAATTGAATTTTTTTTAAATCACAAAGAAGCATTATTCAATGACCAGTGGGAATTAATCCAGAAAGAGAGAAACGGAAACCTGTTACACCTGGAATCGAAACAAAAGCTTGTTCAATCGTAGGCAGGCCATAATTATTAGCATACGAAAAGGAATTTAGAAAAAAATAAAAAGATATGTGCGGTTAATATAAAAATTTACTGTTTATTATTGTCACTTAGAGCTGGAAAATAACACATTCAGAACAAATTAAATAAATTATCAATACACAGAGTACATTTTAAGAATATAGTAAAGAAGAACTTAATTGATTGGTCATTTTGTAAACCGTTTTGGTCTGAAACTTTCCCAGCCGAAAAAAACAGCTTTTGCTTCTTTTAAGAGCCGATTCCCCTTTCACAAACCACTGTTATAACTGTATTTTTGTTATAGGGAATAAAGATATATCCACGTTTCATCTTCAGTAATTAATCAGGCCCAAAATTTTGATTTATTATGCCTTAACTGCGCCAACAGAGCGTTGGAAATATTTCTTCCAACACGTTTTTTGGTCTACGCGGCACCCAACTTGCGGCAGTTTTTTCGTACCTTAGCCTCTGTTGTATCTCTAATTTTAATTCGACGATTGTCTAGCACCATTTGGTAAACTTGAGTGTCAGTCGAGGACGTTCATCGTCTCCCAAGTTGGTACTGCCACGTTTAAATTCTGCCGCACCAAATTTTTCGGTAATAAATTATGGACAAGAGTCTCCGTATACAACTTCCAACTCATCTTTGATTTGAGTAGGCGTATTGCCTTTCAAAAAAAAATTTTTAATGACAGCTCGATACTCGATTTTTTTATTATCACAGAAACATTCACATCAACTCACTTAAACGGTTGTCAAACAATAAAGTTGTGTCCATAATGACTCAAATTTTAGTGATTACATTTCCAAAGATGCCCAAGTACATTCCCTAACCTTTGTTGACGAATGTTGCCATAGTCATTTTGAGATCGAAAACTTTTCTGTCCAGTCTCGTATACCCCAAATCTTGAAGTGGTTGCCACTCCGGAATCTAAAAATCGCGTTGAATCTTCGGTGTGGGGAATGTAGAAAAGTAGTCCTACTGACAGGATGTTTATGTCCATGCCTCTGTGATATGTGTTCATTACTACATCGAAAAGAAACCATACTGGGCTGTAAACCTAGATTGGTCAAATAACCTGCTAGCACTTCATGGAGCCGGGTATAGTGTAGTGGGGAGAACAGGTCGTCAAACAAGAAAGAAAACAAACCTGTTTTGGCAAAAAGTATCGTGTAACTTATGAAATATACTAAAATTAATACT
Source organism: Eucriotettix oculatus (assembly GCA_034510155.1). Classification (NCBI taxonomy): domain Eukaryota; kingdom Metazoa; phylum Arthropoda; class Insecta; order Orthoptera; family Tetrigidae; genus Eucriotettix; species Eucriotettix oculatus. The sequence continues at coordinate 102,171,221 of CM067377.1, read as the reverse complement.
AAGCCAACTTATTTCATTGGTCCTCCAAGATCCCATTGCTTCCAAATTTTGGAATAATAGATGATTATATGAATACTGTGCTAGTACAATTGCTACTGAAGACTATACCGCTGATACACTTTAACTTACCGCCTAATACGGTAATAACTAAAGATTTTGAAATTTATTCTACAATCTTGAGGTTTGAAACGCTACTAGTTCAGGTACCCTGTTAGCCTGAAATAGCTAGTGAAGATTCAGCGTAATTAATCCAAGTGAACAGTGAGAATTTTATTTATTCACGGGCTACTGCCAATTTGTACTTTTCCAACAAGACAATTATTATTTTAAGCAATAATGCATTGTCCCAGAGAAAAATTATAGAATTTTTTTTAAAAAAATAGTAAGAATTCTATAATGACAACAATAAACAATACAATATAGAAAGTTTAATGTTACATTTAATTGAGGTTCTTTTTAAAGCACCATAACTAGCATTAAACAATCATATCTGTTATATACTTTGCAGTTTTCATAACGCTATTCACAGGAACCGTTAACTAAACACAATTATAGCAACGATAACTAGCATTAAAAGTTGAGTAATCTCTTACGAGAGGGTCTGAAACTTTGAACTTAACTAGACTTGACAAGCATGAAGGACATAAATAACTCACCATTAGTTGTTCTATGATCATACAGAGAAGGAAGCATTAGCAAATTAATTAAGAAACTATATTATCATAGGGAACGAGGGATTCTTAATTTACTTGTATATCTATACGAATAAATAAAATTAAAGTGTCTGTCTGTCTATCTGTCTGACTGTCCGTCTATATGCCTGTCTCTAATAGGCTCCGAAACAGCTCAACGGATTTCAATGAAAATGTGAGGGTTTAAAAAAATGGATTTAATTTAAATATTCGTGCATATTTAATTTAGATCTACTCATATGAATATAATTAAAAGATATTTAGTTAATTTTTGAAGAAAGACTTGAATGGAAAAATTAACTATATGCTTTACTGGGCTTCAATTGAAGCATTTACACTTCCTTGGAATAAAAAATATTAATTCTACGGGAAGATTTCTTGGAATTACCGCTGCGTGTAAACCAACTGCGAGTTATGAGTCCTATTACGCGTTCCTATATCATTCATCCCACTTACTATCTATTGTTGCAGCAGGCTGGGAAAAAATTAACTACCTTGGATTGTCAGTACGATGTATACATAAATTGGTTTTATTTCTCGCGTCAGGTAAATTTTACAATTTAGTAATTGCTAATATGAAAATAAAAAAGAAAATATCGAGTTTGGTGCAATGAGAATCACTGTATTACATTCTGACCTTTAATATGCGATTTAAGTAAAAATTTAACCATTAAGTGGGGGAAATTTTTTATTCTGTTAGAATACTGAAAATATATTTATTCCTGCTGTTGTACCAGGGGAATTTTGGACTAACTCGAGATACTGGGAGTATATTTGAGATTCATATTATGCTGTTTTCGATGTCGGTTTAGTTATGTATTGACCAAGAATTAAATAATGTACCGGGATAATATAAATACATACCCGGGCAACGCCAGGTCCCCAGCTAGTTTTAAATAAGATCAATAGAATCCTTTCAATATGGATTCCATTTTAATTCAGGATGGATAATGGCATTATGATTTGAGAGTATTTACCTCGATAAATATTCGCCCGCGATTTTATAACTACGATTGATTTTGCGAAATACAATTGTTACATAAAATATATTCAAGAAAGTATTCGTTGGAAAGTGTGTGTGGGTTGCGTTGCTTAAATTTCTTCCGGTACTCGAATCAAACGTCGACATACTCTCGTCCTTTTCTTGATCAATCTTTCGAGAGCTGATTCACGCATCTAGCTCCACCTAACTCGGAAGCAACCTCCTCTGAGTCATCCCACAGATCCGAGCGGATCGTCCACCCCAGGGAATTAGGTTTCGCCCTGTTTTAACTCCCCCTTGCCCACCTCCACCCACTCCAACGATCTCAACTCAATCAGTTGAACCAAAAAGTCTCTATTTATAATTATCTTTTTGAAACATTTACTAAAGATAATTAAAACTCGTAAGTACAACTATACAAATTTTGATTAAATAACTTAAAAAACACGGACCCTTTCTCTCTGAGTAAATTATCGCGGGGAGATTATTTTGGCAAAATTACATTTAATGGAATGGGAACAAAATATTACAACACAAAGTTGATATAACTTTGTCTTGTCTGATTTTGCAGAATATAGTCGCAGAAATCCCTACTGTAATCCTCCGAATAATATTGGTCCGCGCATTCTTGCTAAAAGTTATCCTATACTTTCTACTTTAACCTCTCAAGATCTCTTTAGCCTTTCTTTATTTTAGAAAACACTTTCTTCCCCAGTTTATTTTAATAGCCGTTTTCCAAATTATAACATATTGCCAAACAACGAATATTTTTTAATTGGTCACGTGGATATTGATTATAAGCGTTTTTTCCGTAAATATTATTTTTATCTAACCGACAATGCTGACTAGGATGTTTCAGACCAAGGCACATTATTAATCCCGATGAGTTTTTATTACAAAAAGCGAAGTATTTTTCCCCGCTTAAACGCACGGTCGTATTATTACGTGTTATTATTCCGTCACCAGACAGGAAAATAATCTACAGGGCCATTATTTTAATACAATGAAATAGATTATTGATTTGTTTAAGTTATGAGACCTTTGTGTCTATTAGTCTATATTAGGTGAATATGAAAGGCCAGAAAATATTTTCGTCTAGCGTTAACACATCCACGAGTATCATTATGGAAACAAATATTTAAGACTGTTATATGAAACGGGTCTTCCTAGAACATTTTTCTAGCATGTCGAACGGGGAACACAACTCTTCCAGACTGCCAAATATTTGAGCATTTTGGACTTAAAATTTTTTCAATTTTCGTCAGAGTATTGTAGAAACGGTTACCACTGCCAAACAACCTCAGCAGCTATCTTCCTTCGCCTTGAACCGAGACTATGCTGTACAAGCAAGCGCTGGCTGACGGATTGTCTTTGAAGGCCTTCCAGGACGAAAACAGCCGAAACCGTCAACTAGCCCATTTTCAATACAGCAAGATTCAAAGTTTTCGTTTACGTAACAAAAACTTTTAAAAAGTACCTTATTATCATAATAATTATTTTCTAATGCTGGTTTATTTTCTTACTTAAATATATGATCTGAATACCCTTCAGAAAATGATCACTCATTCCGTAATTTATTTAACTACAATCGAAGCCGCCATTTATATTTCTAACATTTTCTTCAACATACGAACTTAAAGGATGAGAAAGAACAGGGCTACGATAATGGCAATTAGAAAAAGCCTTTGATAATGAAAACTGGAACAAACTTATGAGAATTTTGAAGATGACAGGAATAAAATATCTATAGATGGCAGTAAGCAATAATTAGAATTGAAGGGCAAAAAAGAAAGCAGAAATCAAGAAGGGAGTAAGACAAGGAACCAGGCTGTCGCCCATGGTCTTTAACTTATACATAGAACAGGCAATGAAGAAAGTAAAAAGTGAATATAGAAACGGAATAAAAATGCAAGGAGAAGAAATAAAAACCTTATGGTTTGCTGTTGATATTGTGGTATTAGGGGAGTTAGAAGAAGACTTGGAAACGATAATAAATGTCATTAACGTGGTCCTGGGAAAGTGTACAACATGAGAATTAATGGAGGGAAAACCAAGGTATTGGAGTGTAGTATGAGAAATAGTGGAATGACAAAGGGTGTTAGATTGGAAAGGGATATTTTTAAGGAAGTTAAGGAATTCTGCTACTTGGGCAGCATAATTACTAGGATGGTATATACTTATATAAGTATAGTACAATAGAACAGGCAAGAAAGGTTACCGCAAAAAAGGGGATTTATTTACGACTAATAGAAGTGTGAAGATTAGGAAATCATTACAAAAAATGTCCGTATGGAGCGTGGCGTTATATGGGTGCGAAACCTGGACAAATGGAGTTGCAGAAATGAACAGAATATAAGTTTTCGAGAAGAATGCTAAAAGTCGGATGTGTGAATAGAGTTAGTAACGAGGAAGTTCTAAGCAGAATCGGGGAAGAGAGAACAATTTGGAGGACTTACCAAGAGAAGGGATAGATTAATAGGCCACGTTTTCAGACAGTGTGTTGGGTAATAAAAGAAGAGGAAGGCCAAGTGTGGAATACGCTATGCAGATTAAGGATGATGTGGGATGTGAGCTATATAAATTTATGTTATGATTATAAATGCAAATTCACTGGATAAACCAAGTAAAATTTCACTGAAATAAGGTAAGTTCCATTTCAGTGAATCGGAGGCTGTGAGTGGGCCGATATATATAAAAGAGAATTTTTCCCAGTTCTACGTTCCACCATCTTCAGCTGACAACGTAAACAACTATAATTAATTTAAGAGTCAAGTCTCACCACGTGATGTCGTTACGAGAGCGTGTTATGGCGTTACTGAAAGCTGAAAAATTATCTGTAAGAGAAGGTGGCCGTAGATAGAACATTCCAGAGAGCACCTCGATTCCTTGGGTGACACAACTGGGACACTGGTAATATTAATCGCCGAGTTGGCACCGGTTTCTGTAAAGTGTCGAAGTTAGTGGGCAGTAGTCTGGCTTAAAATCACATCATGCACTAAAAAAGAAGATGCTGTTCCATGAACAAAATTTGTGCGATTCACAATTGGTCTTGCAAACTGAGTGGAATATGTTATCTATTTCGACGAGCGTGTAGAAAAGGCAATACGGAGCTGGAACTTCACGTTGTGGTTGTGTTCACTTACTGGAATACGTAATGATTCCTTGCGTTCCGTGTCTTGTAACCAGAGGCTGTTATAAATTTTCAGAAGAATCAGGGCAGTCTTTTATTCACACATCTGAATTGAAGCAGAGTTGAGCTGCGAGGCAAGATTACGTGAACTTTTCCACTAGTCATACTTCGTATAATTGGGAAATAGTAGTAAGAGACAAAACAAAGAATTCTGGAGGAATTAGAGTTCAAGAATATTTAAATTTTCGATAAATAAATTACAGGTACCACAAATAAAGAGCAATAAGGAATATTTAAATGCTAATTTTAGTCTGTATCCTCACATACAACTTACTCCGGCTAGAATTTGAGACATGAATATCGACGAAGTATCTATCAGACCATTGAGTTCAGATTCTTAATTTTATCATTCCGTCATCTGAGTTGCTAACAAATCCAGGTTGTGCAATGGTTCAACTTAGGCTGCTTATAATATTTACATTAAGGGTAATAATAATAATAATTTGTAAGTGAAACTGAATCTGAAAACTCATAGTTGTTACGCTGTTCCTAGGGTTTATCCTGCATCTTTCAGGTGAATGCCGGGTAGGATCTTGAAATTAAGCTGAATCCGCTCCTGTCATTCGGAAGGGGAAGAACCCTACGAACCATATGCAAGTTCTCTAGGAGTTGTCGTAAGACTCTTTTAGGTGAATACTAGCTAGGATGATGAAACTATGGACTGAAGACCCTTGGCTAACTTGCTCTCATTTCCGCATCCCCACTTTCAAATTCCTTCTTCTGCTATTAAAGGGCAGTTGCCTCTCACCCTAAAAGAAAGTAAGATCGATATTGGAAAATTAACGTGGTCTCAACTCGCGCAGGTTAATCTTCGTGGAGAAACAAGGGAGGCTACACTCGGGGATGCCTGCCTCTCTGTCTCTCTTGTTATACATTTACAGGCACATAGGCCGACTTATTCACTATTTATAAGTTCTAAGAGCTGATTTATGTGTAAGTGAATAAAATTCGCAGTAAAGAGGAGACGCTGATGGGTGAAGAAGGTTAATCTCTAGAACGGGATGTCAGAGGGAGTCCGATATATATTTAGGTATTGTCTGGACGACAGATGGAACTGAAAAAAACGTATGATTTAAATTTTAATTGATGTACATGTTAAATTGATTAAAGCTGTGGTCAACCATTATAAGAACGTTGTGGACGAATTGATTAAGATTCGCTGTTAATTTTAAATCCAAAATATAAATATTGATCCGAAGTTGCATATATGACATACTGGAATATTCATTTTATTATTGCTGTCTGAGAAGAGAGTCATGCGCACCTTACGCTAGCCAGGGTGAGCAACACATCGATATTTATTTAAAAAAAGATAATTGTAATGATAATACACAGCTAAACGTGGAATTTGGCGGTAAAAATCAAATGCAGTTGTCAAGAGAGAAATTGAAGAAGGAGTCAATCTAGACAGTGTAGCACCGTTCAGAGTTTTCCAAGATCGTTGATATTTCGTAAAACCTGGCTGTGACGAGGCGTGGTATTTTCCCAAAACACTATGGTAAGTGGGGTGAATGGCTCCTGCCAAATTATAAAGGTAAATACTTTTTATTGGAGAGGATTTTGTTCCTGTCACCGAAGAAATTAAATAAAGGAAAAGTTATTATGAATGTACTGAAATTGATTTTCAGGCATTAAGAACTTGGAAATTGGCAATTGGAAACGGAATTTATGATTATATTGATAAATAGACTTGGAATGTGATTGATCTAGAGAGAGTGTGTGGTAACTAAGAACAGGATTGAAAGACTATTTTTTTAGTGATCTTGAATTGGATGATCCAGGGCGGAATGCTTGCTCTTGATCGTGGTGGCATATAAGAAGATTAAATGAGCAAAGTGTTCATTTTCCAACAAGGAAGTCGAGAGGTATCTGTGGGTCCGATATGATCTGTGGGCGAACTGCAAAGCAGAAGCCGGTAATTGCTCTTTTTGTAACATTTCTCTCGAATTCCTCGTATTGCCAATTCCTCGTAGGATTTTTTAAATCTGCTTCCATGAGAAGGCCCTTAAGTTGGATCCGTGAATAGATTTCATGTTTCTAAATCTTAGTTTGTAATTAATTTAATGTTTGTAAATGTTATAAATTTATTATTAATAAATAAATATAAATTTGAGTTACATTCTCGACAACAGGATATAAAGAAACTGATAAATCCAAGGCTTTTCATGGCATTCAATACAGTGAATTAAATTTATTTCCTGCCGTAGTTTCTAGTTTCATATAATATTCCTTATTTAAAACAAATATAACCCAACATAGTTCATTTCAATCTGTTCGGGTGTTTATGAAATTTGGTTATAGAATAAAGAGTGAATGATTTCTCAAGCGATTGAAGTTACTATTTATTTGATAAACTTCTTAGAAACTTTTTATATAATTCAAATATCGGAGTGCTGACTGAATGCAAAGGTTGTCGGACATATCTGATTAATTCTTTTTCTTTTTTGGTAACAGGATCCATGAGGGTGATCATGAAACACGTAGCTCCCCTTTAATAAAATAGGAAGGGATTTGAAAGGGGGGATGTGGAAGGTAAAGCAAGGTAGCCAAGGGTTGACTAGGGTCCCCGGGCTTTAGTTTAAAGATCCTACCCGGTGTTTTACCTAAATAGATGCAGGGAAACTGTTCTGTACTTAGATATACATTTCATACTATATGAATGATACGGCAGGAAATAAATTTAATTCACTGTATTGAATGCCATGAAAAGCCTTGGATTTATCAGTTTCTTTACATCCTGTTGTCGAGAATGTAACTCAAATTGGTTTCGGTACTCATTATTGCATGCAATTATTAAATATAACTGTCATTCTATGTCTTGTAAGTAACGATGTAAAGACTGAAATTTATATGTGAAATAGTTTGGATGTTTATAAACTGAGTCAGTTCCCAAACGTTCCGATTTAATCTAATAAAGAAAATAAGATGACGTGATTCAAACTTAAAACCCAGCGGCAGATTGTTTCGACTTTTGTATTTTGAAAAACGCATATCATATACTACACGAAATGGCTTAACGCAAAATCAAAACTTGCCATGTCAAATGCCATAGCCAGCGTTAGGCCCCATTGGCTTAAATACTTCTATTCGTCTGAAGAGAAGTGTATATTAGTCAATTTCTTCAGTCGTGTGAAAAGGATAATGATAGGTTACTTACCTATTATAGAAAGTTTATGAAAGATGTCAGTTATAAAGTTTATCTGTGGTATATAACCTAAGAGGATACAATGTTAGCTTAACCCCTAAGAGGTCTTGAAACGTCTTCAGTTCACCTGATGATGGTACATAAAGTTGAAAGGACTGATAAAGAGAGAATTACAGTTCTGAAATAATGATGACTACTACCATTCGGTTTGGGAAAAATGTGCACGGTGTCTCTAACGGATGACTCGGGACTTGCAAGTTGTCATTTGCATTCGTAGGTAACAAATGCTACGTCACCCTTCGTTTTTATTCTTTTTTCCCCACCAGTACAACTTGCACAACTAGTTTCACTTCGAAACACTGAAAGGATACGATGTGCCACAATCAAATTTATATCATGGAGAACAAAGCTTTTAGAAACACAATTAAACGTCTGGTCTATTCAGATGCATGAACTCTTGGATCTTTAAGGTGTTTATCCGATGACGTGTAGCCTTCTGCAAAACAAATACATTTGGAAAGTTGTCACCCTTGCCGTAATCATTCATAAAAATATCACTCAACCAAGGACAGTTGATAAATGCAACGGCATATGCAGTATTATGGAAGGCTGGCTCTTTAATATTAGCATACTACATAGTTGAATAAAATGTCGTCGTACTATGAAGAGAAAATTTCATTTTTCCAACGGAACGACAGTCGTATATTAAGTTATACGGAAATTCAATTGCCATTATATGATACGGAAGTGGCCACCGCGCCATGATAGCGCGACGTGGCATGCCATTGGACAAGCTGCAGGCGAATCGGGCGCCGCCCTCGGCAATTACAGATACAACCCCGCCGACGCGCGCGACGGTAAACAACAACCCGTCCGGCGACATTAATCCCACATTTTCTGGCACATCTGCCAGCATTCAAACCACGAGGGTGCAGCCAGTGTGTTCACAGAACGAAACAAAAAAAACCTACACCTACTAATGAGCTCAACACGAGTGTATCAGCACAAACGCTACATTACGAGTAGCTCCTTCTAACTACAAGTAATACATAAAGTCTCTTTAACAAATACATTAAATATATGCCATTTTGTTAAGTTATACTTGAAGAAGTATATTCATTGGCTAGAACCTTCTTATACTTCTTTCCATTTTCGGATCCTTTACTTTTTATTGGCGCCATCGCTTTATTGGGATGATTTCACCCAGTTAGCATTTACCAGCTTCTTAATGTAACTGTTTCACCTACGAAATGATCTCAAGGACTTCTCTTCCTAGGTAACTGCGTGTGGACCATTTCCTCGTTGAGGTTATGTCCTGACACCGCCAATTTAGACTTGTCTCATATTTATCACGGTGTTTATAGTAATCCAAGAAGAGAGAAATTATCTTTGGGGACAGCTTGGCCTAATGACGTCTTTGGAAGGGAGAAATGTTACCGAAGAAATACTCAATATACGACTAAGAATCCATCACAGGTTTTGATTATATATGTACGGCTGTAACACCAGATTTGTTCTAAATAATAATTTCATTTCCCACATCAGAATTAGTAATCATTTCGGCCAGGGTAGAGTAGTATCCGGGTTATTACAATTTAGACGTGTCCCATATTTATCACGGTGTTTCAGAATTCCTATTACAGACTCCTAATAGTTGTAGACGGACTTCACATACAAAATTTTGATAAGGAACGCACGTCGGGAAATGCACCATAAGGTTGCAAAATAAGTTGGATTATTGATTAACTGGAGACACTGGAGTTCTTTCACATGCGATACATGCTGTCATCACTGCTGAAATTATTTTCGAATATTCTAGCTGTTGTTTGTATTCGGACAAAAAAAAAAGATATTATGGAGCGAGGCGATGCGGAAACCGTTCCTGATACATGCGTTGTGCAGCTCGACCATTACGGCCAGCTTCGCAGTGAATTATCTACATCCGAGTGTAACCTTACCATCCTGTAATGTCTCGTCTTGTTCATTGGTTGGTTTATGCACAATTGCAGCCAATAGGAAAATTTTCAGCTACTGGTTGTAAACAAATGTCCAAACATATGTTTTGCGTTAGATACGCGCAGTAGCTGCTTCTAATTATCCTCGCCTAGCTTCTGGGTTGACGGGAGCAAATCTTTCTTGGATTAGGGACGGATGACTCCTATTGTCCGTAAAAACCCACTTCTATAAATCTGAAAAAAGGTCCGTTTCCATTGTCCTAACGAGGGTGTAAGCGTTGTCCGTCACGAAGGTTCCACGCATGCACAAAAACTACGTCGCAGATATTAGGACTTTACTAGTCTACTTTTAATGTATTACAAGGTTGGAGTTCATAATTTTTTAAATGAATATACAATCAAATTAAAATATTAAAAAATAGAAAAATTTATACGTTAAATGATCGTGTATTTATCAGTTTCATGCCAGATGACTGCTGGATCCAGAACAGTCTGGCTGGTTCACTTCCTGCTGAAGCACGCAACAATCTTGGTCTTTCTAACTACAAGCCGATTAATTTCGATTCTTTACAAGTTGTAATATTTGAGAGATGTTGTACTTCTGTTACCAAATGGGTTGTTGTTACTTCCATGGCTGGAAAAATATTTAAAATTTAATCTGTGATTAAAAGTCACACGTTAAGATCTACATGTTACTATTATTTTTTCCACGGATCACTAAGACAAAATCAGTCATAATATATTCCAGGTATCAAACTGATGATACCATGCTCTTTCAGAAAAATTATCCTGGTCTTAGGTATGTACAAATATCGTCAAGAATGGAATTTTATACTAATCTGGTAAATGAATGTTTACTCATTGGTGAATATGAAACTTTATTTACGTAGAAGATGATAATGGCTTTAGCCCTAACAATGAAATTATAAATGTTTCCATATAAACAAAGAAATTTTATTTACATATAAAATACATAAATTAATCATGAGAATATAGATGAATTTAATCAGAGGGTCAAAAGCATCAAAGAAGAATACATAGAAAAAATATTTGACACTGAAGATCGGGTAGTCGTTATTTGTATGATTTTGAATAATGTGGATTAGAATAATTATTGTACTATATTAAAATTAATAATTTTTACTATATACTGTATATTTTTATTTTAGTTTACACCTGAAATAATTTTATATTTGATAGAGAAGATTGTGATGGCTATAGGCTCCTGGATTTACTTGATCTTGAACAAAATACTTGTAGTAAATTCAGCACAAGTGTTTAATTTTCACCAGGGATGAAATAATCATAATAAGTTAAATAAAGTTTACTTGATAAAAATGTAAAACCAAGAATTCAGTCTCTACGGCCGGCCGCACTCTGAAAACGACAAATTAATTTGAGACGAGTCTTCTTTGTCTGACGACGACTGGAGGAAGAATATACATAGGTTCCTTATGCACTGCCGCATACAGGGCGGAACAGTCGCATCCGACACTGTCCAACAGTCAGAGACATGTTTCAGCGTGTCGGACGATGACATGGAATTACTCGTCGCATTGTCTGTCGAATCAATCAGCACTGCCCATGCTCCCTGTTCACTCCGGCAGTCCACCCTTTCCGTTTCCCCATTTACAATTAAATATTATTCAGCTATATATTGGTGTTCCATCTCGCTCCTTAAATTCAAGAAATCCGTATAGACAGACTGATAGTTGGTGTTCAAGAAAAAACAAGCTATCTATAATAATCATTTGAACGACTAATCAATAAAAACATTAACGACTTTTAATGGAATATAGTTCGGTTATTTGCTTGGTTGAGTTAATCACGAAAAATCGGTCGCAATGTTGGTGCGTTGAGCACATTCTACATTTTAACACTTTATATCTCCTGACTTTATGTATCGTAAGTTATTCAACCACTTGAAGAAGTTCCCGTGAAAAAGAACGCGCCGCCTTGTTGCACTATTTTTTCCTTATTAAATGTATTTTTTATTTGCCTGGATGTTTGCTCATTTATTTCCAAAGAAGTCAGCTGATAGAACTACTGATCATTTTTAATCTGTATATGAAATCTTACCTCAGACACATTAGCAGACTTTTTGTGCGAATTAAATTCTTCCGAAAATTAGTCTATTGCTCTTTTATTGTTTCACCAATAAAACCCTAAAGGTAATGGACATTCTTTGGGTTCATGTTTGTGAAATTGATAAATTTGTTTTCGTCAACTCGTAATTATTTAAGAAAATCGCATATATTACTGTGAGTGTTAAATAATAAACCTCGAGCAATTTTATCTTCATGTAATGAATTATTTGAATAAATAACAGCTGTTTCATCGTCTCGCTTTCATCTTGATTAATGTAATAAGGTTGGGTTTGTTTCAGAGATCTTAAAACAACCTCCGTTTGCTCGAAGAAAGTTATCAAACGACACTTTGCCTCATCTTTTAACTTGTAGGTTTTGTTTATTGTTAAGTTTCGAAGAGGATCAGAGTTTGGTTGGTGCTGATAGTCTCAGTACCTTTCCGGTAGTGTACTCTGGCCCCATGACCCCACCCTACCGATAACGCAACTTTTTTGAATTGGTCAATTCCTATATTATACATTCATTTATAAAAAAATAACATCCAATAATTTCGTCGTGACTTTACTAAGACTCTGGCATGATACATGGTTGAACCTCACCTCCACAGAAGGATTAGGCTGTGTGAAGTGTCCCAGATCAATGGGACAAAAAAAAGTAAGTTGTAATGCCCCAATTTGAAGTGACTGTGCAAAAACATTTGTGAATATTGTATATATAAAAAGCGTTGTCAGTTTTGTTGTTAAAATAGTAAAATTTGTTCAGAAAACATATGTATAGGGGTATAATATCCATTTATTGAATTACCTAATCATGTTAAATAATATTAAAATTTTTGTAGATAAAGTCTTCAAATATATTATTTTTCTGATCTTAATTTGCCTTTAAGAATTTCATTTTTAAATCAACTAAAGAAATCCCACCTGCATATTTTTAATTTTTTTGTACTAGATATGTGAATTAACTATATGATGGAGTGAATTTTTCCATTGAATTTTATATTCATGCCACTAATTAATTAAATGAAAGTATTGTGTCTAGGTGACCGCACCCTACCAGTGTTGTGACACAAATTGAACAAATTAAAACCAGAATCAGAATATTATCTCTCAATCATTTAAATGGACAGAAAGAAACAATATTATTATCCACAAAATTCAAATACAATTTTTTTTAAACATTAAAAATATTTATGGAATTATTTAAAAATTATATCAATATAAAAATACCCTCATAAATTCAGTATATATATATATAATTTCTAAATTTCCTCATGGATTATACGTGATTCCAAACTGTGCAGATATACACAGAGCATTTATTGAACTTCGGAGTTGCAGAAGTCCAATAATTTTTTTTCCTCATGTGCACAATTGGCAACATACGCCCACGAGCTGTCAAAATTTACATTGAAAAAATTTTTCCAATGAGTCCAGATGTTCAAATTTGGCCACGTCGAAAATTTAAAACGTCATAAGTGTCTATTTTAATCGTAATGTTCAAATCGAGTTATGGAATCTTATAGAACTAGATTTAAAAAGTCCAAATCAACAAGTTTTTAATTATAACTAAAAGTTTTGATTTACTACAAAACTTTGGCATAGTGTTTTGATATATCTTCACTTTCCTTTGTGGAACATTCATACCATTAATTATTTAAATGAAAGTCTAGGTTCCAAGTGACCCCCCACCAGTGTTTTGACACGAATTGTACCCTACCAGTTACGGGTTAAAACAAGAATCTGAGTATTATCTCTCAATCATTTAAATGGACAGAAAGAAACAATATTATCTTTGAATATTAGTTAAAACATTATCAAATTGAGCTCGTCAATGTTAATAAAATCTTCTTGAAAGGATTAAATTGTTGAAAAAAGTGTTACGAAAATAATCTTACTCTCAGTATCAACAAAAGCTCAAAAAATATTTTGAGACTGAATTCTGTCCTTTACTTTATCAACATACTGACCAGCCTATTCGACTTTTAAAGCTTACTTTTGATTTACCATCTTTGAGGTTCGTTTTCAAAAGGCCGTAAATTCCGAATTGTTACAAAACTATGCATGTATTTTGTGGGTGCAGAACTGTTAATGAATCCGTGTATGTCAAATGCCAAGGAAACAATAGTCGTGTTGCGGACGGAATGGATTAATTTAATTTGCATATGAAACTGTGGAAGAGAGACTCCATTGTATGGAACATCGCTTTCAGAATGCATGACGCCACAGTCCATTCTCATAACAGAGGAAGTATCGTCGCAACAAACCGTTTTTTCCCAATAAAATGACAACAGGGCAATTTTACAAAGGGAAGTTGATTGAAATGAAGAATCTGGCCGAGAGCCACCGTGGGCGAACGCGCTAATGACCGTTCACCGCTACACAACGGTCAAACTGGCCCTGCCAGTTCTAACAGGAATGCCCTTTAAAGCCAACCGTGGCCTGGCTGCCAGCCTGCCAGCCTGGATGGCAGGGAAGAGGGGGTCAGGGAACCAGTTCCAGACATACTCACGTCAACCACACGACTGCATTTATATTGCAACCGGAATACCTTCATTAAGCACGACAAACGACTTTGCATCAAACAATAAGAAGCACATTTCGTGGAAAACCGTTTCAAAATTTTATCAGCTCGACACTCTTATAGACACTCAAAAGACTCAAGTCAGAGTTTTATACATTTAAATTGGGACGAGTTTTGGAATTAACATCATTCTATTTGGTTCGTCACCACCGAGTTTCATCGGATGATCGTCACTGCGACAGGAACTGAAACTTAACAGTTAACACCTTTTTCAATAGTATTTCAGAATATATTTCCACCATTTGCCGCATCTTAACATTCTTGTAAGTTTCATATCTATATAAATAAAAGGTAATGCAAGCAGCCTGCTCCTGAGTTTATATAACTGGACTTGTATCATGTTTCTGTTATTTCTGCCTCTTCGCTTGTGTGACATGCAATTCCATCCGTTTCAATTCCTTGATTCCGTGAGTAAATTTTCTTTTTATAAGAAAATATATTGTAAATAATTATTTAGTATTTTTAGTTTTATTCACTTTAAATAAGGTTCCAAATTTAGGAACTAAACGTCTTGTACGAACTGCTGTTACTAAACATTATCTTAAAATTTTCTTACTTATAGCTTCTTTTACTATTAATGTTCTACAAACTCTCGGGTATTGCAACTGATGATATAAGTGTTTAGGAATATATTTAAAAAAATTGATAAATATTAAATTATATGTCTTCTAATGTTAAGTGAGTTTCGCGCCGAAACGGCTGCTTTATATCTAGTAATGTTAAGCAAACACTAATTAATCAATTTTTATTAGTCTCTTTTATTTTCTTACTTTAAAAGTATTAAGGAATACATTTAATAATTTAGATAAATATTAAGTTATGTGTCTAGTAATGTTGAGTGAGTTTCGCGCCGAAACGGCCGCTTTACGTCTAGTAATGTTATGCGAGTTTCGCGCCGAACTGACTCGCGTCGAACGGTCCCATCCCGTAAACTTACAACAGGATAGATTATGCCCTCACGTAGCTTGCCAAGCGAGATTCTTAACCACTGCGTGCGAACGACGACGTTCGCGAAAAACAATTAAATTAATATCTATTAAAAAACAAAATGAGGTTTCAAATCAAGAACGAATCGTTGTCCTATAATTACTATTAATAAAGTTCATATTAATTTATTTCTGACTTATAGCTGTTTTATTATTTATTGATTTTCAAACAGGCAGATATAGTAATTAACTAAAAAGTATCAAGACTTTAATAAAAAGTAACTTATTTTAAGAATTATTTCACGTTTGACATGTTACGTCAGGATAAACACATTACTTAAAGCCAATCAGACTGAAGCTATAATAAAGCGTGATATAATACTCAAATTTAACTAACATTTTATTTAAGTTATGATACTTTGTTATTAATAAATATACAAAATGTTTTACAAATCACAGCGCAGATGATTGAGGCACTTTATAGGATGACAAGAGCTACACACAACAAATTTTATTTTTTGAAGATGTATATATCTACATCTACAAGATGTATATATCTACATACAATTATACGGTAATCAGACCGAAGACTGTTTCCGTGTATTTTTCTGAATTTTTGTGCTTACCTAAGGTACCTGTAGATTTCTTGACTCGATTAAGATGGTAGTTGCTATGATGAAATTCAGCTCTCATAAAGACTGGGGTGTGAAAAAGTAAATTTTCAAAAATGATACGATCTTGCTGATGGTTTAATCACGTGCTGACAAACAGATTACTGTCGAATTTTAATACCTTAGCGGGCTAATATAAATTAATTCGACCATCGCCGGGCACCCAGATAATTTGAAATAAAATATGAGAACCTCAATTTTCGATAATGGCCGATGTTCGGGAAGGTCTAAATCTGAGTTTCTTAAACCATAAGTAGGTCCCAAAAATTGGTTAATAAATTTTAAGAAGTAATAAATCCGCTACACATGAATTAAAATCCAACATTCGATAATATAATAGCAGTGTGCTATGTTGTTACGCTGTAGCATATCTATATACTGAAGTAATACAATATTTATCCTGTTTTAAAAGTCGGATCTTGTGTTTGAAGAGACAAAAAAAATTGCAGAGCTATCTAGTGACTACAGTTTGCAACTATTGTATTGAAGTCAAGTCAGAATACATCCAGTACTATCGGAAATGGCACTAAACATATTACTATAATTTCCTCCTCAAATAATTAGTCTGTTGAAAATCTACCGTTCATAAACTATCTGCAACTGAAAGAGGTAATTTTTCATTGTAGATAAAAATACTTGCGAAAATTGTGCAAAAAGATTTCAAGGTTTCAAACGTCGCCAGGCATGCAATAATTACCACATTAAGTTGTTATTGGGATTTGTCAACTCAGTTAATGATTTATTGTAATTTTTCGTTAACTTAATTACAAAGTTGGTTACAAATTACAAAATATTACTAATACAATCAACAATATCGTTGCTAATGAACAATTATTATTTTCATTTCTCCTTCCAACAACGTATTACTAAAAAATTTACAGTTTCAAATGTGAATTACCAATATATATATATATATATATATATATATATATATATATATATATATGTGTGTGTGTGTGTGTGTGTGTGTTAGTGTGTGTCGATTTGTGTATGCTAAAATATTTTCCCCCGTGCTTGCATATCTATTCGCTCCAATTGCTCGTCTAATCTTTTTGACTGATGAAAGTGAACAACCGCAATCTTTGACACGGTTACAACAGATCCAAGAATTCGCACTTACGTGCGAGGGAAAGCTGAACCCTCCTATACAAAATAAAGGAAGCAAGAGTTTTTAGAATAGATGTACAGGCTCGTTAAAAGCAATACCTGGGACACGTTTCGTCAACTATTACGTAATATATATTCGCAGAGAATAAAATAAATTTCTTCTCGTAGTTTTCGGTTATGACAGTCATAGACATTAAATTTACTTTCTGATCCTCCAATTTTAACGTTATATATATTGGAATACATACATTAAAACTTTAACATCATGAAGTAATTTATTTCGGTCACGTTAGTCGTACGTATTACCTGAAGTAGTCCAGAAATTGTGTACGAAACGTCGTAGTTATGTATTTATTTCATTATGTTGAATAAGTTTTTTCTATTTGGCCAATTTGATGTTTATTTATTAAATTTACTGTAGTACTTATTAACCATTCCAGATATGCTGTTGTCTTCTCATATCTTTTATATACACTTCCCTGAATGGCTACTTTATTCCAAATTTACGTTAACTCGTTGACGTCTCGAAGGTTTCAAATTTATTTCTTAGTTTCGTTATGCCGTGAGCAAAACAACGTTTCTTTGTTTAGGAATAAAAGTCAAGTTCTTTAGTATTTTAACTGCATCCGTCATTTCAGTTGAAAAGCCATAAAATTAGGAATTTCCTTTACACCTGTATATTTTATGCATCCTATCACAATATTTACTGCATGGAGGATTAAGAGAAATGTATTTTTTTGCTTTCAAAAACCTGAATACATTTCTCAGTTTGTGAATCCGAGAATGAATGCTCTTATTGTCGCTTCTGCATTTTACAAACTAAAAGTAAAAAAGGTTGTCAGGAATCGTAACTTCGAATGAATTGTGCTTCAATTATCTGTGTTACATGATATTTGAGACCGACCATACTAAAAAGTGTTTCATCGCGCAAGTTTCGCGCAAAGGTGACCCTTCAGAAGCGACCGGATGATAGTCAGCAGAAGCAGAGACGTTCGAAGGGAAGAAACATTTTCCTTAAAGTAAGGCAGGTGTTCCGAACGAACAAAGGGCGGAAATTACGAACAACAGCCAAGAGTCGTCAAGCAGAACCTCACAGGCTAGCTCAGAAGGGAGGTTTACGTACTGCAAATAATTATCTTACGAACGTAGCCTGAATGCAACCAGTGACGTATCCTATGAAACTCAACATAAACCACGACATAATACAAATATAGTGAAGTTAAAAAAAGTCTCATTAATTATTACATTTCCGCTGACTCTCATTTTTTAAGTACATCTGTATCGGACATTTGTTGGAGTGGCACGTGTTTCACTATGTTTAATATTATATATATATTTCTAATTTAATCGTAGGTTCGTGCACTATTAATCTGAACTAAATATATATAGTTTTTGAACGAGGCTTGACGATTGGGATACAAATTGTAATTAGCCTTTAACATTTTAATAAAACTTAATTATATTCATTGCTAATGCAAGTGGCTTCAAATTATCTAGAGAACACTAATGACACTAATTACTAAAATAGAAATAATTACGTATGAAAATTCTAATTATCAGGACGTCATTAATATTTATAGGTACATATTGTAACGGCCCTTTTTAAGCTTTCTGTGGAAATGTATTAGCGTAATAATAATAAGAGTTGTTTTGTGTTTAATCGCTGATGATCAAAGATAGAGTGAGACGAATTCTCTGGCAGCGAGGCATTTATGAGTGTTGTAAAGAAATTATATTTATATTAAGATATTAAATGCTATAATAAACGTAATTTGTTCGTCAACAGTCAATTTTCTTTAAATATATATTCACTATAAATTACTATTGATTTAAATCATAAATGTAATACGAATACGCTGCATTTGTGTAAGTCTCCTGGAGGACGAGAGAGATGGCGATTGCGAGGGTGTATTAAACATGAGTTCGAAGAGCGGAAAGGGAGCGTGAATGGAATACTATTGGAAAGTAGACATGAAGTGGGAAAATATTACGGTATGAGGGAGTATATAGTGACCCATGATGAAGAGGAAGACCGAGGAGAAAATGCTTGTACATTGAAGGAATAGCAGGAATAATAAAGTCTTTATCTAGGTGGAGTAAGGGGGATGAAAACGTGTTAAATAGAAATCAAACGAAACCGAAAGTAATGGTTAAATAGATACAAGAGTGGAGTGGTATGGAAGTTAACGGCAGTATTCATCCGAAAAGATTTATTGAGTATTATGGAGCTAAAGGTATACCAGAATGGTATAAGAATAGATTTTTGCAAACTAAGGAATATAGGGCATAATGCGTCCTATTAAGAGATTAATGAAATTTTCCTTAACAAATTTTGCGGATCCACCCAACAAGAACAAGTGGTTACGGATGATCAACGTTACGATCCTAGAAGATGTTTTTCGATGTCGCAACATATGTTAAGATGTGCGATGTTAAATCGTTATTTGGACAACCTGTTGAAGTTAGTGGAAAAAGCAGTCGCAGTTCCACCAAGATTTCGCTTTGGATTTGATGGCCACGAAATGTAGAAATGTGAAAGAGGTTGTGGCATTCCTGGAAAAAGGGGAAATTATCATGGAAAATATCAAAAGAAGAAAGTAATCAAATAGCAAGTGGATACAAGATAGAAGATGGCATAATAAACTTAGCGGAAGACCCAATAAATGGGGGCAAGAACGTGGAGAAAGTCAGTTAAACTGAATGAGGCCTTCAAGCAGGAGCAGGTGGCTATGATTGCTCCTGACGAATTAAACGGATCTTTGGAGGCAAAAGAAAAATTTGACGGAGAGATCCTGGAGGATATGTGAACGGTGACGATTTTATGGAAGATCCCATGAGGACAACGGAACGTTGGACATGTGGAGATTATTGTAATGATGGGGTCATTGTTGATTAATGCGTGGGTAGATTCGGGATCAACTTATACATTAAGTATTGATAAACTATATAAACGGCTATGCTACTAGATCAAAGTGCAAGGTAATTTACCGGTGACCAATTTGACTATTCAAAGCACTTTTGGAGAAAAGAGAGAAAAATGTACCAAACAAGTTATAATATCTTTAACTGCATTGAAAGACAGTCATAGTAAGATGTTTTGTCTTAAAATCAATCAATGTAGATTTGATTGTAGGTAATGGATGCAACGGTGGAGTTTAAGATAGTTATTGATTTCAAGAACATGATATTGCATGGTGTAGGTATGGACATTACGGAAAGATAGAAAGAGGTTAAATGGGAGTTTTGGTTGAGTAATGAAAGTAATGAAAAGAAAGGAGTGTAGGATAGGAAATGAGAAAGATCCATTGCAAACGTCAGTGGTCAAATAGAAAATGTAAAGTATTTGTTGTTGTGACGGAACACTTGCGTCACACTACTGCCTGGGCATCTTTGTCCGCCTTCCTACGAGTCTTGGATCATCATCTCCGTCGTCACGATATAGATTCCCTGAGATGTAGGAAGTAAGGCGGAGCTCCAATAGCGAGCAGGATGTCTTCTAGTTTGGGCACCGGTAGAGCATGGTCGCCTGCAGAGCTGATCTCGGAGACAAACCAACCGTCTGAAATTAGAACCATTCTTGTTTTTATTTTGTTACGTTTATTCTTCAAATGTTTTCTGACTTTTACATTAATAAATCTCTCAATTTTTTTGTTACGTTTTTTTCCGTTCATCCCAGCCTGCCACGTGGCACACCCGACAGGTCA
Organism: Eucriotettix oculatus; assembly: GCA_034510155.1. Lineage (NCBI taxonomy): Eukaryota > Metazoa > Arthropoda > Insecta > Orthoptera > Tetrigidae > Eucriotettix > Eucriotettix oculatus. Next base: position 102,150,182 of record CM067377.1, on the reverse strand, counting down.
ATTACAACTACCTGAACTAGAACGAAGAAGGATATGTTCCGTTACAATGACACCCGAACCTAAGGAGTGGGTGCATGTGGACGACGGGCTGGGAATAATTTATTTTATATCTTTGAGTAACTTTTTGTTTTGTTTGTGGACTGTTACTCGGACTGGTGTGGAATACGATGAACCACGACTAGAACTGTGAAACCCGCGTATGAAAGTCAAGGTCAGTCCCGGAACTTAGTAGTCAACGCCAGCTTACCGATTTCCAGGTGTGTTAGGACTGTTGTGCCAGCCGCCTGGACGTATGGAGCGTTGGGAATGCAAGTAGAGTGGATCAGGCGGTGCATTAGTTTCGCTGGTGCAGTTGGGTGTGCTCCGGGGGCGTCAGTCCCAACCTTATGGCAACCTTGGGGCCAGTATACTTCAGTGACGCCTACTACGTGATCAGCTACAACGTTTCCGCGAGGTAGAGGACACCAACTTCTTCGGCGAATTCGAGTGGCTGCGGGCGAAGTGCACGCGAGAAGTAACCCGGCGGCGCTGTGACAGCTGCCCACACGCACACCGGCACGACGACTGCGGCATCGTGGTGTGACGTGGTACGCACAATCCCCCTTTATCCATCGGTCTTTTCAGTCCTACGAACCTCGAGACTATTCTTCCGTCACCTGGTGTAACGATCGGGATAACGTTCTGGCTGCCGGAGCTCGAGGCCGCCATGACGTAGGAGGAGATGCTGACATCGCTTATACCTCAGCGGCACCGGGGACGCCTGATTAGGTGACTTCGACCGGCAACGTGGCGGTGGGCCGCACGCACGTGGACAGATCCGTCGAACTGAGCAATGTGGGGAACCAGCCTGACTTGCTGTTTCCTGTTGAGAAGTTTGTGAGAAGGGTGAAGTAACGGAACACTCGCGTCACACTTCTGCCTGTCTTGGATCATCGTCTCCATCGTCACGATATTTCCCGAGATCGCGCCATGGCGGCCGAATAATCAAGATTCCCCGTGATGTAGGAAGTAAGGTGGAGGGGGGCCGGGTGTGTCGCTACCCCAACAGCGAGCAGCAGGTCTTCTACTTTAGTGACTGGTGGAGGATGATCGTCTGCTGCCCTGTCCTGCAGAGCTGCTCTCGGTGGCAAACCAACTCTTCCGAAATTATAAGCATTCTAATTTTTATTTTGTTACGTTTATTCTTTAAATGTTGTCTGTCTTTTCCGTTAATAAAACTTTGTCAATGTTTGTGTTCCGTTTTGGTAGTTTCCGTTCATCCCAGCCTGCCACGTGGCACACCCGACAGGTCAACTGAACTAGGACGGAGAAAGATATGTTCCGTTACAATAATGTCGTCAAGTAAATAAACTTTATTAACAATGACATTGAGTAACGTTGATATTAACATTGTTTGGGGAATATGTAACGGCCCTTTTAAGCTTTCCGTGGAAGTGTTTTTGTATTAGCGTAATAATAATAAGAGTAGTTTTGTGTTTAATCGCTGATGAGAGGAATTTCTATCGCGGCGAGGCATGAATGTATGATGCAGAGAAATTACATTTATAGTAACAAATAAAATTCTGTAATAAACGTAATGTGTTCGTCAACAGTAAATGAAATTTTCTTTAAATATAAATCCAATATAAATTGCTATTTATTTAAATCGTAAGTAATTGTCATACAAAAATACTACATTAGAGGAGAACGACTTCGCTTAGTCAAGAGTTAGACCGGGAAAACATCTATAATTTTAGTTCGACGTGATGGAGTTTGTTACATTATGTTCCAATTTTTTATTAAATATATTTCTTTATTTATTTAAATCCGTAAGTATGAAAGTCATTATAATTTTCATGTAGATACGGATTAAATTATACAAACCATATTTACATAGCTGCAGCTAAGATAATAATAATGTAATATTCCGTACTGATTCTGAATAGTAGTCAGGTTCATGTTATTGAACCCCTCGCGGCTCAAATTTGCTTATTTTCGTTTAATATGTAATTCATTTCAAACAAGCGCTTCATTTTACATATTCATTTACTTATATTATTAATAGTAATTAGTAACTATAATTATTTGAATATGAAAAAAAAATATGCGTAAAAATATGGCGATGGTGATGATTATAAGCATATACTTTACATTGTAACATAATTCAACTTATCAGATTAGTAATTCAAGGAGAAATGAAATTGGCACAGCTTTAGTTTGACATTGGTTATTAGATAACTGTAAAATAGTTTATAGTAGTTTTTTGAAACATTAATGCCTGAATAATATACTTCATCCTGTGTAATTAACAATGATTTGTATCTTTGGGATACATTGGTTCGTGTGTTGAAAGCCCAAATATAAATTTCTTACCACGTTGTCACCTGACTTATTATTGTTCGAACAACACGTATTCCAGTGTCTCTGCCTGTTTCATTTCCCTAGAATATAGTCAATATGACAGCATGAAATGAAAATTTGTAAAGTAAATCTGTTTCCTGTCTCCAAATAATTTAAGTTGGGTATAATTCTTATGGCATTTGACTACGAGCTGAACTTCTTAAGTAATTAATATGATCAGTCCAATTTAATTTATTATTCAGCAGGAGACCTCAGATTTAACTACGTTAAGTTTAATTTACATTATCTCTTGAAATAATACCCTGTGAAGTTGTGTTCTCTGTATGTCATTGCATGAAATATGGTTTGTGTCAGCCATTTAAAGAAAATCATTCTATTGCTTATTTATATTATATCAATCCATTAATTTATTTAATATTTCTCGGAGCAGATTTAACATAAAGACACTATTGAGACAATAGTTTTCCAAGACTGGGTTAATGTTTGACCTCTGAATCAACTAATAACTGAGTGTTCTTATAATCTAAGAGGTAAACTAAAGCATGGGAAATAATAAAATTAGATAGATAGACTCGAAGCTGACGAAATCGACTTCTCAAGGAAACGTTAAAGAGCATCAAAACCAGAGAAAGTTAGGAGTGAAAGAGCTAAGAAAGTAATGGAGTAGCGACGATTGAAATGGTATGGACGCGTAAAAGTGGTGGGAGATCATAGTTAACCAAAGAAGTAACAGAATGGCCACAAGGAAAAGAGAGAAATATGTCCGAATTGACACACAATAAGAGAATTCAAAATGGCTTCGAGATGATGATGCGAGAAATGGACACTTACTATATAATACCTCCCCCCACCGTTTTTTTCTCTGTCTGTATTGTAAAAGAAAAGTAAGAGAGAGTAAATTAAAGAACAAAAAATTAATTACATAAATAAATAATGCTCATTTAATACATAATCCGATTACTAATTATCCTTTGGGCTTGTAAAAACATATATAGAGAGACAATTTAGATTGATCAAATATTGGAAACATAATGACTGCTAAATTCAAAGTATTTATTTCCACGTGACTCGGTAGGGGAAACAAAACAAACGTGCAACAGGAATTTCGCTTATTACGTTGATCCGGAAAACGAACCTGTTTTATTCTGAGCACGTACGGGCGATTTTTGAGAAGTCAGCGCGGTCGCTCAACATACTACAGTTATGGGTCGTGGCAATTGTAAGATGGTTGGCTTGTGTTTTGCTTTTACTAACTTACTGAAATCGTCTGCTTTTCTTCTCTGCGAATCTCCTTCCTCTTACAGAATATGAATTTAACTGTACTATAGTCTTTCTCCTTTCCTTTCTTCTCAAATGCCTTCTTTTCTTAAGTCTTGATCCAAACAACACTATCTACACACCTTCCTTCTCCTATCTTCCCTGACCTTCTTCAGAGTCGTGATAGGAACTGTCATTCCCGTCTCATTGCGACTGACATTGTGAATGACCAGCTTTAACCCTCAAGCTTCGTCTGTATGGACGAACTTGGGATTTGAAAGGCAATGATACGGCGCCAGGCCAAGACGGGAAATTCCATTCCACAGCCCCGTCGCCTCTCTCTTGTTGTATATATTTTCCACCAATTGTAGAAATATTGGACATTAAATGATGAACGAAATAGGGGAGTATTCCTCTGTGTTACAGTATATACATATATATATATATATATAATTTTTATCTGGTCCTTTTTGTTTTGCGTATATTTTGTAACTCTGATAAAAACAATGACCTGATTGATAGGATTTTCGTATCACGTAGACATAATGGAGAACAGTTATCAGAAAATAATACTATATTTAAAACTAATAATTGCATAGTGAAATTCAATTACCGCCCAATTAAATCTTTGGTTTTTATATTTCTTATTGAATTAAAATGAATTATTATTTTAATTTATGTCCGTTTTTAATATTCATTTCTATGTAACAACTAAATATTTTATGGTTAAAAAAGTATTAATCATAAAATCTTTGCCAGTACGTTTCTTTGTATATTCAGTGTGGGACTGTCTTAAAGGCTTGTCATGATGTGATAAAAGTTTCTTCAGTATAGCTATAAATATTACTTGTTAGGTTTCGTGGGTATCGGACGATCAAACATATTGATGTGTGCTGCTACTTAAAACGCCCTATATAATTTTACTTAGTTTAAAAATTAAAATAAACAAACATTAAAGAAATCCAATTGGTAGAAGGGAACAAAAGAATATTTGAAAATACAAATTAATATAAAAATAAAAATATATAAAAAAGCAAAGACAGTATTTTTGCCTCAAGTGGCGCAAGGAACATAGAATATAATATCAAATATAAATTAATTATATAATTTTGGTACGGATTGTAATTTATTGCTTGGGTGTTGCTGCGATAATATGAAGACAGTATTAGTCATAAATTGTCTCTTTTATGCCATCACTAGTACGAAGAGAAGACAATTAGTGTTTATGACTAAGAAGAAGCTAATATTTTTGCAGCAGTGACTCACGTGCCTCGCTCCGCGTCCCACACGTTTGCATTTTAACGAGTTCCCAGAGGCCTTCATTTGAAAAGGGACACTTGCATTTGACAGCATCGCTCAAAAACTAACGAGAAACCCCCGACACAGGGTGGGGAGGGGAGAAGACAGGACAGGGAGGCACGAGCATTCTAAATAACTTCGATAATACCCGTCACAGAGTATTTGACAGGGAACTAGTGACATCTTAGCTTCAGGGAGATCTTTTAGTCGGGCAACTGTTTCGTCTGTACGCACAAGGAGATGTGAGTTTCTCTGGGTGCCGACAGGACGACGACGAAACAGTCTCCCCTCCCGTGGTTCAGTGCTGCGTGCGCACAACAGACGACATTTTAGTTGCCGTCTGCGGCTCGCTCGCTGGAACGATTTTTCTTCTGTTTGCAGTTGGAAGTTAGCATAATGGTTGTTGTGAGGGATGAAGAAATCGACAGTGAATTGATCATAAATGAAGTAGAAAAGAGGCCCGCACTGTACAATAAAACTTTAAACGGTAACTCGGACTCTAGTTTGAAACGCAGACTATGGGAAGAAGTGTGTCGTAATGTGGTAGGTACGGTCTGGGAACAACTTTCAACAGAACAAAAGGAAATAGCAGGTAGGTTTTTTAACATGAAATATGTTTTTAATTACATATTTTAATTTATTACACTTCGTAATAAAATAGCGATGAAAATCAGATGGGTGGATAGAGTTAGTAACCAGTAAGTTCTAAGCAGAATTGGGGAAGCGGGAACAATTTGGAGGACTTTGAACTAGAGAAGAGACATGAGGGTCTTGTAAAATTAGCATTACAGAGAAATGTGAGAGGTAAGAACAAGAGGAAGACCATATTAGGGAGGATTTGGTAGGTATGTAGAAATGAAAAGGCTTGCGGATGATAGGTTAGCATGGAGGGTTGCATCAGACAAATCTTAGGACTGAATACCACATCAACAGTAATATAATGTGGACAGATTAAGTCTTCATAGTGGTGAAATCGTGATATTCTGCATGGCGCGTTAACATGCGCAGTAGGGGAAGGGGAGTATTGTCGTTTGAGGAGGTACTACCCCTCCAAGAGGCCTGGCGAAACACTACTATCAATTGTCTTCATACGAACGGGATATGGGGATTACGACAACTTTTTAACACACGCCATACTTATTATCTACTAGTTAACCCCCGCTGCTTCGTTCGCACCAAAATATTTCCTCTTATTTTGCCCTAGAAACGAAGCAGTACATGCACCAACAGAAGAAAAATATGAGATTAAGAAAGAACAGTTTTATTATGAATTTGAAGGAAGCTGTAGAAGAGTGCAAAAGTATGATGTATTGATAATAATGGGTGATTTTAATGCCCAAGTGGGAAGAAGGGATTACCAGCAAGGTGTTTGTGGCAGGAAAACACTTCATGAGGATAATAACGAGAATGGAAACCTTCTCTGTCAATTTGCAGCGAGAAATAATATGATCATTAAAAGTACTTGCTTTGAACACAAAAAGATACACCTAGGAACATGGAAAGCACCCAATGGAGCACTAAATCAAATTGGTTAATGCAAGATATTCATCAGTAATTGATATAAGAGCATGTAGAGGACCTAATTGTGATAGTGACCACTATCTGGTCAAAACAATAATGAGAGAGAAGATAATTAGTGTGAACGGAAAATATATGGTTAGGCGAAATAAATGGAATGTGAGTAAATTGAAGGAGGAGAAGGTCAAGGGTGAATATAAAGTGTTGAAGGGATTGGAGGATGGAGAGAAAGGAAAAGAGATAGGTGTGGAGGAGTGGAGAATAATAGAAAACACTATGAAGGAGCAACGCAACATACATTGGACAAAGAAAAGAAGTGAAGAATGGTTCGACGAAGAATGTAGAATAATAATAGAAGAGAAGAATAGAGTGAGAAAAAGGATGATACAAAGAGAAACCAGAAGAAACGTGCATAAATACGAAGAATTAAGAAGGGAAGTACATAAAATATGCAAGCAAAAGAAGAAAGTAATGCATATTTCTCTATCTCTCTTTATTTCTCTTTCCCTATCTCATTCTCTATCTCTTTCTCCCTCTATCTCTCTTTCTCTGTGCAAGAGATAGAATAATTAAATCAGCAAAGTGAAGTGCGGAAATTCTATTGGGCGGTGACTAGATTGAGGACAGGATTTGTATCCAAAGTGGAAGGATTTAGAGGTAAGAATGGCGAAAAAATTACTGAAGAAGGTCAAATTCTTAATAGATGAATGGAATATTTTAAGGAGGCATTGAATATAGATCGGGAAGAAGAACAATATAGAGTAAATATAGAAGAGAGGGAAGATGGAGGAATGGAACAGAAACCAACACTAGAAGAAGTGGAAGGTGTGGAAAAAAATGATTAAAATTAAAGCTTCAGGTGAGAATGATATAACGGTAGAACTTATTAAACTTATTGTAGCAATACATAGATAGATGATAAAGATATAGAAAACTGAAACAATGCCTCAAAATTGGAGGGCAGGAATAATCTGCCCAATATACAAGAAGGGGGATAAATTTAAATGTGAAAACTATAGGGGCATTACGCTGCTTAGTGTAGCATATAAGATTTTATCTGGTTTGATTAGTAAGAGGCTAAAAAGTTATGCAGAAGAAACGCTTGGAAAATATCAATGTGGATTCCGTCCTGGCAGAGGCACTGCAGATAAGAGTTTTACTATTAAACAGATCATGGAAAACTTTTATGAATATGACTCAGATTTTCATTTTATATTTATTGACTTCCAGCAGGCTTTTGACAGTGTTAACCGGAAGGCAGTTGAAGAGATACTTAGGGAGTATAATATTCCTCCAAAACTAATAAGGCCGATAAGAATGAACATGAGTGAAACCAATGCCAGGGTGAATGTGGGTAACAAATTCAGCGAAAAATTCGAATACAATACAGGAGTAAAACAGGGAGATGGACTCTCAGCAGCTCTATTTAATCTAGCCTTACATAAGGTGGTAAATCTAATTGATCAAAAAGGAACAATATTTGTGAAGTCCAGTCAAATATGTGCATATGCAGATGATGTGGCGATTATCAGTAGGACAACAAGTGTAATGAAACAAAATGTATATGCAATTCGAGAGAGAAGCATTAAAAATAGGTCTGGCAGTTAATGAAGAAAAAACTAAATACATGAGGATGTCCAGATCAGAAGGTAGAAGAGACCTCAGGACATAGACGTTGGAAATAAGAAATTTGAAGGAGTTTTTGGATTCAAATACCTGGGGGTTATGTTGTACAATGACAACTCTATTAGAAAAGAGATCAGGGAAGGAATACAGGCTGGGAACTGAGCATATTACGCAAATAATTTATTTACAGCTTATCACAAGGAAAACAAAAATAAAAATATACAATACATTGGTGCGACCGGTGGTGGTTTATGGAGCAGAGACCCGGACCTTGAAAGATAATGATTCGTGAAGTCACGGAGGATTGATTGGATGGGCCATGTAGAGAGAATGGCAACAGAACGAATACCAAAAAGAATCCTGAATAAAAGGATCTACCATTCAAGAGGAAAGGGAAGACCAAAGCATAAATAGATGGACGATGTCGTTGCAAATCTGAGAACGATGAGAGTAAGAGGATGGACGAAAAGAGCGCAGGATCGACGATATTGGAGGCTGATTGTGGAGGAAGTCAATGCCCACCGAGGGCTGTGGAGCCAAAAATAGATAGATAGCGCCCTAGAAACGAAACAACAGGTACAAAATTTCTATAAAGTTGTATTCATTGAATATATAAAAAGTACGGTATTATCTATTTACGATCGAAGTTGGTTTAGAACAGGCTCCGCTATCATACGTTTCGGAGCTAATAAAAATTAGGAATTCAATGGACTTATAAATATTTATATAAATATCTTCTGAAACCTTCAAGATATCGAAATGAAACATACACGAAATTTAAGTTCAAATTCCTGTTTCAATCCCTGACATTTTCATTGATATCCGTTGAGCCATTTCGGAGTCTATTCCAGGCAAACATACGGACAGGCAGACAAACAGACACTTTAAGGATACGTTTCTTGACGTACTACATATCCTGAACTGACAGCTCTATTTTCCTAACGCCAATATTTTCAGAATTGCTTTTACACTACCAACTTTCACAACAAAAGTCAGGGCAAAAGTGAGCTGATGTCTACCCTCATTACAATACGGGCGGAGATGTCCACTGCGCATCGTCTTAACACACGACTAGTTAATTCTCCTGAACTGTACATCGTATTGACAGGCAACAGATCCTTGAGACGATGCAAAATCGTTGCCTATAACCGCAGAAAATCAAGTAATTGTCTCAAAAATATGAGGGCAGTTTTGTAAACGAAGTACCAATATTTGTTTAGAAAATGTTGTAGTAGTATTGAATTATTAGACTTGCCTGATAAAACCCTCCATGCTAACCTATCCTGCGCAAGCCTTTTGATTTCTCCATACCTACCACATCCTCCCTAGAACTTGGCCTCCATCTTCTGTTCTTAGCACCTAATGCTATTTTTACAAGACCCTCCTGTTTCATAAAAACGTGGCTCCATGTTGTTCTCTTTTTTCTCATTCTGCTTAGAACTTCCTGGTTAGCGCCTCTATTTACTTATCTCATTTTCAGTATTCTCTTATAGCACCATATTTCGAAAGCTTCTATTCTTTTACTTTCTGAAACTCCTGCCGTCCACGTTTCGCACCCATATAACGTCACACTCCATACGAACACTAATAATTCTTTCCTAATATTCATAATTATATTATTTTCCAGATATTTTATTGTTTAACCGTACCTTACTTCTCACACTACATTTCTAATTAGCCAAACTATCATCACTTTGTGTTTTCCTTTTGTTAGACCATTTAGGAAAAAAGAACAATTGGAACTGTGAAGTCAGATCGGTGATTCGTTTCTGGAATACAAGGAATGTTACGCCAGCAAACATTATTAGGAAACTGAGTTGAATGGGGTAGCAATTATATTTTTAGTAAGTGGGTTAGACGATTTAGCGAAGGTCGTTAATATGTGCACGATGAGGGGGAATGAGGCCGACCGTCTGTGATCTCAGGCGAACAAAAGCTGGTTTCCCGTTAAGATAAGTGCCTGGATATCTGGAAAATAATGGTAAATAACTTTAAGAACAGCTCTCGTACGATGCTGTGTACTGATATGTCATTGTAGTGGATCTGGGCTAGAACGCATTTGTTGCGCCAAATTTGTATTGTAAAACTATTATGAAAATACTGAGGCAAATTGAAAAGATGTATTGTACGTCGAGAATCTCGTGCGTAAAAGTACAGGCTGTTGTAGAAAGACTTTGACGTTTCCTGCGTATCCCGTTAGTAAGAAAATAACGGATGTTATTTGTAGTTTAACGTCGCCTTACATGGCAGACGAAAATACTTTCCTCCGTCTTATTTTTTCTTCTACATCGCATCTCATACGACTTAGTTGAATGAAAGCTGGTTGCTCCGTTTGCACGTTACGTGGAAAAATGTTCCTTTCGTGCAGAATGATCAGATTGCGGATCTCAAGTGTGCATTAATTTATGAATTTGCATAAACAATTCATCTTTAATCTTTGAATACAAATTAAAATTTAAAAAAGGGTGACTTACATCGGTTTTTTTTCAGGAACACTGATACATCGAAGATGGAAAAATCTGAGGACATGCTTTACACGAGAATTGCGCCAACAAAATTCAGCCAAGCCAGGAAAACGATCCAGTAAGCGTCGAAAGTACAAATTTTACGAACAGCTTTTATTTCTTCTACCAACAGTTCAAGCTCGTGAAACAAGTGAAAATGCCGAACCAGTCGTAAATTATGAAGAATATGAGGAAACAAAGTATTTTGAAAGGCTACCTGATGATCCTTCTCCTCATACGCTCTCCAATACAAATACGAACACGAGTTATGAAGAAAATGTATTGGATGTACTTCGGGAGAAAAAAGAAACTACTTCGCACATGGATGATCCAGAAAAACATTTTGCATTGTCTCTTGTGCCTATGCTGAAAGGGCTTCCTACACACCGAAAGATCGATGCGCAAATTCAAATTCTTCAGGTACTAAGAAATTTTCATACCCAGGGTTCATCAAGAGATACTTAATAGTTTGACGCAGTCAAGTGTTCCAACTTCTCCATCACTGGAAACAACTCTCAAGCGGCCCCTAGACGTTCAATATATTGTGAAATATTTGATATTGTACAATATTATCCACCGTTGGTAATTTCGAAATACTGCGCAATACATTCAGCCAATCAAAAAGTGGTAGGAATTTATTGCGCATTATGAAAATATTGATTCGTCTGTGGATGATATTGCGTCAGTTCGGAGTCCACAGCCACTCTGTGTAGTGAGAAAGTCATGATTATAAAAAATTCACAAATTAATTTATGAGAGGGCTACAAGTAGACTTAAAAATATTAGCGTATTGAGTTGCATCTGACTTTGTGGAAAATAAACCTCACATTTCTGACATTCAGTTTAATAGTAAATAAATAAAAATACGTCCAAATAAGTTAGCAAATAAATTTAATTAATATTTAATGAATACAAATACAAAGTTTCATCCAACTTTGTGGGCTTCTTCAGGTAAATTTTTACATAAATAAGCTAATTGCACTGTGAGTAATTTGGCGAACTGTATCCCGCGACGGTTCATTAGTTAATTAGCTTTGTGGAATGTTAAATGAAATGGTTATAGTAATAAAATTTTAAAACATTAACAATACAAACGCTTGCTTTCTAATATAGAACGAAGCCATCTACTTAGATGCTGATAAGTGGCATTTAGTAAAACAGATTCAATTTGTTACTAACTTCAGAAGAATTTCTGAGTATAGCGAATTCTGAAAAAAAGTGGTACTTGAATAAACAATGAAACCGGCATTATGGTATATTGAATAAATAAAGCTTCTAATAGGTCAGGAAGAAAAGTTTTTCTCTTCATTTCTTGAAGCTATACCTAAAGCAATGGTCACACAACTTGCTTCCTTCTTTTTCGACACATTGACAATACCGTATATTGAAATATTGGTGAATATATCGTGTCAATATAACTGAGCAATAATATTGAGGGCGTGTGTCGTCCTATCATTATAATGCGCAATATTATTGATGATAATATTGAACATCTAGGGGCCGCTTTGCACTACTGTGCTTAACCTCAAGATTGTGACAGTGAACTGTCATACCTTTGTAGTCCTTCCGTGGATCCAGATAGACCAGAAGCCAGGTGCGATGTTACTGCTCACCACAGTGTCTGAACTTCATATTTACTGTCATGATCTATCGCTTTAAATTAGTTAGGTTAAAGCAAAAAGTAATGGTTAATTGTATTTACTGGTGTTATTGATTAATAATAAACTAAATTAAAATCTTATACTAATTTTATGTTAACTACTATAATGGATACATATTTAACAAATTCTGTATGTGTTTTTATTTTATTTTTAATTAATAGTGGCTGGCTGGTTGTCTAAGGATTTCCAAGCGGTCTTAGACCCCAGAAATCGTACGTTTTTAGCCGTCCGGGACCCGCGTCTGGACAGTCACAATACTGCAAGGAATTCCCAAATTCTAGAGTTCCTACAACCGGAATAATGAGGACGTGAAGATAAGGAACACTGCAAATTGTGGCGTAGACCCCGAAATGGGCAAAATCTAGGAAACGCGCCAAGAAATTAAAAAAAATATCAATGGTGAAACGAGAGAGAATTGTTTAAATAGGTGGTGGAAAGAAATTGGAGAGGAAGTAGAGGCGAATTGTGAGTCAGTCGAATTGTGGGGACACAAGAGGTATCGTAGTCGCTGGAGACAGCAATCACCACGCCAGTGTCTTATCCGAGGGACAAGCAGCCTACACAGACCAATGCAGCACACCATAATATGCGAGTGGTGTCACCTCATCTGTCACTAATGGTCTGTCAAAAATGTAACAAAAAATAATTTTTAGAAAATTTGCTTATTTTTCAACATAGTCTCCTTTCTTGGCCATAGATTCGGCCAAACGAATTTCCAATTTTTTTTTAACCCATCACAAAAGCAGGTTGTCAATTTGTGCAAAATCCTCCGTCATTTGCTTATTTGATGAAGATTTCTTCCTCCCAAGTAAAACAAAATCACTTGGTGCTAGGTCTAGGGAATAGGGTGGACGAGGAACATTTTAGAATCCCAACTCGTACACTTTCGCCATTGGCACTGCTGCTGTGCGCGCTGACACGTTGTCCTCGTGAAAGAACACCTTTTTGCGCGCAAATCTTGGTTAATCAGCACCAGTTTCAAACGATCCAACATAGCAGCACACGAGAGCCCGGGTTGTGCCCTTTTCCAAAAAATCTATGAATATTATTCCCTAAGAATCACCTATACAGCTGCAAACGGTGCAGTCCGCATGAACTAAATCCAAAACGGTTTAGATTTGTGCAGCTGTCCAACCAATCAAATGGAAGTGGGCAATAAATTACGACTGGCATATGTTTAAAACATTTAGGTAGAACTTTAAAAAGATCATGTTTCGAAACAATGACGCGAAAGTTAACATTTTCCCGCTCGTTCGTAAAAATTTACCAGACTTCTAACAACCCTCGTAAAAGGCAAGAAATGATAATATTACATATCGATCATGTACCACAGTTGTTGCAATTAAGCCTAGGTATAATAAGAATATAAATGTTATGCTGCTTATTGCAAAAATTTTTAAAGTAAAATCTATATAGTTTTCCAATCACGATACTGAGATTTCTATTAATAATGAGCTTTTAATATTTTAAGATATGCATAGGAACATTTCATAACCTCAAATAACACTGAGCCTGTCTGCTTCTGGAAACACCAGTCACATATTTGTAGTATTAGAGAAAAGCGTGTGGGGTAAGAACAGAAGAGGGCGGCCACGGATGGAAACCCTAAGCATACTAGGGAGGATGTGGTAGGTATGGAGAAATCAAAAGGCTTGCGCAGGGTTGCATCAAACAAGTCTAATAATTCAATCCTACTAAAACATTATCTAAATAAATTTCGGTACTTCGTTTACAAACCGCCCTCGTATTTTTGAGACAATTATTTGATTTCCTGCGGTTCTAGGCAACGACTTTGTATCGTCTCAGGGATCTGTTGCCTGGCAATACGATGTATAGTTCAGTCGCGTGTTAAGACGATGCGCAGTGGACATCTCCGCCCATATTGTAATGAGGGTAGACATCAGCTCACTTTTGCCCTGATTTTTGTTGAGAAATTTGGTAGTGTAAAAGTAATTCTGAAGATATTGTCGTAAGGAAAGTAGTTATCTTAGTTCAGGATATGAATGAAGAGTTCTCGGGATTCCAGTCGGGTGATGTCGTTAGACACCGCCATCATCTTCATATGTTGTACGTCAAGAAACGCATCCTTAAAATGTAAAGATAGTAAGTATAGCGTGCTAAAAATATGTCGTCGCAGTCTCCATATACCGTTCGTATGAAGACGATTAATGATAGTAGCGTTACTCAATCCACCCATCTGGCTTTCAATATTATCACATAACAATCAAACGATTAGTTCCTATTTCGACAGATCCCACCAAATTGACAATTTCTCCGACTCATTAGTCACAGTGATTCATATGAAGATTTGCAATAAAACGCAAATGTCTAGATTCAACATACCATTCATGATGTACACCCGGAAATACCAGATATTGAGTTTATCTTACTTCTGCTAGATGCATTTTCCCCAAAGTGCATTCGTATTAAAAATCAACTTTATTCTAACAAGTCCATGCTTCAAAAAATGTTAAAGCACTCCGGGCTATTAAATTGATACTCAAGGAAGGAATTCAATTTGCAGATATAGGACACATACAGTGGACGAGCAATCAGTTAACTTATCAAGAAAATTGGAGGTACAGATCTTGAGAAATCAATAGCCATTACAACCACCAACACTTCTCCACCTGAAGACGAATAGACATTTTATGGCATGTACGGGTACAATAGTTCATGCAGCTTTACCTCTATGCGGTATTCTTGTTAGGAAACTACTCACGTACCAGTCCAAACTTATTATTTGGCCATGATTAATTTCGTTTAGTGTTGAAATACTCCTTAAGGAGTAGTGTTGAAACAAATTTGGTCGCGCTTTTATAAGGAGTGTTCATTCTGAATTTCAGGAAAGTGGAATTCGTTTAAGGATATAGCTCTACAACACTAATTTAACTAAATTTAGAATACGCGTAATTGCTTCTCTCGTTGAATACAGTAGGCTGCATTTGTGGAGTAATCCATCTTTTAATATAAAATCACCATCATTTCGTTACTCCTGGAGCCATATAAACTGCTTCAAGGATTGAAGAAGTGTGCAATTACGAGATGATATTTTGTTAAACGATCAGACTTTGATAGCAAACAGCGAACGATCTACGAGGCAGTCTGGGGATTGAAGACCTTTGGCGTCCAGCAGTGCTTCCTGCTACCCCAATTGGATCAGTTTGTTAGAAGCCCCCTTTCCAGTTCAAGTCACGAACTAGCTTCTCTTCAGCCGTTCGCGAGGCCGTACTTATGCCGCTCATTCAGAATATTGCAGCATTCACTCTGGATGGCTGCACTATACAAGTTCGGTAATTTGTTACTTATCCGACTTCTTATATTGAAAATTTTAGCTAGTACTTCAAATGAATTTATTTACAATTTCTCCCGCTGTTAGAGGATTGGTCAGACTGGTTTTATTAAAACCAATTTAGTTTAGAAAATATTAATGCCAGTGACTCTTGCCGTTCTGGAAACGGTAGTCTTAAAAACGAGTAATTTTCTTGCTCCACTTGAAGTGTCGTACTTCAGTAATAATTCCAGAGAGATTTAGGCCACTAACAGTGGATTGCGGTTTACTAATTGTCCAGACTATCCACACCGAGAAATCTGACAAAATCATCTAGAATAGTGCTTCCCAAACTATGCGACATGACGTGTTACAGGGAAACCGCGAAAATATTACGTTAGCACATTCAGCCAGTAAAAGGTTTCAGAGGATAATTGAAAATCCCTTTACTTAGGTTCCTGAATCATTGTGATACAAAAATATAGCCTATATTACACAACTTTGTACAGTATACTAAAATGTCATATTCTGTAAATATTTATTATAGACTTGAATCTAAATCTATACGGTATTTTTTATTATACAAGAGTCAGACAAATATAAACGCGAAGTTTTTAAATAATTTTTCTGAGAACGATAGAATTTTTATACATTTATACATTGACCCGAACCATATTTTTCTCAGAGTTTTGGAAGCTTCCTGATTCCGTCGTCATAAAAACCTGAAGGTTGAGTCTTTAACCAATTGAGCACAAAGCGTTGAATCTCTTCATAGCTACTGAACCTCTGACATCCTAGAGCTTTCTGACGGTCAAAACAGATGGTAGTCACACGGTGGTTGTAGTATGGTGGATGTTACCAATTTGGTCTGAGTTATGCACGCCGTGTGAGGCGTTGCATTGTCGTGAAGGAGGTTGACGTTTCTGATTGGGAAACGTCTCTTTTGCTTAACCATGTGCCTTTCTGATGATCGAATGTGCACTCCCGTGACTTACACCAACTGAAGAACCAATTTCGTCAACGGCGAGGTGCCGGTCTTCCTCCAAAAGCTACCTTACTGTTGTTTTCTGCGATGGAAGTTCGAAGACGCCGAACGTGATGATTTTCCACAATTTCCCGGCCTTCAAAAAAACTGTTTTGCCACTCGTACGCGCAGAGAGAGTTTCATCCTCGAATTGTGCCGTAATGGAGTTAAAATTTCATAAAGTCTCACTCCTCTCTTCAAAAACTTTAAAATAATCCGTCGCCCAACGGAAGCAAGAACCTCTTGCTCACTCATTGCTCAGTAGTGGAGTGGAAAGACCCAGACGGAATTCGTGATAAAGTGGCCATGCCCTCCGATTCTCCTACTAGGCTTCAAAAATGAATTCCCGTTTATATTTGACTCGCCATCGTACTAGCTGATTGCTCGGATATTTAATTATATTAGCCTGGTCATCTCAACCTGGGGCTGAATTATAACAGAAGTTGCTTATTGAATGTCAAAATTCAACACTCCTTCTTCCATAATCGCTCAATAAGGATACTCCCATTTCATGCTAAATGGAATTGAAATTACTATAGTATCAATCTTATTGACCGGAACTATGTTTTAAATTTCAGCTCCCTCCAACGCCGCTCCTGAATGTGATACTCGTGACTAACACCGACAGTCCTTCCTTCCGGTTCGCAATGAACACGTGTACAATTGTTTTTCAAAAGTGCTACACGCGTTAATATGTTTATGCAGAACACACCACTTTTTTTCCTTGGCTCTATAGCGTATTGAGGGCCTTGGTCTACCGGGTCAACTGCGGGCTGTCATCTTACACGACATATTTCGAGTTTGGAGTGATTCTCCAGTGGTCTTAATTCCAGTCTGCGTGACAATGACGGCACAAAAATCACAACCCGTGCCAGGATTGGAACCCGGGGCCTTTGTGTTATGAGGCAGAGACACTAGACATAGACCACAGGAGGTCGGCACATACATAACCATATTCATATTTACGAAAATTATGCCTGTTTTGCACATAAATAGTGAACTTCGTTTATTGGAATAAGATAGTTGATTCATCTCTTCGGTCTGTTTACCATAATGCAATTTGTAAATTATGTAAACGTTTTATTTAAGTAATAATGCATTCTAAGTACTTAATATATATGCAAAATGTTTTCATACATTACTTGATTCTCACACGCGGCGCACGCATAAATAGTTGGGCAAGCCCATCTTGGTCCCAAGCCAAGGATTTTAAATTATGTCTGCCTCAAACCGAGACGTCCTTGGCTAGTTTTGAGAGATGTATGTTTCGATATCGTAGACGTCGGGCACACGGTAAAATTAGCTCGCGGATCCCACTGGACCAGTCGACCAGCTGCCCCCAAATCAGGTCGAGGCATACAATCAGGTTTGTTGAGTCCCCACAACAAACACTGCCTCCCGTTATCGGATTGGTGTGGGATTAATGCCAAATGCCCGACCAGCAAATTTCTCTAGGGTTTTCCCCGCATCACTTTTAGGCGAACCACGGAGTACCTTTTTCCATCCCTTACTCTGATGGTATAGAATAGTTATACGGTAAGATTATCCGCTGATCCCATAGGACCAGTTGTTTAGTTTCCCCCACCAAGTGTGGGGTTCTTCTCTCCTTTGTCCCAGACCAAAGATTTTAAAGTAATTAGTCGGGAGCTGTGTATGTATCACGAACGGGTATACGGTAATAATCTCATAGGAACAGTCGGCCAACTGCCCCCAAATCTGTTCCAAGTATGGATTCGGATTTGCTGTGATCAAAAAAACAATGTCTCCAGTCATGCAGGTTTGCTACGATTTGCCCTGCATCACTTTTTGGTGAAAAACCGGGTAATATATTTCAACTACAATCTGGGGCTCTATCTTCCACGTGCCTGTGTTTATCCCTTCCCATTCTATTAAAAGGGAGTATCACCAGAACGAATAGCCCTTACGTAGCCTTTCTTTATATAAATCGCTTTTTTAATTTTATAGTTTTTCAAACCAATTTAACCGTATTAGCAGCCAACGTCAAATACGTTCAACAAACTAATGTTTAGACTATGGGCGTCACGGAAAATTTGTGATACTTTAAGGACTATGGGGACGAAAAAAGTTTGGAACCACTCTTTCAGCCTATTCTTCGGTCTTCCTTGGGTTTACACATGAAATATTTAAGGTCAGTGAATTAATTTCTGAAACTATTACACATTGACATAAAAAGTGCATTAATTGAATCTCTGATTACAGCACACAACTTGAGGACTTAAGCGTAGAGGTCTGGTAAGAGTTAAATTTTCGAACTTCCGTTCTTTACATGTACGTTCAAGGCTATATGTGGTCAAAAGTATTTTTTAGTATCACTCTACATTACAATGTGGTTTTCATATGGGCGTTTCGCTAGCGTCAATAATACACTATGTTGACTCAAACAGATACTATGGCAGCGAAATTCAATATAGAAGCTCGGCGAATATGAATAAATCTGATGAGGATGGTTTGAGTAATGGCCAAAAATAGGTTCATTATAGGCCGGGTCTATTTACTACCTACTAAATTCAACAATTCCAGGATAAATAGCTGCCAGATAAGTAAACAGGCCGAGGAAAATCTACAAAAATGTAAATATTCACAGAGAAGTCAAAAATACTACGAAGACTGGTTACGGGGAAGCCTCAATCCTTGATGGTAGTAAAAAATTGGGCAACCGGGGGCAAACTGCAAAGTCCGGATCTATCAAACTTCTCGACGCGATATCCAGGATAATTCGAGCGCATCAGGCTTTAGTGTGCAGAATGGTGAAATGAAAGCTGCACTGATTGGAAGCCCTCACTCCCAATCTTTTTATATTCCATTAACGATGTAGCGTTATTTGCCCTTGCCAGGTGAATATATGTTAGTGGTTATGTAGTTAGCATTAGGGGAAAATACTGAAAAACACATACCTGGAATCAAGAAAATTGAGGATTAGGTTGTTTGTAGGATTAAATTATGTGATGAGGCTCAACGGAAACTTATATTTATGCTCTGATTTTGTGGTAGTTTTACCTAGAGACTTTGGGTAAAGGTGCCACGTTTTGACGGTTTGAAGCCTGTAAAAGGATCTTTTGGTCACTGTGGATTTCTTCGTTTATAAAATTTAATTTGGCCTCGTAGTGGATGTCAACTATTTTGGATCTCCTTGTTATGTTAAGTGGCCATCTTAGACAGTGGTTTTGTACTCTTTGGAGGATGGTAATGTGTGACTTGGAGGCTGTTCCCCAGATCTGGCAGCCCTAAGTAAGTAGTGGTTTTAGCATGGCTTTTGTGATTGTTTTGTGCCTTTTATCTAGGTGATTGGCTCTTAGTAGAGGATAGAGTAGGTCGATCCTCTTCCTTGCCTTATTGTTGATTTCTTGAATGTGATCTTTGAATAGGAGCCAACCATCCAAGAGGACTTCTAGATATTTGCATGACTTATTCCAGGGCAAAACTGTGTCCTCAATAATGACGTTTGGGATAAGGTCATCTGGAAGTCTGCGCCTTGTGAATAGGATGGCTTGGCATTTGTGCTCGTTAAGTAGCATCAGGTTCTCCCTGAACCATTTGACCATTTTCTTTAGTTGGAAGTAATTCTTGTCAGTAGAAAAGAATGCTGTATCGTCCGCGAATTGGAGGTTGGTGACGTTATTAGTTTTGGGAAGAATAAAAATGTTAAATAAGGTCTGCGCCAAAACCGAACCCTGTGGAATCCCTTTCAAAACTTGTCTTACTGGATTGGTGCCCGGATATGCTAAGTTTGAAGGATCTGTTAGATGAAAAGCTATTCACAAGTCTTATATTTAGGGGCAGCTTGAATTTCATCAACTTTTGAGTGAGTATGGAATGGTCGACATTGTCGTATGCCTTCTCCAGATCTAGGAAGACTGCTGGAGAGATACTATTTGAGTTGATAGCCCCTTTTGCGTCTACAAGGTTTAGCATATGAAATAAGGTCTCATGCTTTCTTTTAAAACCACGTAGTTCCGGTCTGATTATTTTTGGCTCTTGGAGTACCCTCTGCAGTCTTCAGAGGATTACCCTTTCGAATAGTTTGCCTATAGCTGGGAGAAGGCTAATTGGGCCGTAATTAGATATTAATGAAGAGTCTTTGCCCGTTTTGGGGATTGGGCTTACTCCCAAACTCATGTTCAATAATAGTACCGGTGGCGTAACAAAGAATTATTCACGCAACGGGGGGTAAATACACTAATTTATAAATTCAGTTTTTAAATATTTTTAATAAGATACTGAGATCCTCCAAAACATTATTTCAAAGAATCGTTACTTCTTCATAAACAGAAATGAAATATAATAAAATAGTGTAATGATACGATGTGAAACGAATCAGCGCCCTGTAAACAACCACAGCGACCAGAACGTTGCAAAACAACCAATCCTAGCGACGTACTAGATTTAAGATTTAATTCTTCCAATACCCAGGATTGTTCTTTACGCTATTATCAGTGCTGCAAGGCCCAGCTGAACATGGTCATACGAGGGAGTTGTTACTTCAAAGATGTTTTGGGGTACACGATCATGACATCATATACAACCAACACAATCGTAAAGTAGTCAATCAAAACTTATTAAGTGTCGAATTTAGCACAATTCAAATTTGGGAACTGGTGGACTTATAGACCCCACGTATTTCGTCATACCCATGAAGCTCCGCCCTTAGACCATGATTGGTGCGAAAGTAGTGACGTCATAGTTAGAACACGTCCAAGAAACTATCTCTTAAAAAATGTTAGTCGAATAATTCGTCCCTATCGCATAATTGAAAGCCGTTGTAAAATAGCCAATGTGAAATAGAAAAGGAAGAACTCTATCATTATTATTTAAACATGACATTACTCTATAATTAACTTCACGCCTCATAATATTCACCGTGTTCCGAAAATTCCTCAAAAAGGCAAAAAATAAAACAATTTTGAAACAAATACAAAAAAAAGAATAACATTCATTTGTTCCAATTAAAAGATCTCCTTTCAAAGATTAACGTAAAATATTTTCATAAATATAATTACAAATATTTGAATGATAGCATTAATGCCGAAACTGTATTTTGAATTAAGGAATTTTTTTACTAAAGTAGAAATATTCTAATAATTACATATTATGATGAAATGTTTGCGGCAAATGACACTATTAACATTTACGACTTCGCAGTTAATAATGGGCGTGGCTTGTTCGGAGAGAGGGTATGACGTATACGTTTGGGACCTGGTGTTCTCCTTAAGCCGAAATTCTCAATTTGCATTGATATAACTTATATCAAGCAACTTGTATTGATATAATCCAATTACAATCACTATCGTCAAGGATCTCGTAGACCAAGTATTACGTTACAAAAGCGCTAGCCGGTTGTAATATTAATAAGGACAATTGGCAATCCAGTAGCTGAAAAAATTCACATTATTACTATTTTAAGTCAGAGCCTAATCACCGATGAATCGCAACATTTTAATAAAGAACATTTTTATCAACATAATATTCTAAATATTTTCAATCAGTAATCGTTAATCCACTTACGTACCTTAAAATGTACCCGACCATTATAAGGACGCCACGGTAACCTTGCCAAAGATACACCAGGCTACCCAGAGATACTACACCAATCATGCTTCACACTCATATTTTTCTGACCAACAAACACAATTAAACGTTCCCTTTTGCAGTATTACAACCCGAAATCAGATTATATGTATGCAACATATATATATATATATATAATGATAATTACTGTCTCACCGTTGGAAGCCATTTGTAACGAACAATAATAACTTATTTGATGGAAATACGTGATAAGTATAAGGACCGTTTGAATGATACGTCTGATTACTATTAAAATGAACAGGATTAATCTTGTGAAATTATATGCAAGTTGTCCAGTTTGGAGCATAGAGAAAATTCTACAAATTTAAATGATTACATATTTGCAGAGTGCGTAATTTTAGCTCTCTGCCTGAAGATAACAGCTTTCCACCAATACACATACAGAGTAAAATGATTATTGTCGTCGAAATAAAATGTTTACATCCCGGATAAAAATCTAAATAATGATTTCCTAATCACAAAGGTATGCATTCAGCACTAAATTGTGATCAGAAATTAAAACTAATTTCAAAAGTTTAGGATATCTGACAATTTAAATCCTGTTTTGAAGCGAATTTGGTTAAAAATCTGTTACCAAATTTTGAACCTAAAACAGTTGATTAACATGAATTTTATTATAATTTTAATTATTGGCTATTATTATGAAAGTAACTACAAACGTTTTTTAATTAACGTGTTTCATACAGAACAATACAGCTGTATTTCATTGAATTGTATTGAATCAGTATATAAACTTTTTAAAAGTCTGTTGCGGTAAAACTATGTTGTAATAATAATGGCTGAATGTCTTTACTATGGTCTCGAGTTATGGCAAAAACCGTCACAGATTAGGAGTTTTCTTTCGGTCGTTACGTTAAGTATTAATTAAGGTGACTGCATAAAAAAGTAACGAAATTTGTCAACTCTTCAGTAGAAAAATATTAATTATGAAGAATCTCGTTAATGATTGATATTCTCATGAAAAATATAGTTCGTCATACTACAAAATTTAAATTTGAATTATCCAATAGATATACAATCTGTCTATTATTATGGACAATAAATACATTTACGTAAGTAACTATTTATAAACAAAACCTGAGGAGCAATGCTCCTGTGAGCATTCCCCTAAATAAACTATGATATGGCATTATGAAGCTTTTTTAATTAAATCAGTGTGTAAGGCCTGAATCTTGTTAATCTTCTCGTCCTCGTCCTCGAACACAATTCTTGCCAGTTGATTTTAATGCCTTGTAACCTTGTCTTTGTGCCTGTTGCTGATATTTCTTATTTCTTGGTGGACTGTGGGTAGGTTTAGGTCAGTTTGTAAGACTATGTTGGGAACATACCAAGGTGTGTTTACTATTGCTATGAGAATTTTGTTTTCAAACCTCTGTATTATATCTAAGTTATATGAACTTATAGTTCCCCCACAGTGGTATTCCATACGTCCAGATAGGTTTTAGGATAGTTATATAAATTAGAAGCATATTTCTTTTCTTGTAATACTGGGGGTATTTGAATATTAATTATGAGCAATTTATTAAGTTAGATTTTAAACTAATTTAATTTAAAAACTGGAAGCACAATAAGTACAAAACTTAGGGTCCATTATAATTACCGCAGCTAGCTTAAATTGCATTTTGTGCGAATTTATCTATTTAAGGGGCATTTCGTACAGCATACGCACCGGAGATTAATTTGCACTCACGCGTCTGGCTTCCGGGTCTTTATGTTTAGGGACGGCTGCTTCCTCTGTTGACTTCGGCGTTGTTACCTGGGAATCACGGCTGGTCGCACCCCGTGGTATTCTTCCTCGACACCAGCAGATGACGTGAACGTCTTCTCTTAGTTTGTCTCCAGATTAAAAACAAGCATTTCTCAATCCTCTCCACCTTCCTACTTCAAAGTTCATTCCTGACTAACTACTTTCTCTTTCCAAGATTCTTTCCCTACTGTCCCTCCTCGTACGAAGATTATTTCCCAACACACTTTCCTACTTCCAAGTTTCATTCCCGATTGATCAATTTATCATCCTTCACCTCACCCGGTAATCTTTCTCGTCCTTCCTACATGTGGTGGATGGCGGATCACATGACGCCCAGCCTCAGTCAAATGTCCAGCTTGGCTCGCAGTTTTTCTATATACTTTGTGGAGATATTCCCGGTGTGAATGACCTGGATTCAGATAAGTGTTCCTTAATCCGCCAAATTGTGGATTTAACAGGCCCGGGTCACTTATTGACGTCAGCTTGTTAATGCCGACTGAGTGTATCGCCACTGAACAAATAAAATGGCAATTGCCACTTGCACTCATTACATTCTAATATATAAAGGAGACTTTCTGCCCAGCAGCCAGTTCATTTGGGTAAGTTTTGGCCGCTTCATTTTTCTGAGTATATGCGGGCGCCAGTTATACTCCTAAATATTTCATTGCTTATTTGAGTGGTATGGGATTTCTATTTAAAGATATTTCTGGACAGTATCCACTTTTCAGTGCAAATGTAATATGAGATAATCTTATCTTGCTTGCTTTAATACACCGACGTAGTTAGTCATTCTTCTAGGCGATTTAAATGTACTGTAGATTTATGGATACTACTAGGGAATCTTCGTGCAATGATAATATTGTTGTATCGTCAGCATAAGTAGCAACAACTGTTTGAGCATTTCT
The DNA here is from genome assembly GCA_034510155.1 of Eucriotettix oculatus. Classification (NCBI taxonomy): domain Eukaryota; kingdom Metazoa; phylum Arthropoda; class Insecta; order Orthoptera; family Tetrigidae; genus Eucriotettix; species Eucriotettix oculatus. The sequence continues at coordinate 102,125,423 of CM067377.1, read as the reverse complement.
GGTAAATCTGCAGTATAAATTGAGTACAAAGGTCGACCGAGAATGCTTCCCTGTGGAATACCTCATAATAATGGGTACACTTTTGAAATTGTTTCTTAATATATATTATATAAATAATAATTACCATTACTGCAATTTTATGTATCTGTCACCGGGTAAAGTTCCCATTTATAGATGAAGTAAATATATACATGCATTATCTGAATGTAATATAGTAGATAAAGTGTTAAGATAATGCAGAGCATGCATGAAAAGCCACGACTGGAGCCGACAGCGCTTTCGGCCGCAGTCGTATTTACGAGAGCTTCAAGTGGTTTTGGTCGGCTGCGTTGTACGCCCTGTAGCCGAGTGAAATTTGAGCTTAACATCTTCCAGTGTCAGCGCCATTGTTATCCCTGCAATGTCTCTAGCAGAGCTTCCCTCTTCACGCTAGCAGTGTTTGTTGTTCATAGCCTCCAGGCTCCCAGTCTTAGCACTTGCGTCTCCAGCCGGCCTGAGACATCACACTTCGCCTTCATTTAGTCAATAACGGATAGGACAATTAATTTGCATTCACCGCGATACACGCTTCTTCCTTAACCCGTGACAATGAAATAAAAATACCATCTCTTATAAAGTTAAACAGGTTGCTAAGTGAAAAACATTGAATAAATAAATATATTACAGGGGGGTGAGAATAAGTTTTAACTATTTACATAAAGTCTGGATCGGTTCAACATATCTGAATAAAAAATAATTTAGGTTGTAGTGTACACATGTTTTCTAAATTATTGAAGGGGTTAGTTTTTCATTATAATTAAATAATTTTGTCACACTACATTTTTCCGACCTGCAAAAGTCTAGGGTTCGTTGCCCTTCAGGTAACGACCGGAAGACATGGCATTAATACATCTATTGAAGTGGCCCTTTGAAGAATTAAGAATCCTTATCGGAGCCACGTCAATGTCATAAATGTGGTGGATAAGCTTCTGTTTCTACACTTTGGCACGTCTGGTAATTTTCCCAGAGAAATTTCTATTTTGGGCGAGACGTGTGAACCCCGTATTGCGAACTCTAAAATGTAATGTGAGTTCCTATTGACCAAAATTCGAACCTGGAACGGTTAGTCAGAGGTTTCAAGGTTGTTGAACAGTTATTTGTTGTTGAGTTGTCATGGAGTGGTTGAAAGTTAGTTGTTGAGTCGTGAGAATGGTGGGCTTTAGTTCTAGAAGTTAGCTGCGGAGAGACAGTTATTCAAGAGTTGTCGAGAAGAGTGGTTGTGGAGATATTATAAAGTTGTCTTAAGGAGGGGTTGCTGTTAAGTAATAGTAATAAATATTTCAGACAGAGGGGACGGTAGTTGATAATATTTCAGTCAGGGCAGTTGTCTAAGGAAGGAGAAAGGGAAAACGGTGAAAGAGTTTTTTTTATTAACAAGCTACATGAGGGTGATCCTGAAACTTGCAACTCTCCTTTAATAGCATACGAAGGGAATTGAAAGGGGGGGGTGCGGAAGGTAGAGCAAGGTAGCCAAGGGTTGACTAGGGTCCCCGGGCTGTTCAAGGATCCTACCCGGTGTTTCACCTAAAGAGATGCAGTAGCCATTGCCACCATCAATTAATGTTCGAAATGTAAAGGCCTGGTATTTAATCTCACCATACCCCGAGAGAAAATGATTCAGTTTGTTTTGTCATTTATGAATTTTAATTGTGAATTTCCAAATTGCATTTTTTAAAGAGTAAGAAGATAAGTTTTTATTTATTTTATTTGTTTTCTTTTGTTAAATATATTATAAAACTTTAAACATTCTTAGCATTTAATTATCCTGCTCTATTAATTCAAAGTAAAATCGAAATAACTCATAAAATGTTACAAAGTGTTAGTTCTTTCATGCTAAGGGCGTTATTATTTCTTTCTCAATTAATCCAAATTATTCAACAATTCCGTCATACACGGACTCAAAAAATACATACTGAGGTACCACATTATTATGTAGCATAAAACAGGACGTTATATAGGTTGGCGCGTTTCTTTTCCAAGCAAAATATTTCAATACTAATGTTAAAACATTAAACAGTGCAAGTAAAAGTACATCAAATGTTCTTTTTACAAGCATTTTAATTAAGGCGTTTTTATTAGTGTTTTAAATACCTTAGGTGATGAAACATCATGGTCATTTCCGGTATAAATGTAAATAAATAACAGCTACGGTACGCATGAAGGCGCTGTTGTTCATATTTTCACAGTTACTCCATTGATTAGTTATTCTTAAATATAACTTAATTGATTTGCATCAAACTTATTTTAAATAGCAGGTTTCTACACAACATACGTTTTTACTTTAAACTTTAAATGTTTACACATTTATATTACATTTAGCGCTATCAATGAAAAACTCCTGTCAAAATAGGACTATTATTTATAGATTAAATACAGGATACTGTACCCATAAAGAATAGATTAAGAAAGAAGAGGAACGGAAAAAGAGGAAAATTTTAGCAAAGGCAGTTCAGTTGCAAACAAAATCGTTTTGCGAAAGAATAACCGTACGCTAATTATGTTGTTGTTGTGGTATTCAGTCCGAAGACTGGTCTGATGCAACCTTCCACGCTAACCTATCTTGTGAAAGCCTTTTCATTTCCTTATAACTTTCACACCCAACATCCTCCCTTATCTGCTTAGCGTATTCTATTCTTATTCTATCCTCGGCCTCCCTCTTCTGTTCTTACACCACACACTTCCCTCTAATGCTAATTTTACAATACCCTTTTTGTCTTTAAACGTGGTCAATTAATCTATCCCTTCTTTTGGTCAACGTCCACCATGTTCGCTCTTCCCCTATTCTGTTTAGAACTTCCTCATCAGTGATTCTATCCACCCATCTTATTTTCAGATTTCTCCTATAGCACCATATTTCGGAGGCTTCTATTCTTTTCCTTTCTGCAACTCCTATCGTCCACGTTTCGTACCCATATAACGCCACATTCCATACGAACATTTTTAACTTATATTAACCGTAAGTAAATTCCTCTTTTTTGCGAAAGCCTTTGTTGCCTGTGTTATCCTACTATTTATGTCTACTATACTTCTACCATCCCTAGTTATTACGCTTCCCAAGTAGCAGAATTCCTTAACTTCCGTCAAAATATCCCTTCCCAATCTAAAACCCTTTGTTCCCCACAGTACACTCCATTACCTTTGTTTTCCCTCTATTAATCCTCATATTGAACTCTTTCTCCATGACCACGTTCATGCCATTTATTATGGTTTCAATCTCTTCTTCTGACTCCCCTAATACTACAATATCATCGGCAAAGCGTGGGGTTTTCATTTTTTCTCCTTGCAGTATGATTCGTTTTCCATATTCAGTTTTAACTTACTTCATCGCCTATTAAACAGCAAGGACGACAGACTGCTTCCTTTACTTACTCCTTTCTTGATTTCTGCTTTCTTTTCTTGATCTTGTACTAAACATTTTTTACAATAAATTCGTATTGCGTGTATTATATCTCACAAGAATCTTCATTAGGAATGATATTACTTAACACTATCTACATACTTTACTTTCAGAGTCCAACTCTTTTACATACGGAGATGAATAGTGGGTTTGTTAATTACTTTAGCTCTATATTAATATATTAAAAATAAGCTTTTATCATATAAAAAGAAAACCACTAACTTTAACCTAAACGATTTACAGCAATATTACAATTTTAATGTTTTCAACTTTCTAAAATGAAAAGGCTTGTGCAAAATAGGTTAACATGGAGGGTTGTATCAAACCAGTCTTAGGACATGTAGAGGGTGAATATTTCTTGTAAATGATAACGGAAGGTGTAAATTAGAGAAACAACCTAACAAATGAGCTCAAATTCGACCAAAAAAAAAGACCTTAGTCTCGGAGTCTGGATCACACTCGAATGTTTCTGAGAAGTGAGATATTAAGTTCATCTGTAAAATGCGTCAGCTAATTTAGACAGTTAGTAACCGTGGAATCATAAGGTCAACACAGGCGTGTCGCCTGAAATTGAGGTGTGGCCATTGACTTTAAAGACGGCATTTCGATGCTGTTGCGAGATTCTTATCTTCTAGTGATGTAAGACCTAAGTACTCCGTAGGATGCAGTAATAATATATAGAAATATAAATATAGAAACACTGAGAAGGCAATTTAACCTCTTTGAACGAGTATCGGCTTTTTTTGTACTACGTCATATGATTTCAAAATAATTTTTAGCAATGAGGACGAGAATAATTTGTAATGTATACTTCAATCAAATTGATTTACTGTAATTAAAAGTACGTCTTTAGTAGAGATGTTTCAGAAATTAACGACCCCTGTATTTGCACTTTCGTACTTCAACCTCTTTCCTTTTTAACAGTCTTCCAGTCTATATTAGGAAAGAACAACTACAATATGCTTTGACCAAAAAGTGTAAAAACATCCTGATGAGTGGAGCTAACTTCTCATGACAGACAAACCTTGATCGTTACTCCAATTGTTAAAATTGTTTGTCCATAAAAGTTTTCATGTATGGTGTGTACTCCATTCTTATTGACACTTCATTTATTTATGCGATATATTTTTTTCGTATACTGGTTTTGGTGAACGTGGTTGCTTTATACTCGTATTTCCATTTGACGACAAACTTCAGTAGTGAACACAGAGGAAAAAGTTGGGCGGTGGAGAGTTTTGTAAAATTTATATTCGATTAGAATAATAATGTTTAATCGTACACCAAATTATATCCGTTTATTATGTATTTGTTGCTTTGTTTTTCATACTTAATAGGTAAGGATGGTTTTTGAAAAAAATTATGAACGAATAATTAGTATTACGTAATTATAATGAACATCGTGTACAAAAATTTAAAAAATATAACAATTGTTATTCACATAAAAACGCATAAATAATGGAAATGTCCCCTCTTGAATCTGTACGACATGGAATCTGACCTTCCGTAGTAGCAATACGTGAAACAAACAAACAAACGAAAGGGCAAAAAAAATTATACCGAAAGTGTTAATGTGATGTATTAGAAACTTTTACTTAGCAACACATTCAACACTTTTACAGGAACATTAATTTCAACTATTAGGGGAACATAATAATAATTAACGTCTGTGAATAACAAAATCAAATTACCATTTTAATTTTGATATTGTTATTGTTTTAAATAAGGAAATGAATATGAAGAAACGATTTATAAATTTACTGTCAATATAAAACATTTCACTTTGCAACTAAACAAATTGGACGATGATTTATTAAAGTATCTTTGTTAATTTTATCTTTTGGCTATTCTCTGACTGTATACTCTTTGTATCTTCAGTCGATTTCGTTTATTGACGAGGACCACAATGGATGGTCGAAACGTCTACCTTATGTTTAAAAAAATTCATAATTTTGTGTAAAAGTCTGTTATGCGTGTCGTTAATTCATTTGATTTTATTGAGGGCGTAGTACATTAAAAGTACGCGAGTTAAGTCTTGAAGTCTGCGACCCATTATTCAGTGTGTACGTGGCAGCACTTTCACCCTCCTTTGGACAATGGAAATGAGCCTTTCTTCAGACTTATGGAAGGCGCTTTTTTGAACAATGACTGTCATCCATATATAATTCGAAAAGGACTCGCCTCCGTCAAGTTGGAAGTTTGACGAGAAAAATAAGGAATGGCTACGGCCAGGAACTAATACAAAACATATGTCAACGCATGCAGCGTCTTGAAATTTGTCTTATTGGCGCAATTGTTCAAAAACAAGCCAAAAAGTGTTATTTGAAATTACAGCCGATTGTCTACTGGAAAAAGGAGGTGGATTTTGGAAACCTACCGAGGTTTCGCGGAGAGACATTTTGAGGCGAAAAGACAGAAAATTGTGAACCGCTGGCATGAGATATTAAAATTCAGTGCCGCTGTTGAGAGCTGTATCAAGCTTTTGAGACCTTAGAAGATATTTTGGACCCAAGGCGTCCGCCATGCAGTGAGATCAACCACGATGCAGCAAGAGAGGATAGACATCAGGTGCCTACAAGCCAGGAGACCGAAGCAAAACGCCGCCAGACAATGCAACTGCAGTCCCTCGACGGTATCGTTGGTTTTCATTTTACAGTTCGCATTTCCATACCTATTTGCCATAAATTATGTTGCTTCCTCTTGGTTAACTCCACAGGAGTCCCTAATTTTAATGAGTCTCATGTAAAATTTAAATTTGTCAATGCTCTGCCCTTTTAGGAAAATTCATTTTTGTTTTCCTTTCTTTTGAATTTTTTCTAATTTCATTTATTAAATTTTGTTCATTTATTAAAGGAAATGTCCTTTTTATTTTAAATTCATTTGTTATCATTATTATACTTTCCTTCAGAAGTAATTCCCAATAATAACTAGTAGCTTAATTAAATAATAATAATTAATAAACCCCGTCGCCCAATGTGGAGCTTAATACTATATTTAATAAATTAATAAAATTCCAACCTCACTATATTTATAACAGGGAAACACCAATCAACTTCTTTAAAGAGTAGGCCTTTTAATATACAATTTTACTGTGATTCACGAAACGTTTTTTCTCGGAGTGTCGGAAACCCGAGGTCGATACGGAATATTGTTTGATATTTAAAAACTTAACACAAGTATGAAAGAACTCTTTCTCAGACTTCAACAGGAAATACCTCATGAGAACTGAAAACAGTTTCCATGCTCCCACAAAACTAAATAATTAACACCGAAACGCTACGAAGAAAACTCCAAATGATTATGCATGAAACGGATTTGACTGGTCTTACGAACAAAAATTTCTTAGAATAGTCATGTTAAATCACTCTTGATAAAGTAAGTCACAGGTTTATAAATGTTTCATATTTAGACTATTAGAAACGTCTGTACCGATACAAGGCGATATTTGTAACTTCTACGAATTGTATTGACAATTTAAAGGAAGTAACCCAACGATAAATGCACTCAGAGAGGTAGAGAATTAATTAATCTACACATAATTCCAAGGTAAATAAAGTTATTGATTGCAGATATAAGTTTGTAAAACACGAAATTGCTAGTACACGGAGCATTGTCGACGTGAAAATAAATGCTTACATTGAAAAGTTCAACGTTTGGTCATAGAATGAAGCGATATAAATGAAATATTCTAAAATTTCCAATTATGGGAACGGCAAATTAAAGAATTTCCATTTTGCGCGTTTCCATTATAAAAACTAATTTGGACGTCCTTCACTGGTGAAAGCTTCAAAACGAAATAAAGCCTGTACACTTGAATGGTGCGTCACTCTCGACAAAATGCTACAGTGATTCTATATATTTTTAGAATAAATTCCACAATTCCATAAACACCATTTTCTTATCATTGTGAAATCGTAATATTATGACAGACTGATAACTCCTATAGATTTACTCGTGAATATAGGGGCTACGAAAGGATTTAGTACTAAACTCTTAGTTTATTTTGAGGATTATTTCGTTTTGCTTCAAAGAACAATGCGGAAAGTTCAAAATATGTGCATAATGCAAGAATAAAAATTTGAAGGTTAAATATGTGTAACTGAAATGTATGACATTATTTTAGTTCCAATATTTATTTATTAAACATTTAACTGTCAAACAGAGAAGAAATGGTGCAATTAAATGTCAGCCTAAAAACAACGAAACAGAATTTTGAACACCAGAATGGAAAAATCTCCCGGGTTCGATTCCATGGTATGATCGACATTTTTCCACTCCGACTTTTTACTTTCAACTGTTTGAAACTTGTCAATGTTAAAATTGTGATCTTTAGGTACCTTTTTCTCGGAAACCATTACAGACACGGAATTGAAATTTTCTTAACCTTTGGGTATGTGAAAGATGAAGAATTTATTTATTATAATTATTTTAGCTATTAATTTATTTATCGAGAACTGTTTTTATGGAAAATCTTAGACGTTTTTATCTTTATCTATAAGTAATTAAAATAATTTATTCTGCTTCCACACGCATACCATAAGGTTAAAAATAAACTGCAAAGCTACAGTGCTGTATCTATTGAGAAAAAAGGGTACCTATTTTAACATTGGTAAGGTACGTCCTTCCGTCTCCCCTTAAATGCATCTTTTATTTATTAATTAAGCATTCTAGGCTTCGTAACCAGGTTAAATATTTATCACACAGCATTTCAATGGCGCGTTCTGTTATTAATTGAAAAATGTAACCCAAAATAGTTGTTAACTTCAACACAGAAACTATAAAATTATATCTGGTGTCATCCTGAACGATTCATCCATCTAAAAAAGCTCATTTTTGGCGTTTTTCACTCTGGCGCCAGGTTCGCAGCAACAAATTCTCCAAAGTGTATTGTCTGCAAGCTGTAAATCCTCTGACTTGTAGAGAGTTATATACAAATGAGAACTACAAAATATGAATGCCGCGCCTACTTTATTTATCTCAGTAGGATGTTTTGAAAATACGAAGAAAAATAAGGTGAAACTTTTTTGGCAACTTTTTTTTTGGGGGGGGGGGGAGGTTATGCTGGCTAGGTATAATATTTGTTTAACTTTTCGTCGTTATTTTCGTAATCTACACAGATTTACCTTCGAAACGAATTTTCTGGATGTATTCTCTAATAACTGCCACAATATTAAAGCTCAAATTTAGAAATTTTTGAGACGACGTTGACTGACGAAGGAAAACCTTCTACGAAAAAACGGCCAGAAATGCAAAAGAAGTAAAATTTTGCAGATATTTGTCTAAGTCATCATAGTATAAACTATATAATTTTTATCAAAATCGGAAACGGACGCGCGGTCGCTAATTTATATTGGATCAGCAGACGTACATTGATTTACTATTTATAATATTCTAACTGCAAAATATAATAAGTCAGTTACAATAATGTAAGTTTTGTGATATTTGTTTGGCACTTCTTTCCGCCATTTCGACCCTGGAAGTTGTGTAAGCAGTCTTGATCTTTATGTTGAAAGGTTTTATTCAATTCTTTTCACATGTTTTAATTATTTAAGTAATCATGCTATACGAAATTTATGTCTTTCTTTGACGGTCATCAAATTTAAATATTCAACTGAAGCGATCTCTAAACTTCCGTACGAAACGTTTTTCGTTTAATGTTAGTTTAAATTATTAATAAATTTCTGACTATCTGTATTCTGTAACTCTAGTAAAGTTATCTCGAAGTAGATAAAGGCAAATTATATTCTTATAATATTTTCGCGGAAGGTCCGAAAAAAAACGCATTTCAAGCACACCCTTATAAACGTGCGCATGTCTAATTGAGAGCATCTGCGCAAATAAAAAATTCCGAGACACATTCCGGCTCCCTTTTACCTTTATTTTTTGTTTTTTTGAGTACTGCAATAGAAGTTGGCATTAATTTGGAAGAGAAATATTTTTCTATGTCCACGGTTTGCATATGTTTATCAACCAAGTTTGTGATATCCTCATAGAAGACAAATAGACAAATCAGCTCAGTAGAAGTAGTTCAGTACAGCTTATGAACAATAAAAGGACTATTCCGTTAAAAAATTGTCTTGGCCACGATTAATAAGAAGCACGGCAAATGCAGTGAAATGACCACGGACTGGTCGGGAAGACATGATTGTTGTACAGTGAGGAAGGCAAGGAGAATCGATTGTACGTGTGCAATATTGATTATATAAAGGAGTGAAGGTGTATGGGCTCGTGCAGGGGGCAGGCAAGGAATGTGTCTGTGTCTGCCCTAGTAATAGCTGTTGCAGGCCGGGGCTGGGAAAAGCGCCCGGGAGCTGCAGTATCGATTCTGCGTGTCGCAGGCGCAGGGGTGTCCACTCGCTCGCACTACCATCTTTCATAACAATTAGTACAATATCCACGCAGGGCAAAAATACCACAACTACACCAACACATTGCTTTGTGATTCACTTCAAACTGGTATAACAATTACTGTCTTTTATTCTCAAATGAGAAATATAAAGACAAATAATACGCAGATTCAATTATTACACAAACTACTATTTAATATTACAATTGTCACTGATTCATTTACACTCCCACTGACTGTCCAATACATAATATAGTCGTCTTTATTCAAATAATTCACTGTGCACAAAAAGGGCTTAAACTTCAGTGTTGTATCGCTTCAAAAATGTTTATTTTTTATATAAAATTTATTTTGAGGCGCATTAAAGACTTAACGTTAATACAGTTGATTTACATACGTCTATGATGTTACATAAATTATTACCGTGTATTCACCATACAGGCGTAATAAAAAATAATCTTCCTCCAGAACGATAGTAGACTACAAGAGAAACGTAATCAGTGTAAGAATTTTTTATTTGATCGTTCCCATAATAATTTTAATATTTTTGCGCAAAAGTCCTGTAAAATAATCGATTTCGCAACTTACAGGAGACATCTCCTAAGGCGTATTTACCATACTATACTTAAGAATCACAATAGCCAGAATAATGTGTTGTATCTGTGTCTAAGATAACGTATTATATGTTTAGAAAAAAAGAAGGTACTTAATTATTATTTGATTATGGATCTGTATTTACGTTTTGGAATTCATCGAGAAGGAAACATTGAGATAATTGTTTGATTTTATTCGAAGTGAGAAGGCAAATAAGGTTAAGATTATGTGCAGCGAACGTTACATATTGCCGTCGCAAACACGATAAATTAGTATTAAAGTTAGTATGATGTTTCGGGTGTCTTCTTCCTTGGCTCTGCAGCCTACCGGGTCGATTACGGACTGTCGTGATCAGCGTATCGATTCTCCAGCAGTATCAATCCTAGTTGCCGTGACCATCACGCCAGGATTCGAACCCGGGATCTCTGGGCTGTGAGGCAGCGACGCTAGCCATTAGACCAATAAATAAGGACCAGCTAGCTGTGGAATTGCTATTTGTCAGAGGAATCTAAAATAGCTGGCGCCTAACACAGCAGGAGTATTCATTCTGATAATTAATAAATGCTATTAATCCGTATGGGAAACTGTTGTCGTATTTACGAGAAATTATTTGGGATTTGTTTAGACTTTAATATTACGAGATGAGGGAAAGATATTCCACAGCTGTAGAGAAGCTGCAGATGTATCACCTGTGACCTCGTCCTGTAAATAAACGTTGGTAAATATTAATATAGTTCATACTGGTATATATAATACGTGAATTATGGAAGTACTATCATAATATGTTTTGTAGAGTAATTGACTTTTACTGTTGTTGGGTAATATTTAATCATAAATTTAATTCTGAACATATTTACTAATTAATTACATGTACAAAGGGATAAAAGGACGGGGTCTTTCCAGCATGCATAAATTGTTCTCCGGTTTCCATCCGGGTTGAACAGCACGCACAGATACAGCTGAGAGTATAAACACACAACCCGATATTAACAGTTTAATCTGAAGAAGATGGTGGGGCCAGCCATCAAAACGTCGCTGATAATCATGCAATTTTTGCATACAAAAGGATTCTTTTGACTCAGGGGATGGGGAAATATCATTCCCTACTTTTCTGTTTTTATTAAGACCGTTATTTACTACATAAGACAATAAAAAATGAAACTAGTTTGCTGATTTTAAATTTTAAATTGTACGTTTAAAAATTAAAATCAAGAGAATATTTTATAAATTTAAAATTCTATGTGCGATGTATTTATTTCTGTTACAAACGTCACATCATCAACATTCACCCCTGCACGTTGTTTAAATCTGGCACATAATCCAGTCTTCTCCATTTCTTCATCTTCTTAAGCACTACTGCCGGTTACCAGCCAAGGCTGTCTCAAGCAATTTCCTCAATTCTGTCCCATTCGATGCTGTTTTACACCATCTATTAACGTCAATGTTCTTTAGCCACTTTTCTATATTTTCCAGCCACCTCGTAGATGGTCTACCTCTCCTTTTTCCCTCTGGCTTTAAAAAGGTAAATTTCTTCACTGATTATTATCTTCATACCTATGTATATGACCAAGCCATCTTAGTTGGGAGACTAATTACTTTTACTATATGTGTTCCATTGAAATTTTGTTGAAGTTCAAAATTATATCTTATTCTCCATCTATTGCGTCATAAATTCTTATCAGAATTTTCCGCCCAAATATCATTATTTATCCTCAATTGGTTCATTCATTGACCAGCATTCGTTCCATATAGGACTATTAGTCTATTTAAGGCCTTGTATAGTTGTATCTTTGTTTTACTACTTATATATTTTTATTTCAGTTGGTTTCGTAGTCCATGATAGTATCTATTTCCCATATTGATTCTATTATTAATTTCAGTTATTATATCATTTTTGTTATTAATAATTGTACCCAAGTACTTGAATTGCTCGACAACCTGAAAAGTAGATCCATTTATTTTCAAAGGTATTCGGTGTAGTCCTCTGGTTTTAACTACCATGGACTTAGTTTTCTTTCATTTACTGTCAAACCAGTATTTCTTGCCGCTACCTCGAGCGCACTAAATCTATTACTGCTGCCCTCGTTCTTCCGACTATGTCATTGTCATCGGCGAATGCTAGCGATTGTACTGACTTTGTAAAAATTGTCTTTTGCGAGTCTCTTATTGCATTTTTGAGGGCAATGTTAAACAGCTGGAATGAGATAGTCTCCTTGTTTTAGCCCTTTTTCAGTATAGAAGATTTCTGATGGTTCTGTTCCCAACGCTTCTCCATTTACAGAAAGAAAAGAGTTGTCTACAGTAACTGTAAATATCTTCTGTATTATCGTCATCACATCTGGAATCTTCCATTCCAAGCGACTGCTCATCTGGTCCCCGATGATCAAACCTAACTCTCGAACTGTAAATAGTTGCATCACTCGAGGTTCAGATACTTTTGAATCCTGGCCTCGGACTTCTCCAATGGTTTTTCTGATTTCTCCAATGCCTTCGGAAGCAATTTAATCTCCGCAAAATTGTGTTATGGCGACACAAGGCTATCTTGTTTCACCGGCAGAAAAGCATGGACAAGTAACTTCAGTTAACCCCTTTAAACTTGTAAATAAATGCATTGCTACATTTTACGACATAAAACTCACAATCTCATCTTAGAGCAAGATCGCTTGAAATAATTTATTTTCGTATACATTTACACAACAAACGCGCAGAAGGAAAAGACATAAAAGAAGCGGTTAAGCAACAATTCGAAACTTAGAATACGACTTCTCTGTGAGAGATATCAGCATGAATCTCAGAAAAAAATCAGGTTCATCGTTTTGCCCTGGCCTCCTTTGTACACTTTCTCTTCAGTTTTTTCTCATCTTTTCTTTGTTTGTTTTTTATACGGTCCGGAGTTATCAAGCAAGTTACGATTTCTCATCGTCCAACTCCGAGAAGTGACTCTTCCGTTTTTTCTATTTCATGCTTTGAGTTAGTCTGTATATTTTTTGTGTAGTTCCACATTTATTTTGTTAAGTGACTGTATTATTTTTCTTTCAATAATTGCATATAACTATGCACTGTCAGCATACAAAGTTTAAAATGTACTGTAGGTAATGTTAAAGTTTGCTTTCTGTTACTTACTCGTATTTAATTCTATTAAATAGTTTGTAATTATTACGTTATATTAAACAGGAAATAGTTTCTGTTTTACATACATACCATAGTTCTCGTAACTTTTTGTTATTTCGTGCACTAGTTCCTCAAACGAAGATTTATGACATATAAAATCTAAGTGTCATAGGTTATATACATGTTATACATGTATATAATAATAAAACATTTATACTTACTTGGTAAGCTGTAACAACTTACGGACTACTAACGACCACTTTCTATTTTATATAAATCTTTTAAGACTTTCATTTGACTCTCCCACATAGCTGTAAAATAGGGATTATACCAATAAAGCAATGATCGACATATTGTAGTACTCTTCAGTATATTTTGAGTCAATTTATTAACGAAGGAACGGTACCTCAATTTTCAGTTGCGACTAATAATTAAAAGAATAAATCCTCAGGATATATCACGAAAGTTGTTGCAAATAATGTGTTGAATGCCCCTCAGGACAGTAAAGATGTGCAAACACCAGCGCAGCAACACTACCAACGTGCACCAGAGACGAACAGTGTTCAGTTATTAGATTTTTCTAAAACTGAAGGTGTGAAAACTATAGATATTTATCCTAGTATGAAGGACGAGTATAAGGATGCCTGTTGATCATAGCAACAAGTGTATGAATGGCAAAGGAGTTCGCAAATGTTGTTTCGAACACAGCCATCAACATGGAAGGTTTTTCTGACCAGTGACACGTATTCAGGCTGCCATTATAACATACGACTTGATTTGCTGTTCTTCTGCAACATGACAATGCACGGTCTCATGATTCGTACGATGGTTGCGACAACCACAGAAATGCGATTTGAATGTCTGCCTCATCCACCAAACTCGCTGTACCTTGCTCCAAGTGATTTCCATATGTTTGGATCCCTCAAATAAAAGCATGATGATGAGGTGCGCCAGGAGGTGCATGAGTGGTTGTGCCGTCTCCCGAAAGATTTTTTCCCTTCTGGAATTGAGGCACTTCGGATTCGTTAGTCAGACATGAATTGAGCGTCGAGGAGACTATGTCGAAACATTATACACGTTTTCTTTGTATGCCAGCACAATAAATATTTAAAAAAAAATAATTATGGTTTTCTTTTGGCTGTTCCTCGTACATGGATAATCTGGTTCTTAATCCAATAAATTTACCGTATTAATCATACAAACATGAAATCTCTCAAGCAGCCAATGAATTACCCATTGCTGAGCATTAGTAATTTGTATTTTCAGATAACACTTTTTATTTTGTTTGGAATTGTGTACGCGATGTTAATTCAAATTGCGAATTCTCGAGTATTATTCAGTACATGTTTGTTCGAAAACCATTATTATCTATAAAATATGTAATACAAAGTAACAGATATAAAATAAAATAGACTGAAATAATTTAGACTTGGATTAATTAATTATTATATTATTTAAATATAAATTTTACAAAACTGCCTTCCTCTCCCCACCTGCGTCTTTCATCTTAATGAATTCAGTTATTCGGTGTAGTAGGTTACGCTGATACGTAAATTATCCACAGGCGGAAGTAATTCCACACTGAGATTGATCCAAGACGCTAATTTCACGTTCTATTATAAATTAATAACGGATGGTTAGGATTCCTTGCGGGAAAATATATAGGTTCTTATCACTACCACCTGACTGCCAGACAATGAAGTTTCTTTTTTAAATTTTGGACCCTAGACGTCATACCAGAAGATTTTAGTTATAAACATAATTAGATCCATACCGAAGAGGACTGGAGCTGATAGATGTGAACAGCACACGCCAATTAGTTTAGTGTCTCACGCATGCAAAATATTAACGTCTAATTTAAGAATACATCATAATAAAAAACAGGCGTACGCTCATGACGTTTGTAGAGTTAAAAAAAGCTTTCCTAATGTGAACTGGAACACATTATTAAGGATTTTGAAGGGGACAGGAATAAAATATCGAGAAAGAAGGCTTATACATAACCTCTATAGAAAGCAGTCGGAAGTAATAAGAATTGAAGAACAAGAAAAGAAAGCAGGAATCAATAAAGAAATAAGACAAGGATGCAGTCTGTCACCCAAGCTCTTTAACTGATATATAGAACAGGCAATGAATAACATTAAAACGGAATATGAAAAAGGAATCATACTGCAAGGAGAAGAAATAAAAACCCTTGTGGTTTTCTGATCATATTACAGTATTAGGGGAGTCAGAAGATCACTTGGAAAACATAATAAATGGGATGAACGTGGTCCTGGAGAAAGAGTTCAATATGAGGATTAATAGAGGGGAAACCAAGATAGTGGAGTGTAGTATGGGAAACAGTGGAATACCAAAGGGTGTTAGATTGGGAAGGGAAATTTTGAAGGAGGTTAAGGAATAGAGAAAACTCACAATAATCCAATAATCTCATAGGGTAGGTAAGTGGAAAAACAGCGTGTCCGGTCTAGATTTTTCTAATCTAATCAGTTAATTCAGTTTCACAGCTCTTAGATCTGTGCTTTGATTAAACGCAATTCTTCTGTTCTCAGAAACCACTCACAAGTTTCCACTAGATTGATTGACTCAGTTGCCCTGTGTAACGTCGGATACGAAAATTGAACAGCTCGTTAAAAAGGTCGAATTCATGGACAGACCAGCACATTAAAGTGTCTTTGCTTACCTTCCTTAACCGAGCGCCAATCCATGAATTGGAAAACAATTTCCTCTTAAACGGCATATTTTATCAGGTAATAGTCGGCCTGTTTCTTCGATATCTAGGAATATTGTGCGAAAGACTGGCATCCTGTTGTCTAACAAGTATCCGAAAATATTTTAACATCTGAATGTTAGACTACTTTTATAACTGAATTACATGTTCGGTGTCATCCAAGGCAAACAGGAATACATAAAAGTATTAATCTTCCAATCAGAGAACGACAAGTTGCTAGGTAAATGTGAAATCTGTACAGAACTCTGATTAGTTCACCGCTCCTGAACAGAGGTAGGAGTTGGAACGGTTGACAAACCGGATTTTAATTCATCTCCAGGCCCAAGACATTTACATCAGCCAACCTCGAGGGAAAAAACTTCCTGCGTTAACGAAGAAGAACTGTTTCGCGAAAGTAGTCAATTGAATAAATTAGGATGGAGTAGATACGATAAAATACCCATTTCCCATTTGGCCTCCCCCTTAAATAAGCAATCCAATGAACAGTTCACGGTAACACAAATGTCTGAGAACTACTACAACTTTTGAAATCAGTGCATGCTTGTTGTCAGTTAGCTCCGTTTTCTAAAATTCTTGGCATTGGACACACTAGCGAATTGGAGGCAGCTGGCCGACAGTTCCAATTGGACCACTCGTACCGTGAGTGCATTCTGAAAGTCTGCGACCCTCGTGCAATCGCCTCTCAAACCTAGTTGCATATAGGAACGTTAATATGAGTACTCTGGTTTAGAACAGATACGACACATGCTAGTTTTCCTTCCTCCCCCTCTTCCAGACATCTTTTTGCCTCTTTAATAAAACGCCAGCTGCTACCTTCCTTCGCTGAGTAAAGATCCTCTGGGACAGGTTCACAAAAAAAGCTTTGAAGGTTTTTTCTATCCATGTGACAATGCGCTAACCTTGTAAATTGACAAGCATGGCCTATCTAGTGTTCCGCCGGCGCGTACTGAAAGAAGCAAGAAATTCTTAATGCACTATCAGATAATTTTAAATCATACATTTTTATCACAATTAACATAATACAATATGAAGTCGGCAAACGAGTCGCCATGTTGCATTTTGAGGATGATGGTGTTATTTAACGTACGAGATTCTAATCGTTTAATAAATTTAGGGTGGTACATTTTTCATAGACCAGTGTCATCTGTACATATGATTTAATTTATTCCAATTTTCAATTCCATTTCAATTTTAATAAATAGACAAAATGTTCTAAAAACGGTGAAATATAAAAACGAAGAGCGGACTGTGTTAATAAATTATAAAACATTTAATTAAAATCAAACAATTGACAGAAGTCAGAAACAGAATAATTTAATTTGAAAATGTTATGTCCCCCAACTTTCTGGTCCTCCTCAGTTCTGTAATTAAAATATTACAAAATTTCATATGATTTTCAGCCGTGGACGTTACACCAGCAACATCAAATTATCTAATATTTTAATTAATGAACTAAGAACGCCCCGAAAGTTGGGGGACGAAACGTATTCAAATAAAATGATTCATTTAATGACTTTTGGCCATTCTTTGTATTTTAATTGTACTATTAAGGCATGTCAATTTTATTCCATTATTTATAAAACACATTTAGTCTACTACCAATAACAGTTTATTTCTAATAAGTGAATTTAAAATAACGTTTCAGTACGTATTTGTCCCTTTCTTCTGATTGAAACCTTACCGATAAGTTACATAACTTAAAAATTTTAATAACAAAAAGTATTTCACTATATATATATATATATATATTATCCCTGAGTAACGCTCTTTGTGAAACACTCGGGACACATCCGGTACGCTCGGTTTTAGCTTTGTCAAAGAAACCACGGAACCGAGGGTGCACTTGAGTTCAAAGTAATTTGTCAGTGTTACTTCTACTTTTATCAATTATATACTTCTATAAATTAACCAGTTTTATGAACTAAAATTTAAGAGCATCAAGTAAACCGTTAGAAAATATGGCGGAGTTAGTGTCGTCACTGAGATATCTCCCAATTACGCGTAGCAATTTAAAATTTATTTACGGGTATTGGAATCATGATGATGGCAAATTAGAAGAGATTCGCGTAGTTCCATTACATATCTCTCTCTGTTAAAATCGTTCTTAGAACCAGGGGATAGAGGGATAGGCGCTGCGGGAGTTTTCCGCAGGCGCTTCACCCCAGAGTGACTGCGGGGCTCACCTGATTATGTCGGGAATGCCTCGTACTCTCTCTGTTCTTTTTTATCAAAGTTCTCACATGCCGATACACCTTCACCTATTTTAGGAGGTATATGTATTGGGGTCGAAGACATTGGGCATATGGCAAGAGTTGTTCGCTGATCCCATTGGATCAGTCGGCTAACTACCTTCTGAAACTGGTGGAGACAAGGAGAAGGGAATGATGCGACCCCACAGCAAACTCGTCTCTCGTCATTCGGAAGGGCGTGAGAATAGTACCCAATGCCCGTCCTACCTGATGCAGGTTTTCTAAGGTTTTCCCTTCATCTCTTTAGGTGAAACAGAGGGTAGTATCCTTAAACCATAGCCCGGGGGCCCTAGTTAACCCTTGGCTACCTTTCTCTACCTCCTGCATCCCCCCTTTTCAATTGCCTTCCTATGTTATTAAAGGGGGGTTGCCTGTTTCAGGATCACCCTCATGCAGCCTGTTAACCCCCCCCCCCCGAAAGAAAAGGGTGATAGAAAGGACTATACCCCTTAAATTACATTAATGTCGAATTAAATTCTTTACCGAGCTAGCTAGAAATAAGTTATTTTGAAAAAGTCATACTACATAAAAATAGCAATACATTGCTGAGAAAAAACTCACTCCATAAAGTCAAAGAAATTTATAATTGGTAAATGACTTTATGTATCATATTAATGGCAATGAATTGCCTTTCTCCCAAACGTTGTTCCATCAGAACATCTGTCGAATCGTCATATGGAGTCTCATGAAGTCTTTATTTTACTACTCACACTGGCGTGAAAAACCATCGATTCAAATTCCTTGCCATAAATATTACTATATTAAATGACAATATTTACTGATTGCCATAGCGTGTAATATTCGACAACGTTTTAATTTTGGAGTATTTTTATGTACATTTAACTTTCATTTAGTTTTATTTCATAGTATCTGGGTTGAAATATTAATATTACGACAAATGAAGTAGTAATGCTTCAATTGAAGCTCAAGTAGAAGGAAACAGCTAATTTGTAAGTAGTACAGGAATGGAAAAATGTCGACCGAACCAGGGACTGGAGCCACGGACCTATTGGAGCATTTTACTTCCTTGGACTTGAATTCCATGCAACTTTGATCAATTTACACAATGACCATTCCTCACAAACGTCCTAGATGAATGTGTGTAGTAAATTGTAGGTGAACTTGGCATAGGTTTACAGGGATAGGGGGGTGTTGAATCCGTGCTTGGGCGTTGACACGGATTAGCTCAGTGGTAGAGTACCAATCCGGAATACGGGAGGTCCGTGGTTCGAGTCCCTGATTTACCATTTTTGTCTTTCTATATTATTATTTTTACCTCACACGACTTTTAACAATGATAGAAATCAATCGAGGCGAAATCTGAGCAGTGACGGACTAGGAAAATGGCATTGAACCGAATGTTTAAATTAGTTTGATAATTTGTTTTTCTTTTAGTAACGAAACACCACATTATTCGTATTGTCAATGTACAGTTCCAAATGTTGCAAAAAATACATTATTCGAACTTTTTGGTTCCGTGCTTTCAGCTTTGTGGAGCAAACTTCCCTGACCGAAGCACAGAGACACAATATCAGTGGAGCGTGAAGTACACAGCAGAGGGTTTCGACAGGGCAGGAGCGGCGTCATCATGACTTGCACATACAAGAAAGGCCAACGACCACATCCAACACTGCTATGTAACTGTTTTCACTCAGCACATTATTGTCCATTGTAGTACTGGTAAGAACCGCGGATCCTTTGCGCGTAGTTTCCTCTCAGTACTGCAATGAACATTTCTCACTCTAACCCCGGGGAAACCACGACATAAAGATGTGTAGCAATTCCTTCAATGTGCACTGAGTGGCCAAATTATTATGACCACTCGACACGGCCACAGGGTTGCCGCTAGAAGGCGAGATATCAGCAAAGTGAACCAACAATGGGATTATGTTGTTTGCGAAAATATGGGCAAATGAGTGTGAACGAGGGATGTTCGTAGACGCTCGAAGAGTCGGAATCAATATCAGCAAACCGGCTGCACTTGTGAAGTGCTAGAGAGGAGCACTTATTAATGTTTACAGAGAGTGGACTATAAAGCAAAAAAATCGAGTGTGAACGTCAGGCTTGTGGTCGTCACATGCTAATCAATTCTTGAGCTGAAAGGAGAACTTACTTTCGATTACAACATTGCCACTAAAAATAATTTTCCCAAAATAATGTCCCCACAATAATTTTCTCATAGAGAAACAGAAAGTATTCTAAATTGTTTAAGTAGAGTTTAAATTTTTTATATTTAAATAACAGATATATTAAGGATAAATAATTTTTTCAATCAACTGGTTCAGCTGTGACCTAATGGAGCGGATATGATCAAAGAACTAGTTGCGCACGCATCACACCGAATCAGGCGCTCCCGATCAGAAACTTACTCACTGATTGAAACAGCAAGTATCTCAGAGATTGTGGAGTGCGCAGTCCGGTTCACTCAAAGAGCTAGTTGCGCACGCAGTACCACGGACATGAGCGGAGTGAGTCAGAAAAGCTACCGCTCTTTTCTTCCGCATCAAACCTGACTCACTCTCCGGAGGGAACAAGCTTTTTGAATCAGATCGCCACTTTTTAGCGCTTGGTGTGTAATTCTTGCAGTTACATTCTGAGTTCTTATCGACTACCGCCGCATATCGCATTACTTGATAACAGTCACTTTGAAAATGGTTGTTTTTGGTATAGACTTCCTTGATGAAGCGCGTAAAATGAGAATGCATTGTATTTCATTTCGTTCATGTCCAAATAAAGGTTGATGTGATTTCATTTCCCGTTTCCAACCACTTTTCAACCGAAAAATAAAACATAGCATTATTTTCCATACATTTTAAGTTTGAAACACCTGTCCACTTAAGACACCGCCGTTATTCAGGCATCTGTCGATGGGATGCGACCAGATCATTGCCGCGTGTGTTCGTATTAAATAAATAAAAATCCTCTTCAGCCCTCCAGTATTACTCAGAGCAGACTGAGTTTATGAGGACATGTGTTTTTGGGTTGGAAGGAGTTGGGTGAGTTTAATTTTGTTAGTGCAGATACCATGCTTAAACATTTGTCCATCTACTTTTTATTTCATTTCCTGACATTCTCCCACTTTTCCTAGTTCTTTACGACTTATTACCTAAACCAGTGATCTAAAACGTTGTTTACATTGTTTTTTGCGGGTCATCTTACTTTCCTATTAGATAACATATTTTTTCAGTATGCAAATTGTAACAAGTATGACGCCTTCATGAAACCTATACAGTACAACCTGACAGAAATCATCTCACATGTAGGTGGTATAATTAAAAATTATATATTGGGTCGCTATTATTTTCCCAGCGGATCAAATTTGCCTCACATTTGTACGCCAATTTGAGATATTTCGTGTCTTTAACGAATGGCAATGGTCGAAAAAATTTATTTCAGTTGAGAAAGCAAATATTCCTTAATGAAATAACAGAAATTATCCTGAAACAGGCAACTCCCCTTTAATAGCATAGGAAGGGAATTGAAAAAGGGGGATGCGGAAGGTAGAGCAAGGTAGCCCATGGTTAACTAGGGCCCCCGGGCTATGGTTTAAGGATCCTACCTGGTGTTTCACCTAAAGAGATGCAGGGAAAACACTAGAAAACCTGCATCAGGTAGGTCGGGCATTGGGTACTATTCTCACGCCCTTCCGAATGACGGGAGACGAGTTTGCTGTGGGGTCGCAGCATTCCCTTCTCCGTGTCTCCACCAGTTAATCGCCAGATCAGAATTTTCGGAAGGAAGGACGGACATACTTTCACCAAAACGCAACACTCGGGTGTGTAAGTGCCGTTGCATCAAAATACGTATGACTAATTCCTGCTGCACAACAACGCCCGCATATTAATTAATAGATTGAGTCCCTTGCTAAATTAAAAATTTTTATTGACTCATTTATGTAAAATCTCTTTATGCTAATAGACAATAATGAAAGATTAAGTTAACAATTAATGCTGCCAACAAATAACTCAGCGGAAGAGGAAATGGAGGAAAAGCTCTTTACACACCTTTGCCAAATCACCAAGGTCTTCCCACTTGACCCTCTCCAAATCTCATGAAATTTTGTATGGGAGTAAACCAATATCCCAATTGAACATGTGGAAAATATTGGAGGTCATTGTTCACTGGTTCTTAAGTTACAAGCCCATCTTCAATGGCCTTAACGCGCGCGCGCCTCTGAAAAGGCCAACTTTGATCCCTTGTCAAATCAGTTCTAGAGGCCAGATAAGTGTGAAACTCAGTTTATACAACTACTAGCACATAATGCAGTGATATGATCAAAATAGAAATACGGATGGCCGTTCTGATGTCTGCTCAAGCCAAAGTTGCCACAAAATTTTGTCGTGTCAAACTTTGTCGTCATTTTGGAGTCCAATTACTCAGCAGAATAAGATCTATATCGCACCATATTTTGGAGACCAGGAGAGAATTTACCATACTAATACTTACAGAAACAGAAAAACTATTATACTCATATGTCTTGAGGTATTCCTCATGAAAGTTGCCCTGAAAGATTTTACATGTAAAAGTAGCCAAATTTCAGGTTAAAATATCTCAAAATACGTCACTCCCAATTTTTTAAAAATGGTACCATTAGAAAGAGCAGTCTTTTATGTATACAAAACATGTATTTTTATGTTGGAAACTGCCGATTTATAAGAGCTGTAGGCTTCTGAAGCTGTGGTATTGCGCGCGAGACGCTAAGGGGGCCAACTTTGATCTCGTGTCAAATCCGTTCTAGTGGTCAGTGAAATTTGGTTTATCGGCACACCTTCCATTCCAAAATGTAGTGGTATGATCAAAGAATAGTACATTTGGCCGTTATGATATGTATCACTCCTAAAGTCACCACAAAATATGGTCGCGGCAAATTCGGACCTCAGTTTGGAGGCCGATTACTCAACAGCAAAAGATCTATACCCAACAATAATTTGTAAATGTCGGGAGCCTTATTAATAATAACTTAAGCAGAAACTCTATTGGTCTTAGATTTCCAGAGATGTTGCACATGAAAGTAGACGAGAAAAATCTTACTTTGAAAATAGCCATATTTTATAGCAATATATCCCAATGTGTGTCACTCGATTTAAATAGTATAATTATAAAGAGCAGGTTCGTATATACAAGAAAAACGTTTATTCGTGTTGGGTTCCGAAGTATTACGACGACTCTAGGACTCTGAATGTAACGTATTTTGCTGCAAAATGGGTTAACTTTGATACCGTGTCAAATCAATTCTAGGGACCAGATATGTGTGAAACTTTGCTTATCGATACAACTTCTAGCCCATAATGTAGTGGCATCATCAATAAAGTAGTACAGCTGGCCTTTCAGATATCTATACATGCCAAAACCTCCACCAAATTTTCTAGCGGCATTCCCAATTAGGTTTTTAGTGGTTCCATTTCAAAAAACTGACTTTTCTATAATGTTTATTTATGTTGGGATCTGGGATTTTGCGACTTTGTAAGTAACGTATTTTGTTTTGGTTTTCAAGGGATCTATTAAAGATTCCAAATATACTTCCATGTCAAATGACCAGTATTTCAGTACTAACTAATTGATAAAATTTGTTCATTTTTATTTATTACTTTAATGAGATGAATTACGAATTTTTTCGGCCTTACTATGAAAGTTGTTATTGTTTTATTTTTGGCGCGTCTTTGTTGTTTACTAGCATTGTGAGTTTAGTTCAGTTCCAAGTGTATTACGGATACATAAGGGAATACGTATATAACCGTAATATTTTTTTCAGTTCCTATTCAAAACATCTCATTGATACGTCGCCACTCACTCAGGCACAATATCAAGCCATTTACATGATACGCACTAAACCCAAATTATAACCTCTTACCTCAAATTTGTGTTTCAAACAGCTTTGAAATTTTATTATGATGTCCAAAGCATGTAATTAAAGAAAACAACATTTAAAATACAAACATAACCAATTTATCACTTATAACAATTGACAAAAATTCTTTTAAATTATAATGATTAAAAGATAAGTTTGTCTTACGTAATTGTAGTTTGAAATCTGCCGTGGTTACTTAAAATATTGGAAAAATTTAATGATTTAAGAAAATTCTTTCTTATTCATTGTCATCATTCCATGTGTTCGTATTTATTGAAATATTGTTTCATTTCATAAAATAAGTTAAGAAACTACTGAATTTACATTGCTAGTTTTAATGGAAACAGAAGTTCATACTTCATATTTATTTCGATAATATTAAATTTAAAAAAGTGTACGCTCTGTACCGTGGTTCCTTTGACGAAGCTAAAGCCGAGCGTTTCAGGAAGAGCGTTATATTATATATATATATATATATATATATATATATACATATGTCTTCCTGCAGGCATTTCACTGCGTGGATTGTGGATTTTCCTTTGGTGAAGCCAAATTGTTGTTCTGGGATTGCGTGGTTTGTCATCTTTCGCAATCTTTCGGTTAGTAAGCTCGTCAGTATTTTTAGTGCTTTGCACTCAAGGGCTATCCCTCTATACGAGTTTGGATCTCTCGTATCTCCTTTACCTTTATACAGTACTTTCATTGTTGCTAGCCTCCACTTATTTGGGATGTTCCCTTGCCTTAAACATTCGTTGTATAGTTCTGTCCATGCATGCGCTAGAATATGTGCCGTATCCTTTATATGTTCGTAGTATAACCCATCTGGGCCGCATGCTTTTTTGTTCTTTGTTCTTTCTATTTGCTTGCGGACTTCTTCAAAGGAGAAAGGATGAGTTGTCTCTGTTCCTACGTCCCCGTCTGAGATTTCTGGTCTTGTTTCCTTGTTCTGCAATACTTTTTTGAAGTGTTCTTCCCATTTGTCTAGTGGGACGTCTCTTGGATAGTACGGCTGCTTTGGAGAAGTTGCTTTGTACCATTTCTGTTCAGCTTGTTCAATGAGTTTTCTCTCTTCTTCTGCCTGGTATATGTCTTTATGTTTTTTCAGTATTTGTTTATACATTCTGCTGGATATGTTATACTGTGTTAGTGCGTCCTGCGTTTTAATAATATATACATATGTATATTTACATTTCATCCGTATTTGTGAACTTCATCACGTAAATTTTTAACGGGCCGTAACCGTCTCAATTGTTATTGCGTCCGCTTTTAAATATATATTGTCGATTTAAAATTTATCTGATGAAGTCCAACGAAAAGCCGTAAAAAATAAATATCTTAAATAAATACTGTTTGTGACAATTCGAATGTATTGTTTATTTATTGTAATGTACAATACCATAATATGTAGACCGTTGATTTATTTGCATAATCCCTATATTGTAGCTACCTGGAAAGCTTTTTGATTCTTAATCTATTAAATTTTTAAATCATACAGTCATTGCAGTCAAAGAATTTCCCTTTACTGAACCATCGAAAATTGTATTTTCGGATAGTAATTGTTATATAATATAATACTTTCCTGGAAATTATTATAATTGTATTAATTAAATTGTTAGATAATTAACTTTCTTCTGTCTTTTCGGCTATTATATTTAATTCTGGAATTGATTGAAATCAAGCATAAATGAAAAGATATGCTTTGTCCGTAAGGTTCACAACCTGGTAATTTATCGAAAGGTAGTCAATAAAAAATATTTTATTTTTACGTCTGTTTTTTGGAATCAGATGTATTGCATTTAATTGCCTTTAACATATTTTAACATGCTGGATAACATATAATCAAACTTATTGCC
Source organism: Eucriotettix oculatus (assembly GCA_034510155.1). Taxonomy (NCBI): domain Eukaryota; kingdom Metazoa; phylum Arthropoda; class Insecta; order Orthoptera; family Tetrigidae; genus Eucriotettix; species Eucriotettix oculatus. Next base: position 102,099,258 of record CM067377.1, on the reverse strand, counting down.
CTATGCGTGATTTTACTTATTATGCAGAACATGATTTTATTTATCTTACTTAATCAAAAAACTCCAAAAAAATGAAGGGAATAATACAATGTTTCAAATTAAAAATTAATATAAAAAATTACAAATAAATTAAAATTTTTTGCCTGAATTGCCGTAAGTACAAACAATATAATATTTAAAATCACTTATTTATACAATGTAAAAATTAACATATGTGGAACTCATATAAATTAAATTTAATAGACAAGCCTTACAAAATTTAGATATTAGTATTAACGATGCTAGTATTGTACCTTACTCAAATGTCTCGTAGAATAACTGGTAAAGGAGGATCCCCTTTCTCAAAGTTGGTCAGGTTGCTTTAAGAGCCATTTCAGTAAGATGCAAAGCTGGCATCGAAACGTTGGAATATCTAAAAATTTTTTGTAAGTTTTATCTGTTAACTTAAGACTGTATCCATTGCTATTGCCAATTTATATTGTTCTTTTCTATTAAAATTTATCTAATAGCTCTCTTGTGGACTAAATATTGATAAAAAACATGAATTATATACAATATTAAAAATTAAATAATTACTCTAGAAACCTACAAAGTTATATTCATAGCCAGACTGAGAAAACATTTATTGCATCAATACAACTCTTTTAGTCAGAAGAGGAAACAAGTATGTGCAGAAACGTTGTGCTGATAAATAAAATCGTATAAAGCTAGTAGTAATTCGTTATAATTAAATTGTTGAACTGGATATGAATACGATATTGTGAAGTGAAGTAACTACATGTTGAAACCCAAAAAACCATCATGAAGTGAAAAAATTATTCTTACTTTATTTCTGGGCAAAAAATAACATATAATTTTTAATCATGAAATAAAATGGAGTTTGTTCAGAAAGATATCTCAGAAATTAACTGCCAACACATTAACACATTTCATTATAATATGTTTAAATTTTGATGGGCCAAATTCTCTATGTACTTGCCTGAATACAGGTTTCGAGAACGTAATCAAGACGAGTGTGTAATTAATATACACTCTCATATTTCAAGCAAGTTCGCTGAAAGCATATTTCATTTTGACAACGTTCTCGCAGTTCGTGTGAACGACTTACATTACGTAATAATCTTTAGGGGAGAGCGGCTTACCGAACCGAATGTTCAATATCCTGAAATACTTGCAATTAAATTTGACTTGTTTAGGAAATGGAAAATAATTCCAATTCTGTGAAGTAATTGACCTTCTTCAATTTCTTAGAATGTTAGAAATATATCGTTGACATAAATTAATTCATAAGATATGGTAAATTATGTTTATAAATTATTAGGAAACGAGGGAAAGATGTAACATTTTATTGTTACAAATTAGTTGAGTTCTTAACTTTGTGTAAGAGAAGGAGCCAATGAAATTTTAATATTAATAATAATTTGAAGGTAATATTTTCAGGCAGTTACAAATACATAGAACACACAAGTCCAAAAATATTTCGATTTGAATTTCCAGAACGAGGCTTTTGTTGCTATCAATTCAGTCATTCTGCGTTCTATTAATACTTTGACCTTGAATATAATCATGTGTATTAAATTAGAACGAACTATGCTGTTATTTTGAAGATTCTTAGTATTTAACTACGCAACAAGTTATTATTTTGTAGGCAACTCCCTTAAAAATCACTTAAAAATATATTCGCTGACCCAAGTAAGGAATTACTCCCCTTCTCCCGCCCTTACTACGGAGGCTTAACATGTTCAATTACATAAACTATGAGACATTGGAAATTAACTTCACACACGAATTATCTTTTAAAACATATATTTTACCATTCTTCCATAGGTTAATGTATCTTTTGTTCGGGTCTTTTCCTGTCATATTATTCTGAACACTTCCGACCTGCATTAAATCATTTTAACCCACATTCAAAATGTGGTACTATAGAAGAATGATGAAAATCAGATGTGTGGATAGGGTAAGTAACCAAGACGTTCTAAACATAACAGTTTGGAGTACTTTGACCAAGAGAAGGGATAAATTAATAGGCCACATTTCGAGATATAAGGGTCTCGTAAAATTAGCATTAGAGGTGAGAAATGAGAGGGAGTAGAGGACGGAATACGCTATGAGCATGCTTCCCGGCAGCTCCCTGTTTTGCCACGTCTGTATTTTTGCGACGTTGGTATCACTTGCACAACCCCAAAGCTGGATGCCGTATAGCCACATCGGTTTAAAGATCTGGTTGTACACTAACAGTTTATCTTGTATTGGCATTCTAGAATGTCGTCCAAGTAGCCAATACAGTTGTCGCATTTTTAGCCCCAGTTCCTCGCGCTTCTTCTTCACATGCTCTTTGCACTTGAGCTTCGCGTCCAATGTCATACCAAGGTATTTAGCGGTGTTGTCATATGGTACAACAACGCCGTTTATGCACATTGAGGGAATTGCATTGACTCTTCGATATGTGAAGTTCAAATGCACAGATTTCAACTCATTGAGTTTTATTTTCCATTTTTGGGTGCATTGATGGAGGGAGAATGTGAGATGTGATAGACGTGTAGAAAAGTAAAGGCTTGCGGAGGATAGGTTAGCATGGAGGGTTGCATCTGACCAATCTTAGGACTGATTATTTCAACATTAGATTCGCAATATTGTTTTGCTGTGTACTGTCTAATCTTTTTCTTAGAAATTGATTATTTTTGACTCTATATTTTATTTTTCATTGCTGTCATTTAGCAGTTTTCAAAGGGCTAAAAAAGGTTAGATCCAATAGTTGGCACACAAGAGTACTGTTTATTGGCGAAAAGCTAAAACTAATATCGTCATTAATACACTGATTTTTTGATGTTAGAAGATATGTGGCTTGCTAGATTGTCCCCTATTATAGTTTTATGAGTGATTGTTCGAAACCGGTTATCAGGAATGGGTCCCTCAAACCAGTCACATTTACGTCGATTGTACTTGGTACCTTATTTCCATCTGACATGCATATCGTCCGCTTTATAAACTTTGAACGATCGCAATGAAACACCACTTGAAACATCGAATATACTACTAAACTGTACTAAGTTTGGAGAATGTATGGAATTGTGTAAAATATTAAACTAAAGTAGTTAAATACAAATGTATAAACTCAAGTAGTGCACAGTTACGTAGGTGTGAAGTGTGAGGGACTTTTAAAAGAAATCTGTTCTCATAACGTATGTAACCAAAGTTTTTAACGTTTTACAAGTGTGTTGGAAAAGTTTTCGGGTTTCCAACAGAAAATTCACCGAGGAAACCTGCTAAAGTTAATATTTATAAGTAGTATATGACGACCCCCTGTGGTGTAGTGGTTAGCGTTGCTGCCTCTTATCACAGAGGCCCTGGTTTCGAATCATCCTGGCATGGGCATAGATGTTGTGTGTGTGTTTTCACAATGTAAAACTAGAGAAAAACAAGTTCCCCTACCGTAGTCGCTAATGCCCATAGTACTTGTTCTGACTCTAAATAAAGATTCAAAGAAGTGGCATATTTTGCTATGTTTCAATACAATAAAAGTTACCTATAACACTAAAATATTAAGGTGGAATACACATAACTTCAAACAACGGTTAATTTATCCTGTAACACCATTGGTTCCTTTCTCATGTACTGCTGGCAGATGTTTAACACTCAAGGAAAAATTGACAAAATGTCCCAAGATAGGGTACAGTCCCAAGTACGGGGACTTGAGCGTATCTCCACTCTTTAAATAGTTATTTACACTCTTTTAGGGATATTAAATAATAATTATGAAATAATGTTGCAGTCATGAATGATGATAACTTCTATTTACGCAATTTACTATGCCAAATAATAATATGAGGTATACTTGTGGCACACGTATCATTGATTGGAAAGTGGCAGCCGTGCAAGTTGAAACATAGATTTCGTGGCAGTAGGCGAAACTTAACACGTTTCAACTGTCACGGCTGCCCCTGTCAAATCAATTATACACGTGACCCAAATAGACCACACTTTGAACAAACAAAAAATTTAATTAACTTTGCATACAATTTTTATGCATAAAAGTACTTTTACTCCGGTTTCTTGAATTACGTACATCTTAATTAAAATTCATTAAAAAGAGGATGTCTCAAATTTCAAAGAAAGCCTGTAAATGACTACCGAGACGTTAAGTGTGATAAATTCAAAAAATTCATCAATTTTTATTCAATTATACTTTTAATGATTAAACTGTTGGAGGATTTTTACTTTAGGCCGAAATAAATAAAACAGTTGTAAGAATTTATATTTTATTAACAGACGTAATCTTTTTTAGAGCATTGCGGATTCAAAATATTTTGTTCATAAATCTTTGTAAATGTGGGCTAATGTAGCTCTAAATCACTTTGACGGCTTTGATACGCATAGTGTCTCAATACTTAACCGTTGCCTTCCGGAATCGTTTAGGTAATCCAGCTACTCAGGTAGGTCGAGCGGCGTTGCAGACTCTTGCCTGCTGGACAGTCAACATGGTTGGTCAAATGTTGTAGTGTAATTGAAAATGGGTCGCGGCTTATTTAAGAAACATATTTCCCATAATACTTTATTACTTTCAAGAAGTCGCCATGCTTCTTGATCACGGTTTCACCAAAGATTGGGCTCCCCCAGACTAATCGCTCACAGACTCTGATCTGCTTAATACTTGATGATGCTTAATTTTGATTATCTTTGGCTCTACAGCCCTCGGTGGGCCTTGGCCTCCTCCACAATCAGCCTCCAATTTCGCCGGTCCTGCTCTCTTTTCGTACATCCTCTTACTCCCATCACTCTCAGGTCTGCAACGACATCGTCCATCCATCTATGCCTTGGCCTTCCCTTTCCTCTTGAATGGTGGATCCTTTCTTTCAGGATTCTTTTTGGCATTCGTTCTGTTGCCATTCTCTCTACATGGCCCATCCAATCAATCCTCCGTGACTTCACGAATCTAACCACATCTTTACCTTCCATCAATTCATCCAGCTCCACATTATATCTCGCTCTCCAGCCTTCGTCTGTCATTACAGGTCCAAATATCTCCCTTAAGATCCGTCTCTGAAATACTGTGAGGATTTTCACATCAGTATCTTTCAGGGTCCAGGTCTCTGCTACATAAACCACCACTGGTCGCACCAATGTATTATATATTTTTATTTTTGTTTTCCTTGTGATAAGCTGGTTAGTAAATAAATTCATATTTGCGTAGTATGCTCGGTTTCCAGCCTGTATTCTTTCCCTGATCTCTTTGCTAATAGAGTTGTCATTGTACAACATAACCCCCAGGTATTTGAATCCAAAAACTCCTTCAAATTTCTTATTTCCAACGTTTATGTCCTGAGTTCTTCTTCTACCCTCTGATCTGGACATTCTCATGTATTTAGTTTTTTCTTCATTAACTACCTGACCTAATTTTAATGCTTCTCTCTCCAATTGCATATACATTTTTTAATTTTTATAATAACCTTTTTTCCAGCAAGAATAGCTAGAAAGAATTGTTACGTGATTAAGAATGAAAAAAAAAATATTTTCTGTCCAATCAAAATCTAGTTCACGTTTCATGTGAAGTCTCATTACGCTTTTAATTTAACATCACTGTAATAAAAATGAGAGATATAGAACGAAAGCCAACAAAGTTGGCGTGTTATTGAAAATGGGATGCTTCTTATAAAAGAAACAAATTTCCCGAAATCTTTCTAATTTTCAATTCCAAACATGTTTTAAATTCAACCGCTCGAGATGCCTAATCTTACGGCGTCTGATGGCGTCGATAGCAAAAAAAAAGAGAATAAGAAATGTAATTGCATTCCTGTTTGTATATTGTCTCGTTATTTACTGAATTTTAAGTTATCGTTTACAGGTCCCTTTCATCTTGTTTGGAGAAATTTGTATTATTGACTTTATTGACAATTACGTGAAGATTTTAATTAGTGCGCTCGCGCCCCTCGGCTAAATTTCTGTAGCGTCTTCCAGAAATAAATAAGACGCCATTAGTTAGAGACGCTTCCCTTTGTTTGCACTGTTTAGTTTCTGTAGAATCGATCAACAAGCATTTAATTGATAGTGTTGTTCCTTCATCCTTTATCACGCCTAAGTTTGTAGATTTTGTTTTTTTTTTATTTCCTGCAATTGTAAAGAAGTATAATTGGACTCTGTAGATTAATTCATTGAGCACCAGGTGCAGACTTTATTCGATTGCTTGTGTTTGCTGTGCTCAAATCGATATGAGGAACTGAGGACGACGCACAATATGTTTATGTCATTTTCAACTCAGCATTCCTCAGCATGTGTCTGTTTAGTGGGCATATTTTATGTTAATTAAGAAAAAATGCATTAAATATAAACATTGAGGTCAGGTGAATCTACGGTTGTCAACTCCAAGAAATTCCAAAAAAGGAAGCCCTTCATAAAATTAGATAAATTTGGATAAACGCTGATCGTAATAATTGTAACCTCCTTGGCGTATGAATTATCCAGTTAGGACAGAAAAATAATACACCCAATAGTCCAAAATTATGGTGCAAAATTATTTAATAAATTGTGTCTAAGGAACATTAAAAACACATGATTATTTTATTGTAAATAGTTTAATTGCACAAGTAAATAGCATGATTTATATTTTGTTAAATAATTACTATAGCCATTTAAAATCAAAATTTTATTGGTTTTTGACAATTTTAGGAAAGCCGTATCAGCTTACCTTTTTTTAGCGAAATATTTTCCTTAAAAGTTATTATCGTGCGTCGGTTTCTGTTTTTGCACCATGTAGCGTCCATGATGCTGAAAAGTCGTTCGCAATAAACTCAAGTTCAGGGGTAGATAACATAAAACTTATCACTATTAAAATATCTTTAACCTCAACAAAATTTTAAAAATTTGATGCTGATACTCTTACTTTCAGAAATTATTTTGTAACTAGTTCTTCGAAATAATTTTCCATATTTAGATGAAGCCTTTCTTTCAGTTATAGATTATCAATTATTTCAATAAATTTAGTAATGAAGGAGCATATAGGTAATTTTGCGAACGTTATATTTTTCTCAAAGTCAAACCTCTGCTGAATCGTAGATATAGAAACTTACTTAAAGTCGTCCTTAATTTTCTGATTTCCGTCTTAAGTCAAAATTTTCAGACGTTGATGCACTACAGTGTATAATTACAAATTTTTCATAATATCTAATTATTAATTGTTCTTTCAGTGTGGTTATAATAAAGAAGACATCTGATACAAATGTTTCATTGCTTTCTAGATTCTTTTATTCTAAAATTTAATATTTCCATCGCATGGTATACAATTGAATATAATTAAACAAAATGTGAAATTTCTTCAAATTTAGCATCAGTTGCAAGAAATTTTAAAATTTGTTTGGGACTATCTTTCAGTTTGTTGAAAGAGTAATATTGCAAAGCTTCCCGTGAAATTACAATTATATTTATTAACGACAGTAAAGATATTGGGAATGAATAAATTGCTGAAATTATTTTTTCAAATATGGAGGAATGTCTATAAATTTTTCAAACATAATTTTTTGGATCACAATACAAATTTCCTAAAGAAAACTTCAAAGTATTATGTTTTAGTTCAAAATTGGACTAAACGCTGATACTCTGATCTAAATGATTTTCGATTTGTTAATTGAATTTTTTAAATATTGAAACATTTCATTTTGTTTTATAAAAAAATCTTTTTCATAATTCACAATTCCCTATTAGATATAGCGGACATCCAACGCCGTTGTTATGCAGCTGTCCGGAGTCGACAACCTGTGGGATAGAATCCTGCAAACCTCCGAGAGGTTCTACCGAAGGGCGCACGATTCTAGCAATGTGCTGGTCTCATCGCTAGGTCGATACGACCCTGATAAGAAGGTAAACACGAATCGACCTTTGTCGATCTTCCTGTAAAGTATTAACAATTCTATCCCTGTTGATATAATTTATATTCTTTATTAGGTTTACAAGCCTCTTTACAGTTTGTACTTATCTATGTTAATATTTATATACAACTATTTACTTATTGTATATTTTCACTTATTTATTTGTTCTTTTATTTTATTTTTACACCTCTATAATCCCTTCGTTTAGCAGCAGCAGCGGTATTTCAATGATGAATGAATGCTTGAATGAATGGGCGAATGTAATTTATTTTAAAATGTTAGGTAGCCGTAATGGTAATTGTAAGTATGTTATGTTCAAATATGTAAACAAAAGATGACATTTTATTAGTGACAATTTATTTAGTGTGTCATAGGTACAAATCCACATCATGCGGAGTAGATTCCACGAGGAAGGAACTCCGACACTTGAAGAGGAGGCTGGACCTCCAGTTATATGTCACCGCTGCTGCCTATTAGATATTAAAATATATGTTGCTACAAAATAAATAGTGTTATCAAATAAAAAAGGCGGCCCTATCTTATTATAGAAAGGATGTTAAAAAAGGATTGTCCTTTCGAAAAAAAGGACCGTCTGCAACATTATATGAATCTGTTTAACAAACTGATCTGTGAAAATTAAGTTAGACTGTATGAATAAGTAATATTTTATTCTGTAATAAATGTCAATGTTATTCAAATTTAACATTAGTTGTTATATTGTAATAAGTGATTTCACCCTTCAGGTTTTCTGTGAAGTTTCGTAAGAAGTGGGCACAATCGGTTATTGCAGCCAGTCGCCGTGGATAAGGACTTGTGTGCAGTAAATCGACGGATCCCAAAAACAAGTCAAATTCTGTAATTTTGGAATGTCATTGACCTGGACCAGCGGTCAGGTCCAGATCGTAAAAGTTTATTTGAAAATCCTCCGGTAGTGGGGATAATTTTGCGATTAGAGAAAAAAAGAAGAAGAGTATGGAGTTGGCTGTGAGCGGTGAGAGGGAACGTATGCGGGCAGTGAGACGAGGACAGAGTTGGAATGAGACGGATGTGAGCGGCGAGAAGAGACGTATGTAGGATGTGAGAAAACAGAACTGAGTTGGAAAGGAGATGAATGTAAGAGGTGAAAGGAGACGGATGTAAGGAATTTGGAGAGACAGAGGTGGCATGTGAAGTGTTGGAGTGGAGAGGAGTGGTGGCCAGTTGTATCGCCAAGCTGTTGTGATTCGGAACGTCTGACCAGTGAAAAGATCATATGAGTAAGACGTACCTGAATTAAGTAGTCCAGCAGCTGCATCGAGATCGACAACAAGTAAGCCCCTCCCTTTTTACTGCGTGTGATTTGGCTGCATTGACAACTCGGAAGTGTCGTTGAGCATTGTAATATGTAATACATTTTAGAATATTTGTAATTATTTCTTAGCTTAGGTATTATAGTTCATAAGTGAGGGTGAACGTGAGTATGAGAAGCAAAATTCATAGATTGTGGTGCCGTGGGAGTGATCTTTTCCCGTAATTGATTTGTAAATTAAATTATTTGAAATTTTAAGCTCTTGTTTGATTATTAAATATACCTCCCCCTTCCCCTAATTAATTCCCTGAGAGTCTCATGCTCGGCTCAAAAACTTGTGTCATTGCTCGACGCTTGCCAACCCCTCGAGGATGCCGTTTACTGTTATTATAGATATATATTAATTCTGCGTATGCAGTGCAACCTGGGCGACATGTTAACAAATAGCAGAAAAACTATTGTACTCATATTCCACATGAAAGTTGACCAAAACCCCAATTGGTATGACTAAAGAAGTAGTACAGTTGGTTGTTCAAATACATTTTCGTGCCACAAAATTTTGTCGCGGCAAATTTTAGTCTTAGTTTGGAGGCTCAGCAGCAAAAGATCTATATGCCACAATATTTAGCATACGTTCATATCAATCACTATATTGAGTATTATCAAGATAGAAACTCTTTTGTATTCCTATTTCCAGGGTTGTTCCACATGGAAGTTGCCGAGAAAATTTTTGAAGTAGAAAAATAGCTTTTTCAACAATATACATTGGTTTTTAGAAGCTACCGTTTACGAGGAATAGACTCTTCTGTCAAGAACTATGTTTATTTATGTCTGTTGCCGAAGCATTACGACAACTGTGCAAAATGGGCCAACTTTGACATCTGTTGGAAGGGAAAAATGTACAATAATTAATTAAAATAATAAACTGGATCATTACGTATTTCCACCCAAACTATAGGATTATGTTTCCGGAAATGTGCCTAAATACTTCATGTTTATTCCATATAAAATAACTGATATTGTCATCCTCTGATCTAATTGGAGACGTGGTACACGCCTCCATGTTAATAAACTCTGTTTCTTCTTACTATTCTTCGTCCTAGACATAACTTTACCTTTTTCTGAAAGAATAAAATGTATTTGTTTGAATTCTTTCTTTTCGTGGATCGCCATTTTGCTACAACTTGTACAACCTCCTCTTGAAATCTTAATTTAGCATATCTCTACAATTTCATCTTTCGGTCAGTCAGTAAGTCGAAAATCAATATTAAGTGATCCTGGAGCTGCGATGTGAGCCCAAAAATACGGAAACCATATAAAATGTCTTTCCAGTGCTGTTATTGTCCCGAACAAGGTACGCAGAAAATATTCCATATATTTGCATTTGAAACAGTTTACATAATGCAGCATATACTTTTATTGAGAAGATTTCAAAGTATAATTTCCTCATAAATAGTTACCATGGTTATGTGGCTTTCTCCCGTTAAAAGTTGAAATATTAGTTTGTTACCCAACCGTGAGTCAAGTTACGTCAAAATTCGAGGATCTTGAATACGAAACAACCTCTTTTGTTCCATTGTGTAAGAACATATAGTATATTACTGTTAGAACTGTTGATGTATATTGATGGAAATAACAGAATAGTGCTTAAATGAAGATAATTTTTAAGAGGATTCCAAATAATAGATAATATTATAAAGCAATGCTATTCTCCAGAATATATAAGTACTTGATGGCCGAAAAACCTGCATATTATAGAGCCCAGCACACCAAAAGAAGGTAAAATCGTAAATCTGCAATCGCAACGACGGCCAGTTACCTATTATGAAATTCAGTGTAAACGAGTAGAGAATCCAATGCATTTGAAATTTTTATCTAGACGATTATTTTTAGGAAATAATACGCGCTCGCTCACTATCGTGCCGTTTCCCAAAGTTGGTCTATATTTACCGAATGTGGCCGCAGTTTTTTCTGCACTCTGGTAATTTGTTACTGATAATACAAAGTTATTTTTTGTACGACAAAATATTATTACAAAACGTATAAGACTTCGTTTGAACTCAAAATAATGTATGTGATACTAAATTGACAGATATTTAATGAACCAAAGATAAAGGCGGCCAAAGACTGAAAGCTCAAAGTGTCCCAGCGATTATTTAATCCGGCGGAAGAAAAAAGGCCCAAAGAACTTCAGTAACTGGCGAGTCAATGGCAGTGTAGTGTCTGCCCGGGAAGGCGAGCGTCTGTATTTTGACTAGTACCAATTTAGAGGGAGTCAGTGATTTTCTGACAGGTCTAGGTGAGGTTGAGTAAAGTGCTCACAAATAAGTGGACACTCATGGGTTTGAGCCTCTGATAATAACTCATCACGAACCGTGGCGTCCCTTGTTCAGACACTGGCAAAATCTTGAGCTGCTATTCGGTTCATATCCGTGAAGGAGTAACTGCCCCACAGCCAAGTAGTACGATAGTATGAAATTACGAATATAATTGTGTAATGGTTGCATTATTTATGTAACAACAAATCGAGTCTTTAAAGTTATATTAAGTGTCTTTTAGTATTATTAGGTTATAATTATATTTGTGTTTATTTGTGGCCTATCATATCTCAGCTAGACGTGGTAAATATAAATACTATGGTAAACCAACTGCTGAATTGTACAAGGACTTATGCAAAGATTGAAATAGTAAAAATAAACATTATAGTATCACGTTACCTTGTTGTCATCAAAAGTGTCATTTAAAATATGTCAAAAAATTAATCTGTGATGAATATATTCAACACCTACTGAACATAACCCCGCCCAAGAAGCCCGATTAAAAATGTAAATCATCACAAATATGGCTCCAAAACGCGAGATGAAATGGTAAATAGCAGTATAGACGCTTGTAGAATGAGATAGATAGGAAGGAGGCTTGCCTCCAAGAGAAATGCAAAGCGGTTGAATATTTCCTGGTGAAAGGACGCAGCTTATAGGAAAATCAAAGAAACATTCGGAGAGAGGAAAAATATTAGCAGAACATCAGGAGGGTGTTGAATAGTTGACCGGACTGTTCTAATTCTATAAATCAGTGGTTCCTAATCTATTCTGGTTTCGACGCCCTTTATGTATCTTATTTTTTCTGTAACGCTCCAAATCAAAACACTAGTCTACTGATCGCACTTTAATTGAAATGTGGTTAGGTTAGTTTAAAAATATAAAAATGAATTAAACACGTATTTTAATTCACAAACAATTTATTGAAGTGTCATAATTAAAACAATTAATGGGATGGATGAGCTTGTTGCTCACTAGATAATTTTTCAAATCTCGGATACAAAAGGGCTTCAGCTACCCTCATCTCCTGTTCTGTGTTAGTTTTGACACGATAATTACTATTTAATACGACGACTGTCGAAAATCCATTCTGTGTATAAATAGGAAGTTGCACGTGGAATTAATTTTCTTTGAGCTTTATCAGAATTCAGGGAGTTCCATGTTGCCATATTTTGTCTTCAACGGATCATCAGTAGAGAATAAGGTTTTCTTCTTCAAGAGATGTAAATTTAGGAGACTTAAGCTCGAATCGGGTCTTGAATCCATACAAATTTACCATATTATTAGCGTGAAACCTTTTGATAAGTTGTGATTCTAGGTCTTCAGAAACAGTTTTTATATTGCAACACAAACAAATTTCGTTGGATATTACAGAATGTTGCAACAAGAGAAAACAATCATTGACATCATGTTCATTATTGTTTCGTTTCCATTGTGGTAAAACCGATAAAGCTTTGTTTAACCCATCAACTCTTCAAAGGACCGCAGGAGAAATGGAAATCCTACTCCCATCTGCGCATTCAGGCGACTCCTCAAAAGTCACGTGCAGAAGAAAAGTGTACCACTTCAGTGCTTTATTAAGTTATTACACCTCAGTATCTAAATACATAAAATTAAAGAATCAATAAACATTACTACTCAAGTTATACATGACTTAATTGTTGATGCGACTTCCCATGTCGTTATTAAAGGAGTTCCCCGCCCACACGCATTAAATTCACGATTAGTTCCTAAAGCAGTTTTTATGGGGAGTAAATCTAAAATAAATCTATATAAAACATTTCATAAATTAAATAATAGTATACTATACAAAACCTACATAATATATATTTTGGTATCACAACGATTCTTGAACATTTCAGGGATTTTAATTATCCTGTGAAACCTCTTACGGGGATGAATGTATTTAATATTGTAAATTTTTGGCGGCGCCCTGTAACGAAGCCGCGACTCCCCGGGGTGCACAGTTTGGGAATTACTGGTCTAAAGTAATGAACACTGGCGGCCCGTGAGTTTTTGAAGTTATGTGCTACCTTGTCCCTCGCAAAAATTTTTACTAACATGATTATGTAAGATATTAATGACCCTACAACAGCGATAGTGTTAATGCACTATACGACTCGTGATATACTGCATTTATAATTCCATCAACATAACAAGAAATAATGCCTAATTATTAAGCATAAAATAGTAAAACCAAGCTGACACACATCTGTAACATAAATGTAGTCATCCTTAGTACGTATTTTTAATACATTTAATTTCAGAAATAAGACGCAGACGATGGCAGTATTTTATGCAGGATCCTGCAGTAATTACCGCAGTAAAGTGTTTTAAATTTTCATAGAACCACGTTTTACGTGACATTACTTATTTCTCCTTCTCGTTTTTTGAGTTTTTGGGATGGTTAAGGGGGGAGGCAGGCTACATGAGGGTAATACTGAAATAGGTAATTCCCCTTTAACAGCTTAGGAAGGAAGTTGAAAGGGGGGATGTGGAAGGTAGAGCAAGGTAGCCAAGGTTTGACTAGGGGTCCCGGGCTATAGTTTAAAGGATCCTACCCGGTGTTTCACCAAAAGAGATACAGGAAAACTCTAGAAAACCCCTCCGAATGACGGGAGACAAGTTTGCTGTGGGGTCGCAGCTGTCCCTTCTCCGTTTCTCCATCACATTTAGCAGGCAGTTCGCCGACTAGACCAATGGGCTCAGCGAACCACTCTTACCGTATACCCAAGGTCTTCGACCCCACTACATAAATCTCCCAAAGTAGATGAAAGTGCCTCAGCATGGGAGAACTGAAAAAACTAGAGAGAGTACAAGGTATTCCGAACATAGAGCTCAAGGGAGATTCACCTGCGAGAGCTGATACCAGTTCCCACAGACTTACATATCTGATTTAATTTATAACCAGCTGGGTACCCAGCGATGCCCGGGAATTCGTTTATTTTAGCCCGCTACAGAATTTAATTCAACAGAAATCTCTTTTTGTCAATACATATTTGCAAGACCTTTTCCTGCCCCCTACTGTATGATATCTAAATTTCATCATAACTACCATGATGACTCAGTATCTTAATCGAGACAAGAAATCTTATGGTACCTTAAATTAGCACAGTACCATTAAAATTGCCTGAAAAATACTGAAAAGACGAAACATACACTATCAATCTCACTAAGCGTAAACAATTTATATTCGTATGCAAATATTTAACGTTTATGTCCGTTTTAAATTCATGTAGCCTCCGGCCGGCCCCCCAGGGATGGTAATAGTGTCTTACCCTACAGTCCTTGCTTGCGTCCAAACCTCAAGGAAGATATACAAAATTTAGTCGAAATTGTTCCACGCATTAGACACATACATAAAAAAATCAATAATATTTATAAGAAAAATATTATTCAACCGTCTTTTAGGTCTGGTTTTTGTGAAACAATGTGTATAAATATATGTACCTATTTATGGAAAACAAAATTGAGTGTGTGGGGCCCTGGTGTTTTTATAATCAATCTGCACTGCGAGTTATAAAACATTTTTCAAATTTATTATCTACTCGAATTAAAAAGTTTCATTATATAGCGTAGAAACAATTTATTTAAGTAGTGATACTTTTTAATTGTTTTTCTCGAATGTTGCATCGGCTAATTAACTTTTGGTTCCAGAAAAATCCTTCTCGGGCGCCAGAGTCGTATTCCACAAGCATTTGTATTGCGATTCTTACAACTCTATGCATTATTATCAACTACTTAAAAAGTATCATTAGTTAAATAAAATGTTCATTATACTTTAGCGTTAATTCACGTTACAGAGCAATTTAATTATCTCGTTTGAGAGGCTGCATGAGGGGATAATCTTTTCAAGTTCTATACAGTATGTATTTAGGATAGGATCATTTTGATCAAAAGATCGACATAAACTTCCTTTGGGTTGATCAGCTCTATACACAAAAAATTCATGGCAATCGGATAAATGGATAGGTACGCTGTAACGCCAATTTTATAATCCCAGCGTTTTTGAACAGACCCGGTACATAAACTCAGAAATGTGATGCAATTATATATATATATTTTTTTTCCCTAGAAGTTTGTGTCACACGCTAACATTCATGCATGCGTGACGTCCGAACTACGATAAAAGAAACACGTACTCAATAAAGGAAATAGGGACAACAAAGGACACCAAAAAGCGATCTCAAAACTTGTAGTAAAGAAAACGACCGTGTAATCGCTTACCAAATTTGTGGGACCGAACGAACGAACTAGTGTCCGAACTGGCACTTCTTCACGAACGATGGTTTACGCAACTAGTGAACTATCTGCACTGTTCTTTTTTCGTAATAGTTCTTTTGAGCTAGTTATTTCGTGAACTACACATCTGTAGTAATACTTCTTTTTGTTACGTTGTATTGTGGTTTTCGTCTTTTGGTTATATTTGTTTAAAGACGCTTTTCATCGATGATTCGTATTATAAACTCCTCGTGTGTCAGAGATTTAGTAGCCGTATCAGTGTACAGCAAAATCCTGCTAGACCAATTCAAACATTTTTGGATGTTACAATGGAATATAATATTAATGTCCATATTCGAGTACACTACATTTTATCAGAAGCTGCGTGATACGAGATTCATAAAACGTAAACGGATCGTAAACACAAAGATGGTGTGGTTCTATGTGAACGTGATATTTCCACATCAACTTGGTCATTATCAGCCTTTCGCACTTAGATTACTACCTGACGTGTGTTATCAACTCATTTTCATCTAAATCTCTTGATTTAGAGCTGTTTTAATGCATTCTCCTTATTCCTAAAGTTCTTGGAATGTCTTTCCTCTAAATGTCGCCATTTTGGGCTTTTTAAAAATTTTCCCAAATATTCTTCGAATGTTTTAATGTATTTTCCTTATTCCTTAAGTTCTTGGAATGTATTTCCTCTGAATTTCGCCATTTAATCTGTTTTAAATTATTTTTTTTATTCCTAATGTTCCTGGTATGTCACCGTAATTCTTCCGAATGCATTGCAACGGAACTTGGTTCTTCAACTTACCTCTGCCATTAACGATCCTGTTAAACGTGTTAAGTGTCCTTGGTACACATATTGATCTAACTGCTCTAATGCGATGCCACGTGCTGATACATTTGTTTGGTCTATATAAGTTACTCAAAATTTATTTTATTTTATCTTTGTTCCCTTTGAGTATCTAATCCTGCCAAGCTGCATGCGGCAATGAATTAATGTATTAATATTTCCATTGTAATGGGCCACTACGGGCCGTATTTTGTATTTCCCCTCAGGTATACTTCAATACGAATGGTGGAATAATGTAATACCAACCAAAATAAGTAATTTCTTGCATTTGTTTTCTGTTATGAAGCACGAGTATTATGATTAGTACCTTGGTAAATCATTCCAGCCATCTGAAGATATTAGAGGAAACTTCGCATATCTTCAATAATAATATGAAATTTATTGACAACGGTGTGATGAAACTGTAGAGACAAGTATTGTCTATCTTACAAAAACAGAAAACAAAGCAGAGAGATGAAATTTGACTTCATGAAGTGATAGAAACTGATGAAGGGAAGGTCCAACAGTTCGAACCGTAAAAACACTGTTCGACGTAAGAGAAAGAAATTATTAAGAATCACACTGGGTGTACACGAGTCCAGACACTCAAGAAAAAGATCTGCTTCATTCAGTTCATTTTAGATGGTCAACTATCGAGGCTCTAAGCAACTAATAGTCACCTAATATATCTTCTTGCACTTATTTTATTTCTCTACAATGTTCTTTTCTAATAAAGACAGCGGAAAACCAGTACCATCCACGTATATTTTAAAATAATTCATTACGTTATATACTTACACAAACGATTTTCCAGAAATGACCTCAACATCACGTCATGACCGTTTACCTAATGCCTATAAGCAAAAAAAAATTCGAGAAAAAATCCATACAGGTTAAATTTGGAATGCAATAGGGTGAACTGAAGTTAATGAAACGTTGAACTGTAAGGTGAGAACTAATGGTCATAAACAAATGTTCGAGAAAGCTCTAGGAAGTGGGAGTCATTAATAACATGGGTACTGTAGCTGTCCTGAGGCGGCGCCATTGTTGAATGCTGCCACGTGGAGCCGCACCCAACCTGCGTGCCACACCATTTCACATTTATTTTTAGTCTAAACCAACGTCGATACAACATTTCGGCATAAATAAACAGAAAATGGGGGACAATTAAAATATTCAAGTAGCTTAATAACATATCAAGAAACAGCTGTCCAGAGGTTTTCCTTCGAAATGTTTCAGAGACCATCTTCAAGTCTTTAATAATTCACAGCTGGCATCCTCGCCAAATTAGCGAGGCAATGTAAAATATTGGGTTGCTATGTTTAAATTTATATATGAGACTCCGTTTGTAATTTATTGTATAACGTAGTTTCGAAAAAAAACTTTACTCGAATGGAACTCTTTTTCTTGAGGTTGACAAATATTACATTTACAAAGAAATTTTCGTTGTGATAAAAAACTTTTTAACTGGCACTGGTAGTCTTAAATAATTTATTTTATACGTGTGCTTTCAGGCTACAATTCTACGAGTGTATCTTCACTAGTCCAACTATTTAGATAAAATTCTCATACGTACTGACATCTTAAAAACTTAAATGCTATTCCGTACTATGCTCATTGTTTACATTATAAACTTAACATCATGTTGATAACATTTTTTGCAATCTATCCTCCAGTTTTTAACAAGATGAGGCTATGTTGATAAATTGAATGAAGTGCATAATACAGATCATCATATAACTTTATTAAAATATATTTTAGTATGCATGAGAACAATTTATTAATAATTTTATGGGTTCCTGATATTGCTCGAGTACTAAATTTTATTAGTCCGGTACAATATACAATTTGACAAGTATTTAATGTGATTTAACCTGCATATTTTCTACGTAATTGAACATCGTGAATCTGTGACGTCAAGTCAAACCGAAATTAATTTCTTTTCTTGCCGTCTTAGATACTTAGAATGATTCTAATACACGTGAATAAAAGAATTTCAATTCCCACTCGTAATTACGGAGATAACTGCCAAGTTTGTCAGTGTGACGTCACCGCTCACTTCGCTACAATGGCAGTTTACATAATGCCGACTCAACCTGACTTTTGAGTAAGCATGTGACTAGTTTCTAACAAAACAAATACTGATGTAATTCATTGAATCACATTTAACTTATGTATTAAAAAATAACTTCTAAGCCCAAAATTTTGTTTTAAACAACTTAACAATTTTCTTCTGGTGCTCTAAAACTATGTTGAAAAAATATTAGCCTGCCACTATACCTCCTACTTACAGTAAAAAATATACATTATGTGTAACATTGTTAATTCTTAGAAATTCTCTCTTGAAAATATTTTCAGAGTTTGCAATTAAAAATTCACAAAATTCAAAACACACATATAAGAGTTTATCGAAAATCCTCATGTAATTGACAACAAATCTATTAAATTATAACGATTGAAAATATTACGTATTGTTTTTATCACCTTTCAATATTTTCTAAGCTTGTATTCCAAGATATTACAGCATTGGGCAAATGTCGAGCTTGAGCTAGAGCATATCAGAAAGTAAACAAAGAAGCCATCTTGCGCAAATGCAATATTTACCAGTGTACCCAGTTTCAATGATTGGTGACGTCATAAACTTGCGTGTTAACAGGTATATGTATTTTTGAAAAGAATTCCGTTCACGTTCTTTCAGAGTTTTTATTGGGGTTCTTATCAAATTAATCTGTACACGCATATTTTCACAAAGATTACAAACAAGCATAACGCCTTTTAATTATATAGATTGTGGGTGATACAGCAGGCACAAGGCTCCCCAAGTATAATAAATTATTTACGAATACTAGTGACTGCTTTAAAGGTTTTTCACTACAATATTGATTTATTAACGGCCAGATCAACCTTCTACAGTTAACATTAGGAATACTCATATTTGAAACTAATTCTTTTATATCTCAACGTTGGGTCCAAACATTGTCCTCCTTTCCCAGATTTATTTATTTTATTAAGAGAGACAATTACAATGAAATCACTTCCTGAATTGAATCGTTATAAATAGAAAAATACAAAAAAGGCCAAAAGTCATAAATAGAAGAATTTAATTTGAATTAAATATTAATTACTTTTTTCCTAATAAATACACGAATGAAACATTACTCTCAATAAAACATCTACGAATTCCATAAAATAAGTTTTGGGTCTTACACTTTTTCATTTGTACTGATATGATGTGTATCGCAGTTAACAAAATTGTGAAGCAAAACTATATGTCCTTTCTGGAGAAGATCAAATTAAGTTGGTTCATAAAATAAACGAAGCTTTAAATAAATTGAGTAGACCTAAATATCATACTTCAAAAAGAAATCCCTCCTATAGACCTGAATATCAGGGTCACCTTCAATTTACTAAATCACATTCTTCTCATGCTATTTTTTAAGGCATTAGTGAAAAATGGACAAACATTACATGTTGAGATTTTTCCCTCCTGATCTTGCATAACCAGTAATTATTTTAGATCAAAATATAATATATGACGAATTGTCATATAAATAATGTTATGTTGAAAATAAGCAAAATGATAGGGCTTTTATATTCGAGTAGAGTAAGTAAATTTCTAAATAAAGCATCTTAAATGATAGATGTAATTCATCTGAAATGTTATTTATGAAAACAACTGTTAACATTCTTAATCCTTAAATTGAGTAATACATTTAAACTTTTCATAGTTTCATGATTGCCGTCCAGTCTGAATCTCGTGGACGAATTTGGCGGAGACTCCCTTATCTCCTTCCAGCGGCTAACGGTTTAGTTTTAGGTCAGCATTAGCCGACCTCTCTTCTTCTCTCGGAGGCTAACAATTTAAGTTTTGCATCGACTGTCTTCCGTCTCTGAGCAATTTCTGTCTCTCGTCTGTCAGAACCTTCTGTTCATCTACGATCTCCTTCGAATCTCAACATCTTCTGCCTTCCGTCTCCCAACACCTTCTCTCCGTCTCCCAAAAACTTTTCTCTGCCGTCTCCCAACACCTTCTGTTCATCCACTATCCTTCGTCTCCCCACATCTTCTGTTCTTCTTCTCCAAACATCCCTTCCCACGTGAGCTCGGTGGGAAACTACACAATTCCAGACCAACAATAATCTGTTATCCTCAAATGACTTCTATTGGCTTGCTCGTTAACAATTGCACCCAATAAGAAAAAATACAACTGCTGGTCCAAAATACTGCATGTGTTTTGCGTTTCTCCGTGAGATTCCAAATTTTCCACGGAACTTTCGGTTTCAGTAATTATTGACGGCGATCCCTTGTTTCGTGGATGGGACTTACTCCCACATTCAACCGGAAGGTCTTCCTTTTGTCATAAGGAATGCGAGTGACACCCAACACAGCTAGGAAATAGATGCGCAAACGTAAACTTTCACTTCATTTTTGCGTTAATATTTTGTTATATCATGTATTGTAATTTTTGTTTTATTTTCAATACTTTTAATTTTCAGGTCGTTTAGTTGAACTGTTTTATATATATAGATTGTTGCTAAGTTTTCTTGTATCACACTGTGGTTGTATATATATAATAAAATTGGAGAAATCCGGTGATGACGACCCGTCAGTTCAATTAAAAGAGAACTTTGTCTGTAATTAGTCGTAAATATATTCTATTTAATTATTGTTAAAAACAGACGTTAATGGATTTACTATTACGATATATTGCGTTATTCTTCGACATGTGCATTTATTAAAGTTTTGGTATACAGTTAGCGAAGATTTGGAGCTAGACCGACGCCAGTTTGTCGAGACCTGACAACGTTTCTAATCCCCAAGGATGGTATCTTGACACGTACGAGATTGATCTGGGTTTTCACTCATTACACTAGCGTGGGAAACTAGAAACCTGGGAAACATCGAATTGCTTAAAAAGCATGTGGTTGTCTCAACCAATGGCATTTCGTGATGTAGAGAAGATGCTCCGAAAAGTTCGATACTTAGATATTTCTCACAGTGTTGGTGCTGTGAAGAACCATCATTCTGGTCTCTACAGTTGAAGAAGACGGAGGATATCAGGCTGGTGCGACGATGAGGGGAACGTTGGTGGTGTGTTTCGAAGGGGGAGACTGACATCACTTCTTCCGTGATAGACAAGTTGGCAGGCAGGCGACGTGACGCTACGGACCAAGGTACGATGTCATGTATCTCAATCTTCGACGACTCGGGAGAGTATTTCGCCTCTTTTAACCAGTGATTTAAGGGAACGTATTGCTTCATCAAATAGCCAAAATTTTCATTCATATTCTCTTAATTGCAAATATTTTTCCTTAGTTCGTGTTTGTGTAAATAAGTACCCTAATTGGTTCTTTAATTACTTTTCAATCATTATTTCAAACACACCTTCCAATTTATTTTGTATTACAGATGCAGGTATTGATGGGATTAATAAGTTAGAAAATATAGCATTTAGAATTATCATATATAGGGTTTTTCAATAATGGCGGGTCGATGTTGAATAAAAAAGTTTTGTTTGAGGTAATGACGAAATGTTTTTTATTTGAAAGGTCATACATGGGCCTTTCAAATAAAAAAATAATTTTGTTAATATCTCACACACAAGTTTTATTCCATTACAACATCGACCCGGTCTTATTGAAAAACCCTATATAAAGAAAAAAAATTATTACTTATAGTGGCTAATTTGGTAAATGAATTAATAGGTCTAATCAAATTATTACAAGAAACAAATGAGGTAATTAAAAGCGCTACAGCCAAATTTCATTCATGTGCGGGATGATTCTATTAGGAAAAAATTAAAATATGTACACCGAATTGTATAGTTTTTCAGTTCGTAGTATTTGAGATTTAACCATATAAATAAGGTGTTTCTGATAGCTGTATCCTATTATTTCTCTCTTTCCTTTTTTAGCTTTCACGAGTTAATAATTGAAATGTCTTGGAAAAAAGTTGTCTATTTCGCAGGTACGGAGTATCAATCTGGATACAACAGTGCTGGAAACGAATAGGAATGATTTCGTATTGGTGCACTGGTCTCCATCGTAAATTGGTTTTACAGAGCAGTTCTTAGAGTTGTGAGACTTCTGACTAATACCCCGAGGAGAAACCCCGTGTTGTTCATTATCTGTTTTGAATGAAACCTATTACGTTAAGGAGGGTTCTACTTTATGGGCTTGGGTCCGTAAAGCGAACGAACACCGCACCGTTGCCACAGACTTCCTGCTGCAGCTGCTGTGCTCTGCTGCTCTGTCGTAAAGAAACCAATTTAAATCCCAACATCATCATCTGCGATACGGCCAATCGCAACGCCACGTCACTCTTTCAAACACAACTAATGGTTCAGATAAGGTCGCTTAATAAAACACAGCGAAAGTTATCGCTTAAAATTCAAGTATGTGTATTTAAATTATTTTAAATTTTAATTGACTCTATTTCTTGTCATACTACCTATGCACAACTTCAATATAAAAAATAGTACATTTAACACCTGCCATTTTTGTCGTCGTAATGATTTCAGCCTAATGTTTAATACTGTAATAATCATCTATTGAAGTAAATTCCAATTCATAGATCACGTGGAAATTGACTACTAAAGTATTCTTGGTAGCTCTGTGTATCCATATGTTTTGACTCATATAAATTATCTTTGTTTACCGCAAGTTAGGTCCCTAATACAAATATTCCTTCCTGGAACGAACCCAGAGCTATTAATTCGTGCATAAAGCTGCTTTAATGGGGTCATGTGAATAGAAGACATTAAACGTTATTTACGTTTTTGGGTCTCGGAACATTGCGAGCTTATGTCACTGTTATCGGTATCTTTGTTTTCAAATAAACATCAAGAACTTACAATTCTGTAGAAAAATCTTAGGAAACGCTAGCACAATTTACGCAAACAAATATTGCAGGAATAGACGCTATCTTGCAGCGTACACCTTTCAATATTTCTTGTACGACGTATCTGCGGCGATTACGTCAGAGATATTATCAGACCGCAACTCGTCTACGACTTTGATTGAGAAGCCTTCGCTTCATGTAGGTCGCTGCAAGCATACTTTTAATATTTTTCTCCTCTACGCAGAACAGAATGATGCAAGATTTTCAAATTAAGTTTATCATCAATGCCTTAACAAAGAAAGAAAAGGGAAACAAGTTCGCGAAAAACTTATTTTATACTTAACCTCAACAGTTCGATTGGCTGGCTAGTGTTTGTTTTAAACACAGTAACTAGGAACATAAAACAATGAAAAAACAGCTATTGTTTTTTAAATATTACTGTTTTAATGAAATGTACTTTTTGAACAATAACAGTTTATTAAAGAGAATCGTTTTAAATAACAAGGCTTCGTTCGTTATATAATTATTCCGTCTTCAGGTTGTTCCTTGACTGAGTAGTGCAGTACAGTCAGTGAAATTATAACCGTCCTCTAAGTCTGGATATGAAGAAAACTTTTCGTAGCCATATTGACAGAATCGTCCGTATTCTCATATTTCACTTGTTTTGCTGCAAACCTTTTCGAGTCACAACTAGAAGAAGGTATAATTTATAATCCAAACGTTTCTATTTAAAAATGAATGTTTTTAAATAAACTATCCGTTATCGACCATTATGTACATTTTATT
The DNA here is from genome assembly GCA_034510155.1 of Eucriotettix oculatus. Classification (NCBI taxonomy): domain Eukaryota; kingdom Metazoa; phylum Arthropoda; class Insecta; order Orthoptera; family Tetrigidae; genus Eucriotettix; species Eucriotettix oculatus. The sequence goes on along the minus strand of CM067377.1, from coordinate 102,075,105 downwards.
TCATATAGTTAAAAACAGACGTAAAATTAAAATGATTCAAAGATCGCAGTTTTTAAAAATCGACTTGGCCAAAAAATAAACTTACCTGATAAAAGAAAACGACGTCTTTTTCGAAATTAGGGCCGTAAAAATCTTCATAAATTGACCTCCAAATTTAAACGAAATTCAAAAAGTAACCTACCTTTTTTGTTACCCTGACAGCGTATTATTCTTCTATAGAGTGATAGTCATGCGATTTCAAAGATAGAATGAAAACTTTTTCAAATCTAAACTACAATGGTGACATGAAATCATTTTTGCATAAGGTACAAAGACAATGCGACGTGTTTAAAACATTAATCGAGAAAGCAAATTAATAGCAAGGCACATGAACTAATTATCAACATAACTGACACAATATAAGTAAGAGAGAATGTAACATCATTCGACAATAGAGAATGTAACTATTTGTTTATTTAACTTTTAATAACATTTGTTGACTTAAGTTTAATTTATGATACAATATATAAAGTGTTTCAATACATATTTTAAACACAGAAATTTGCATTTTCTTGTTATTGCATTATATTCTGTAAATTTGATTACAGTTGAGCAAATTCATATAATGATCGTATCAGCAATTAAATAAAAGTTTTCCGTTGTATTCTCACTTTGATTTAAGTGTGCTTAAAAATTTAAACCTTCACTCCTACTCTCTAAATGTGTTTTTGGAAAATAATTGTATTCTTCTTGGAATCTTAAGCGCGTAAATAGTTGGTTAGTGTTAATTGGAATCCATTGAATTGATACTGAACAAATTTAATTTTATCCACGTTATACAGATGTATTTTCATGTATATTTAGTTATTAATCTTGATTACAGAATACATATATTGACTATTTTTGATACTTTTAATTGTTACGTTTTCAACGTATGTTGATCTTTGTTTAACACTGCTTTATCTTCAACAAGTGTTTGACAAAGACCTTCAGACAGATCCAACGTAGTACAATCAGTATTACTAAATTTCCAATATATTTTAGTTTTAAATAAACTGTATAATTCAACACCAAACGTTAAATATATAATAATTATTAATTAATTAATTGTAGGTCCAAAACAATGTATTACTTTTTCCACGTCCTTGAAGTTTTTTCTTCACATGAGGAAATTGAATCTGTTCTATGTTGAATTTATTACACTTAGCGAGAAAAGAAAGAAATTTAATTACTGACTCGAATTTAATACATGAATGAACGTATATAAAATAGCATGCACAACAATGATATTCGTGAATGAGTATTTTGAGCTATCACAAAGCTCGTAGCTCTCACAGACCTCAATCCCCCTCCCTTTCTTTCCCGATGCCCTTCTCTCTCTCTCTCTCTCCTCTCATCACTCGGGAGTCCGTGTGGAGGGCAGGTGGAACCTTCCATTGTGTGCATTCCTGCAGGTCTCACGACCAGCTGTACAACTTCTCAAAACTGACAAGGTCATACTATAGTAAAAATAGGACTAACCACTCGGCTGAACCCATTCCACAGAAACACTTCCGTAATATCTGTGATATCTTTTATTCGCTACTATAACACGATCGACGTAGTCTTTATCGCTAAATGTGAATCATGGATGAGAAAAATCAACCCTTTATTCCAGTTACTGCTACTGATTTTCTTTATATATAGAGATAATTACGAAAATAGTTCAATGGAAATTCTAAGTAACTTAAAGGCAGAGGAAAATCACTGGCAACTGAATGGTAGTCTTGCATCTGGTAGTTGCTGCAAAATATTGCATTCGCAAAGTATTTAGTACTTCTTGTTGAACGAAGAAAAAAAACGAATCACTTCAATCAGTATCAAATATAGCGTAAAGAATATGAAACAAAGAGATTCCTTAAATCGACATCTTAAATGATCACGTTGTTAGTCATCCGAAAAAGATTGTTGTTCCTTCCCTTCTAGTAATGTATATACACTTGAAATTTAAGATTAAAAGCAGATTTTTGAAAAGGACAATGGTTAAATTATATTTAGTAGAAGTAGTAAATGTAATTATTATTTGACAATGACTTCGTTGTTTACTCAACTTACGTTCTTTTATATTTGATTTCATTGCTTCGATTGTGTGTTGTTAATACAAAGGTGTGGTTCACGTTCTATTTAATTATTTCTTCTATTGGATTGTTACATTTCGTATATCGATCGTGGTGCGTAAATGTACAGTTCAGCGTATATTGTCATGTTGCAATCGGAAATTTATTTATCTCGTGACGTGTGGCCCACTTTATAGTTACTTGAGTATTGATTCACGTTATTAATTATCGGTAATATCTATTCTTTGTTTACGATTATACTTGACATTGAAAGCGTGTTCATAATGTCGCAACAATTCCTCGAAGTGACGACTAGTGGGAATAGTGTAATATGTTTAATGTCCGGTAACGAGCGTGTTTCAGTTTCAGTTTAATTCACTTTACACAGCCATTTTTGGAAACCAGCAAGGCGAGTGTCCATACAGGTGTCAACGGCAGGGAATGGCATATCCCCTTTAACAAGCAGCCATTTTGTGGCGGGATCAAAGCATAACCAATAGATGAGCGTGCTGCTCACTAGTGGCAGGAGCGGGAACTAATGCAGTCGTAGGGAGTCTTCGTTGACTGCTGGTTGTAGAACAATTGTGCGGACACTAGAAAGCATTTTATATCTTCGTGCATGGCTTTTTACTCTCGTAAATCGTTCTGAACTTGTGTTCGCCTCCCAAACGAACATCATGTGAATTCAGCCTAGTTCCAAGTGAAGTAACATTGGTTTTTGGCCTGTAAAATCAGTGGAAAGATTGATAATAAATTAATTCAAGTAACTGTATATCGTTAATTCGGAACCAAGTTTTATAGCAATAACAAATGGTGAATAAATTTTTATAGTCATTCTGGAGTAAAACTGGGCAATTACAGTAAATCCTTTGTTCGCTTCGTAAATATTAACGCACGTGTTACTTTTAATACTCCCTCCGGTTGTTCATCTAATCGTTAATGTTCTTCGTATTTCTGTGTAATGTCTTGTGTATGTGTTACCATGAGTTTATTGAAAGTCGAATGATATTTAGTTTTTCAAAAAAACATAGTTTTCAAGAAATGGAATAATTTTTTTTGCTCTGCCTTGTATTTATGCCAATCTTCCAAAGTAAGTTCCTTTGATGGTAAACTGTAGATTATTGAAATAGAACCTGATTTAAATATTTTTACTCTCGGAACTAATATATTCTGGCTGTTATCTTTTACAAATAAATTGGACCGTTGTATACTTTGAACATTTCCTGTGGATTCCAAACACTAGTGTGTGAATAATGGGTAAAAAATTATTAAAACTTTAACGCACACCATATATCAGAGAACTGAACAATAAAATACCTGTAAATTTTGTCAGGGAAACTGATTTGCAAAGAGAGCTACCCGGCCAACGCATTCCAATAAATGTAAACTGTAATTATATTGAAAATTATATGCGTGTTTAATTTCCGTGTGATTAGTTTCTTCTGTAATACAATATCACGCAGATATGTTGGGAAAATTAACCGCATGTGTTTTAGTGGATTGCATTATTTAATAAAAAGAAAATTGTTTTCTCATTATTAATTTTAACAGACGTAAATTTTTATGTATTAGTTAATATATTTGGAAGTATAGTTAGTTGCGCAATAGTATTTTTACAATGAACACTAAGTCACTATCTGTGTATAGTTTTGTAATACCATGAAAATTCCTTTCTACGTTAATTCATAAAATATTTAGGTTACCAGTTAAGGTGTAAATGATATATATTTGTAGAGGGCTGAAATGGATAAATCGATTTTATTCCTGTTGCCTTTCCGTTAATAAGTACATAGACATGATCCACGAATAAGACGCTTTAATATTTATGTGTGTAAGGACAAATTGATTAAACACTTCGGATGACAGACATAATATCTGTACACTTACTCGTCATCCTAAATTGAGTTTCCTCAATTAGCAACTGTCTAGTTTCTTTATTCGTTTCACTGAATAATTCTACTGCCACTATAATTTCCTAGCCCCCGTACATAGTTTAAGAGAGTCTGAAACTTAATGTCTTCAGTACGAACTTGTTTGCTTATAATTATCGGTACTAAATAGTGTTCGTGCAAAAGAAATCGTTCGTAAAATAGGGTAATGTAATTCTAACTTCTTTATTTGATTTGACAAATAGATCAAGTTTTCCTGGAACTATTAATTAAAAGTGTAACATTTTTTCATGAACATGTTTTCATTCGCCATTCTTCACAAATTGCGCTGATGGTGAATAATTTTTTATTTATTTAAAACATGCCAATATTCATTGTGTACATACGGTTTCTTTTAACGACGGATTCCTATGCAGGCTCCGTTTACAAAATTTCACATTGCTTACTTTCAAAAGTTTATTATCAATGATCCTATAAAAACTTAATATGTGAATGAATTTAATAGGTTTTTCTAATCATTACGACATTTACTTAATATTCTTCGTCATATTTATCGATAGAAGTTATGTTTCTAGTTTCATTACGTTTAATTAGCCCAGTTGAACCTTGGAATGATTGGTTATATACATATTACTGATCTGTAAGAAATATGCATTTACGATGCAATATAATTATTAGTTCCCCTTGATCAATATTTATCATGCGGCTAACTTAACTTTCATAAGTAATATTTTCTTATAATAGTAATCTATAAATTTCTTTGCGGTTTATAGTAATGGCCAATAGAAACATTTTGGAACGCACAGCCCTTATCTTTAAAAAATTTAAATTTCACGAATTACTTCAGTATAAAGTACAATACGTTGTTGAAACCATTATATCATGCCAATATTAGCAAGTAAAGGAAAATTAAATATCGTTGAAATTATATATTTTGACTACTGGCACATAATCACAACAATAACAGTGAAAAATTGAAAAGACAAAAAATATATTGCCACCTAAGTTGCTAATATTTTAAAAATTAAAGTACAAACCATTTTCCAAAAAAAATATCCCTTTAATATTCTTGTATATATTCAAGAGAAGTAAGAGTCCGTTTTAGTCCCTCAGTTAACACCAACAAGGTTTGCAATGAGAAATAATGTTATATAATTTTTGATATTTTTAAACTATAAGATAAATATTAGTAACCATTAAGTCAGAAAAAATGTATTTAATATTTAAAATTTTGTTTTATAAATTAATAAAATTAGGGCTTTTTCAGGCAATGGCTATTAAATAATTAGGAGAACTTTAAAACATAGGTTAGTTAAACTGCCTACATTTTTACAACGTGATTTAGAAAATGCAGTGCTATATTGGATAGTTAAAATAATTCCCCATTATTCATAAATTTAAAACGAATAGCTTTTAAATTTGGTGTGAATTTTTTCGCTGTTGAGAAAGTTTGCTCTGCAGTGCCAATTTATATAAGACTTGTTATAGGAATAAATGAAAATTTCTTAACAAAAGTTTGACTTAAATGGCTATTAATATCAGTATCATACAGTTTCGTTGTTCATATTCAGTCGCACGTGATGAATTACTTGAACTTACTTAGGATTGGATGTTTCTGATGGCACTTGTTAGTGGTTATATACAAATTTTTAAATCAATGAAATATGTTAAAATCTATTTCTTTTGATAGAGAATTCTTAGACCATGGTAACTTCCTGGAATAACTTGTTGAATGGAGTGATCGTTTGAAATAATATTCATTTAATACAATTTAATTGGCGTTTTACTGTTATTATCGAGTCATACATCGGTAATAATTTCCTCCAAAAATTAGAGAGTAGAAGTGATAAATTACTGCTGACAATTTTGTTGTTGAAGACGTTATGGGGATTTGTTTGCGCGCGTGTGCAGAATCGATGGCAGAGCCTAGCCCAGTTAGACTTGGCTCGGTGCCAGAGCCAGCGCCTTTGTGCAATTACCGACGCAATTGGCCTTTCCCGGAATTTTACCTGTCCCTGGGCAACGCAGACACGTCTATTCACTTGCCTGTCTTCCACGCACATTTGTAACTTTTACTTTCCTGTCGGATACGCCGGGACGCGTCACAATGCGACTCTAGCAACGGGAATCGCTCGCCAAGGACTTAAATGCACAGAAAATTCGCAAGTAATTGAATATTCAATTTGCAACGTGTTCAGGAATGGCCGTGTAGTGTAGCAGAAACCGTGACTACTGAGCAAGGACAATGCTCTGGATTAACCCATTTCCGGGGTTGAAGCCGTTAAGTTTCTCTTCCCTCTTTTTCCAGACGCTACGAGAACGCAACCGAGCAATTAGGCCGACTGACTCGTCGCGTCTCTATCGTCATATTACGTACGAGGACAATACTTATCACTTCTCTCAAATTATTACGAGTACAGCAATTCCCGTAATGAGTTCACTGTGATTTGATTTGAATTACCGGCTAAAACGGGCACAAAAAGTTTGGCTACATACCTACATAATGTTTGTCATCGATTGATTGTTGGCGCTATTCGAAAGTGATACCAAATTTATCGCATTTTGTAAAATGTCGCAAGAAAGTTACGTACTAGATAACTGTTGTTTCCTACCAGAGTTTATGATCATATTATCACAGGGGATTGATAACTTTGTATTCATTGAAATAAATGAATACACCAGCCGAATTTGTCAGTAAAGTATTTTAATAAAACAAGAAAAGTACATATTAATAAATGTACAACGACGTATCGCACCTTTATTTTTAAGATATTTAATTTTATATATTCGCTGTGAATAACGTAGCATGAACTTTAATTTATTGATGTATGCAGCGGCAATAGTTAACGATAAGAAATATCTTTTGATTAGCAATAGTAACGGCGCGTGACCGCTGAGAAGAATGAGTATCATGTTTGGAATGGAGAAGAGAGATCATTACGACAATACTACAGAAATGGCCATTATTGTTTACTATAGTCTGATTAAAAGTGGATGGGCCTTGACTTATCTCTTGCGAGTGGTGTGGCCTTGATTCCACTAATCTCAACGCTTAAAATGAATGGGAGGACCAGCAGCGTTGCCACTGTGAGCCGTATGTGAAGTCACGTTTAAAGTGACAACAACGCTTCCCTTCAACCGGAACCCCCTACTGCCTTCTAATTTCAAACGCATTATACGAGACATGTTCAGAAAGAAAGTGTATTAGACTATAAACTGTATTTGAAATACAGGAAATTGTTATTACTCTTGTTGACTATTTTCCCACATAATCGCCATCCCGTTCAACGCACAAACTACTTAATGCTCTCATCGAAGAACTCTCCCACCAGCTCCTTCCCCACTTCAGAACCTCTTTCTGCACGTGCTCGTCAGTTGGAAATTCAATTCTACCCATGTTTGTCTTAAGGGAGGTAAAAGATGATTATCTGAAGGCGCCAAGTCAGGGGACGGTTGAAGGCAATGAGTCCAAGAGCACCTTGGAGCGCTAATGCTGTTTGGGGACGGGCGTTGTCCTGCAACAAGCACACTCCTCTAGTCAACATTCCCTCCTGTTTTGAATGCTCCTTTTTGAGTTTTATAGGGTCTTCCTGACGCAGAAATTCAACATAAATGCAGCCTTTTCGATCCCAAAACACTGAGGCTATGTTTTTTTTGTCGAAATTATGGTTTCTTTAAGTTTTAGACAGACGAGAAATTGGTGTGACTTCACTTTGACGACTGCCTTTTCGACTCATGTCGCAATAGTGATCATAACATCCTAACCTTCCAATTCCAGTCACGGTAACTATTGACCCGATTTTTCTTGCGCACTGTACTCTAGCGTCTGTTAGTGTTTCTTATAAGACTGTTATGGAAATATCGCAAACAGTTCATCTACTGTAAATTGGTGGTCTTCACGATCAATTTAATCGATTTTTTGGATCAACTCATTAGTGAAAATGGAAGTTTTTCCACTCCTCTGTTCTTCATAAACATTTGTGCTGCCTCCACTAAACTCCCTGCAACACTTAAACATAGTCGCTCTGTTCGTAACACCTTCGTCTTAAACCATTTTGATTCGCGAAAAAACTTCGGTAAATGTTATTCGCACTTGACGGAATTTCTTACCAACATCTTCCACGCAACTGGACACAGTAACATGAGTTTACGCATTACCGTGTTCCTGCGATACCCGCTCTACGACTCATAAAAAACACAGCCAGTTACGGTTACAGTACACTTACTTTATGAACTTGCCTCGTGTAAGTTATTATACAAAGATCATATAGATCCACGAAGTGTGAAATTGAGTCAATTTACAATAAAGAATTGGCCAAATCCCAGATAAATATTCTTCCATGGCGTACGCTACTATCTCTGCAACTAGCATGGGACGAGCGACAATCGAGAAGACTTCGAGTCGATGCGATTCGAACATCATCATGAACTTGTGAGGCGAAACATCGCGCTTTTATTTGTCTAATACAAAACACAAGTATCTGAAACTCAAAAAATCTATTTGTAAATTATCGTGTTTCGGATATGCACTGATCATGACAGGTAAGTTTCATAACTTTATTAGAAGGTAAATAGAAATGTTTTCAAACGAATCTTAGCGTTCCATTCCTCACTGAAATCCTAATATTAGACCAAAGGATTATCATCTAGTAAAGTTGTAGGTGAGTCTGAGCTTTAGATGTATACAACTGATGGAGAAAGCTTGAACCTGACTGTGAGTAGATACGGATAGCTCAGACGGTAGAGTCTTTACGTAACAAGTGTATTACCAATCCGTTCGATATTTTTCCTTCCTGGTACTTTAATTGTAATTTTATTTTTAAATATAACGAAGAAACACCCAATCAACATTTTTTTAATAGTGTCTGGCTTTTTTGCAATGTCGTTGACAACGCCTCAATCAGTAAGTGAGACGACCAAGAAATCAGAAATAAATTAATAGAAAATAACACAAAGTTTCGTTCCTTTTTTTGGAACTTCTTCAGTCTAACGTATTCGATGTTACAGAATTATACAAGTATAATATAATAATTTTGGCACTGATGAATAATTAAAATATTAAAGAAAACAATTTTTAAATAAATGTTTATTTTTCTTTAAAATAACCCTTGTTGTGATTTTAAACAGTACGGATAAATGAACGAATACTATTTTTATTCTGTAAATAAAATATACTCTAAAATAAGATTTCTAATTACTGAATGGTTTTAATTTATTTTGATTTCGTTTCTAATTATTGTCCCATTACAGTGCTGTCCACTTCTTAATAAGACTGTAGGACCCAGCTTATATTTGCCCACTAATCCGTAGCACCGAAGTGATGACATTTGTGACGCTTAATGCTAGGACAGGGGGGAGGGGGGAAGCCGAATACTGTGCATGAATATCTCTCATTACAGAGAGCTATTCTGTGCTGAGAAAGGCTTAGCACTCAGCTTTGTGTTCTAACACTATTATTATACAGGCTTTTAAAATTACATATATATATGTAAAATTCTTCCCAAATCAATTTATACGCAGTATCACATGCACCAGATGCCACTGAAGTCTTAGAAGAAATGTCCCAACATTAGTTAAACGAGCGCCACCAGAGCACATATATTTCTTTCTCAAAAGCTTTGCATCAACCAAGAAAACTCATGTTAAACGTATTACGAAAGGTCAAATTTTCACTAGCTGACTCAGAGAAACTCTTACCGCAACAGTAAAAAAGAGCCTCTTTCACTGCAGTGTCAACGAGTACCATGAAACAAACCACCGGTCCAATATCCTGCTGTAGCTGGTTCCTCGCTTCGAAAGTTTTTCCCAGTTTTTTACGAACAAATGTAAGTGGTGCAGTTTATATGTATATATATAATGTACACTTGGCAGTTTCACAAATTCTCATCCATACTGAATATGCAAGCATTTGAATTGTTATACCAAGTGGTTCAATCATTCATGTTTAAATATTTTAAAGGACGTGTTAGATGGAAACTGCCGCCACCGAAAGAACTAAATCATTAACTACCTGCAGCCTAGTTTTTGGCAAACCATTGCGAAGTTGAAAGAAGTTATGGTTGAAGTGAGCACGAGAAAGTCTGGGAAAATAACGAAGGGAAGCAGCGAGCAATCAAGGTCGAGCGAGGTCTTTCTATAGTCAGCAGCTCTCACTGTTATAAATAGAGAGCGACTTCATTTCCGGAAATACAACACAACCAATTTCTTGGTATCCCGGACTTACCAGAAAACCATCAGGTGTTTCTAACCATCATTTACCTTATTTGTAATAATTATCTTCGTTTATCATGTGTGTATGTTATTAGATCTTCACACTATTATTTTTTCAAATGATTAATATTTGATGAGATGTGGTCGCGGTAATCATGCAGTTATTCTCTGTGCTAGCAGAAGTTTTTGTAGCAATGTAAGTAAAGAAACTAAATGTATATATGCTATTTTATTTTTCGTGGAAGAAGAAGACGTTTCGACACATGGCAATTTGATGGAGAAACTAGACAAGAAATGTATTGACTGGTGGGTTGTGCTTTGATTCAAAGAATTTCTTATCGGAGAACTCAAAGGAGAGAAATTGGTTACCAACTATCAGTAAAGTAACAGGTGGTCGAGGCACGAAGAAGGGAGTGCTGCGTCCCTACAACTATCATTCCCGTCATTCGGAAGGGCGTGAGAATAGTACCCAATGCCCGACCTTCCTGATGCAGGTTTTCTACGGTTTTCCTTGCATATCTTTAGGCGAAACACTGGGTAGGATCCTTAAACCTTAGTCCGGGGGCCCTAGCCAACCCTTGGCTACCTTGCTCTAACTTCCGCATCTACCTTTTCAATTCCCTTTCTGTGCTATTAAAGGGGAGTTGCCTGTTTCAGGATCACCTAAAAAAATTGCTTAAGTGACGCAAGGAGCCGACAAATATACCTTTGCATTCTGGTGATTCGCTGGCGCCCAAATCTCTAAATCCCCTCCCTCATCCTTATTGCGCATTGCTGACGATCTACGACCGGTGTATAATACATGCAACCCCGGATTCGTGTTTTCTGACGGTCAGCCGAGCGCCTGAGGCCATCAACTTGAGAAGGTTGGTGCCAAAAGGAGAGATACGAAGAAGTTGAAGGGTGTCTTTAATTGGATTCGTTAAAATATAATGAGGCGTACAGAAAATAAATTTAAATATAGGGCGTTCGTTTTGGCTTATTATTTGAACTCGTACAATCAATTATTTTGTACTCATTTTGGGAATCACGAAATTGGAACTAACTTTAAAAATTAAGAGACAACATGATTTAAAAAGTAAATAGTGCTAGAACAGAGAGCAAGTGAGACCTGCAGTACGGTGGAACATACCTCGTCCAACTAGGAAGATTATTGTCCCTGTGTAGTCCCTCGACGGCGCCAATTCCATCTGTCACTGTCAGCTATCTTTAACGTTGAGCCGATAAAAAACGTGAACGATTATAAGTGGTCGGGCAAAAGAAACCGTGCTAATTTCATAAAGCTATTTGTGTCTATGCTGATTTGTTTCTTGAGTAAGTTTGTTTGGAAATAGATGCGCAAAAATAGATCCATAGAAGACGGGAAAAAATTTTCATTTAATTTAATTATAATTAAATGCAAAAGTGTATAGAGCCTTAACGTTTCCACGAAAAACACGTTATGAGATTTTCAAATCAAACACTCCAAATTCACTCAAAAATGTTGTTCTATCTACTGCTTTGACTGAAACGAGGCGTAAATACTCTTATTACTTTATTTGTATCAAGAAATTCTTAAGCTCATACTGTAAGATTTTAAAAATTTTCTTTTTATACGCCCAAGTTATAGTTAAAAGTTAAAACTTTCAATACATTGCTCCATAAGTAATAAATATAGAATTATATGTTTTATTACTTAATTTTGTCTGTTAACAGGTTACTTTTATAGCTAATTAGAATACGTACGACTCATATTATCAAATACGTTGTCGGCCCTGCGTTTCGAAGATGTTTCCCCTGAAATTCAAAGAAGCAGCTCTGCACGTGGTAAGAAAGGACGTTCAGCGGGATAATGTAGTTATTTGATATGTTAAAAATTGTGGACGGAATCTGAAAAGCTAGTATGCTGTAGACAGTATTGTTCGCAGGCAACAAAAGGTCTTTCTTGTTTGCTGGGGGAACAATGACCGCTGCTTGCAGAGATACCACACGGACGGACCCGTCTTGTTATTGTCAATGTGAGGTCGCCAGGCTCAAGGCCACACGCTCCCCCTCACACCCACGCAGATCGTCCTCTTCCTAAGATTACGCAAATTATTAATTGGCTGCAAATTTTACTTTTTGCAGTTTGATTTAAATCATGTTTGGACATTTCCATAAAATGAATATTCTGTTTTCAGTGTTTTGATTTTGTTCTTTACGGGTCCGAAAATTTTCTTTCCGAACTTCGGAAGCAAGAACAACCATAATTATATAATTATGTGCATACTTGCCACTTAATTGAAATATATTTAAAATACAAAATACCTGTTCCTATTTTACATTTACATTTTTTTTTGAGAAAAGCGTCTAATTTAATTTCAAAACTTTTCAATATGTATACTCTATTTACATTGAAAAAATATTTTACTGTAAGTTTTGCCAACGTATCATCGATAAAATATATTTAAGTTTAAGGCAACGTAATCATTTTTTAGAAAGACTGGCTACGTGACGGTATTTATCTTAGGTGGCTCTCCCCTATCATGGTATAGGAAGGAATAGAAAACGGCAGATGTGGAAGGAAGAGGCAAGGAGTGACTAGGACCCCCGGGCTGTGATTCAAGGATCTTTCCCGGTGATTCACCTAAAAGTGATGCAGTGAAAATCTTAGAGAAATCTGCAACAAGTAGGTCGGGACTTTTGTACTACTCTCACGTCCTTCCACTGACCGTAGACTGAATTGTTGTAGGAACGAAATAAACCCGACTCTATCCCTCGATCAAATTTGGGGGACAACTGGCAGACTGGTCTAATAATATCAGTTAATAACTTGCCCAAGGTCTGTGATCCTAAAGCATGTACCCCTCAAACCACTGACGGTCATCTCGATTTGTGGAACAAATAATTTAAAAATCTTCGCCTGAGACCAAATGGCCAGGAGGACGAAGTCAGCCCTTGTGAACTTACTTGTACTCCTTTTGGTTTCCGCTAGATATCTGTTTTAGAGGCAATGTATGCTTCCCTCTTCTGAGTTTGAATACCGGGTCTGTTAAAACACATTGGGAGTTATAACGTTTGCATTAGGTGTTCCTATATCACTCATTTGACTGCCGTGAATTTTTTTGTTTAGCGTTGATCATCTTAAAGAAAGTGTCTGTTAATATTTTAATTATTTAGGTTTCTTCCCCCCTCCTTCAGGTCAAAAAAGTTCACGTCACTTTCTGCTCTAAGACTGTTTGTTCATGATTTCGATACAATTCAGCCGTTTGCCATGAAATTCTGAAGTATTGTAATGCTCTGCCCAGAGAATGTATCTGTTTATCTTTTGATGATTTTCCCTCCTTTCCCCATTTCACACACAAAAACGTTCTACACCATAATCATATAGAACTTGCAAATCGGTAGATTATCCCCTTATGTATCCTGTCATACGAGATAATTAAATTGATCTTTACCGTGAAATAGTGGTACAGTGTAAAATTTAATTCAAGTAATGATACTTTTTAATTAGTTAATAAAAATGAAAAATTTATGCGTCGTAATGCAAATGCTCGAGGATTCCTACTCTGGCACCAGAGACGGATTTTTCTGTAACTAAAAGTCGTTTATACAATTCTTAATTTGTGAAATAAATTAAAAATTATCGTTTCTTAAATAAAATGTTAATTTATGCTTAACAGTTAATATAATCCTAAATAATGACAGTTTTTATAAGTTTATAAATGTGCAACAATCTCGAAAAACTATTAAAATGAATCATTAATAAAATAAAATGTTAATTTACGCTATGTAATCATAAGGAAAAAAAATTTAATTAGCGTGGTTAGTAAATATGAAAAATGTTTTTTAAATCGCAGTGCCGATTGATTATATAAAGACTATGGCCACAGACACTCAATTTCATTTTTCGCTGATGTATGTGTCTGCTCACTTTATTTAAGGGTAATTAGACTAAAGAGATGGTTCGAATAAATTGTCCTTATACGTATAATTCTCTATGTGCCACGTATACTATAATTAATTATAACTATTATATTATTATTACAGATACTATATCAATTCCATTAACCGCGAAAAGTACTTATTCGAATGCAAATATTTGCCATTTATGTACGTTTTAAATGTCCGTAATCTCTTACCCGTACAGGGCTTGCTTGCTTTCAGTCGCAAAGAACAAGAGTACAAAAGTTGGCCTAAATTGGGAGGAACCTGCTTAAAAGGAAACATGCTATTTTCCTTTTTCTGTGTGGAACTTGGGACTTGTTATAATGAGATCCTTCCTCGTGGGCCTACGTTTACAACTCATTCACCACTAGAGGTCGATATAGAGGACTTTGGGAAACATTGATGCACACTCATAAAGCATGATTTCACTTGTAAAGCTAAAATTTGGTCATTGTAGTCGGTTTCTCGATTTAATTGAACTGTTTTTACAACCGAGTTTGTCTGTATATAGTATGGAGATTTACAACTTTAATAAGTCTAAACACGTTTTGAATTTGTCAGTTCCAAGCGTTAAGTGCACTCTGAAATAATTTGTTTTTGTTTGTCGCGTACTAGGCCCTAGTAGTTGTCTTGTGCGTCGTTAGTTCAGACGCTAGAAACTGCGCGGGGGCCGTTCCCATAGGGCACGTAACGTAGAGAGCTATTGTTAGAGCGAGTCTGAGAGGAAGAAGAGTTGGGATTATGGGACTAATTATAGCGAGGCACGTTGCTCGCCTGAGATAGAACACTACGCAGTGCCAAGATTAGATAGACAGCAGTTCTCTATGACGATGACGTGGGCATCGGTACAACTTTGACACCTTCCACGGCTCACACTAGACGAGTACGCTTCGGCAACACTGACATTTAAATACACCAGTAATTAAGCCAACCAAAGGAACACGAGTGACTCAAAAACAGAATTTATCAGTCGGAAGGAGCGATTTCCAATGCAACTTATTTCTTTCACAGACTTCCAGAAAACGTTAACTCGTGCATGACATGAACAGTCTGGGCACAAAGATTCAGAGAGCCAAGATACAATGAAAGAACTATAGTAATAAAATTACAGGAAGAGGCACAGGAAATGATGATTGGCGGCCTCCTGCACATCTCTTCAATTGCTCACGTCAATTCGAGGACGTCTTTCGGTAAGCGAGCTGGGAGCCAGTACAATGGTGATCGACAATCACAACGTGCAACCGACATTACCGAATTCCCTGTACTTATTTGCAAATTAGACAAATTCACACAGGAGTGAAATACAGGCGAAGAGAAAGATTACCTTAGTAAGTTGTTGAATGCCACTTGAGAATATCAACTTTGAAAAGTTATTAGTGTTAATAATACTAAGTCGCTATTGAGCATTTGTACTGAGGTAACCAAAAGAATTCTTCTAGTTTATAATGACTGTGAGAGGACTGTAAGATGAAAGTGAAACTTAAGTTTTGGAAGGATTCTGCAATAAATGGCATAGACGGACTGTAAGCATATTATTGACAAAGTTCTACAAATGAAATCTATTAAGTAGCCCCAGATGGGGAATATTATGTTAGATGGACGAAACAAATATAGAATGAAGAGAGAGGCCTTTCGTAATTATGGTAGGGAAATGAAGAAACCTTGGAATTGTGCAATATGCACTTTTTATAGGTTAATTAATCAAAGTTGCAATTATAAAGCTGACATAATGTGAATAATTAATACTGTACCTAAATATTCAGATCCGTATTGCATCGATCACGATTCGAACCACAATCGTAAGTCGTAAAATAAATTTAAAATCATTAAATTGAGAAACGTCAAATACGTATCTCATCATTCTGCAAAACAGAGCTGTAAAATCTAGAAAATAACATTGGATAGATTCTATACTGATACCAACTGCCGAATGCAATCGGGTCAGGTAGTGGGGTGCCGAAGATTAGAAAACACCCTATTCAAGTTTCATTACTCAGCAAATTCACTTCTGTACATAAAAATACCATTTATTTTATTTGACATTTTGCTTCATAATCTTTAACACACAAATTCTTCACAATATTACAAGGAAACCAATACCAAACCATCTATGATAATGATTCAATTAAATTTTTACCAAACATAGATAATGTGTTGTTCCCAAATTCAGTAAATTGTAGATTATTTGATATTACTTTTATTGTAATAGGGAGTAAAATTGAATGTATATATTAAAGTATTTGGAACAAAATGACGAGTAAAATAAAAAGTATGATGTACAAAAGTCCCATTGGGTAGTAATGAAGCGTGAATAGGGCCATCCTGATGCCCTAGACCCGTCAGAGGCCCCGTTACCTGACTCGTAAATCTCAGCCTCAATATCTAGTTACTAGTACTATTATCGACCATACATAGTATATATTGTCGACACAAATGTATACTGAAAAAGTACATGTAAGTAGTAGCCAAACACAACACACAAAAATTAATAATGTTAAAAATATTAGCAAGCATTCAATATTTAATTGAGTAATTTCAATATTGTGTATTTGGATTTCCCGTTCCAGCAGTAAATATTTGTAAAAATGATGATCATGGCTTTTACCGAAAGCTACACCTAATAAATACATGTAAGAAAGTATTTCAGCATTTTAATTTGACTGATAACCATGGTTATTATTAATTATAATTAATTATATACATCAGTCTTATACGTCTACTTATTCTAACATCTATGCATATTTAAGACCGAAACTTTCCACTTTGGGATAGGATCTTTTCTGGTCTAAAAGCGGGGAAGAAAATAACCTAAGTTTTCAAAAATCGATAAAAACCTTCTCTGGGCAGAGTAGTACAGTACATCAAAATTTTATGGTAATTGAATTAACGGTTTAGGAAATTTTAAAGGATAAACATAAAGTGTCAGAGCAGATAATTGACCTGGGACTGAATTGTCAGAAGGAAGAAACCGAAATCTTCAAAATATCGACAGAAAACTACTATGGATTGATGAGCATTAAATACAAAAAATAAAAATAAACGCAAATCGTATGAATGGTTTAGAAACGCATAAGGGGAAACCTTAGAACTACTTATAACTTACAGTGCGTTAGTGCAATTCCGTGTATACAAACTCAGAAACGGGTCGTTACTTTGCAGGTGAGTCGATAAGGAGGTGCATGTGGGAGTATTCTCTTGCAATTATTTTTCCCAGAGTGATTAATTATGTCGACGCACTTTGATCGCTTTGGGAGGACATGTACTGCGGGCGCAGACTTTGGGCATAAGGTAAGATTTGTCTACTCATCCCATTTTATCAGTCAGCCAGCTGCTTCCTAAAAGGGTTTAAAACTCGGAGACGAGAGAGCTGCGACAGTCATTCGGAAGGGCGTGAGAATAGTACCCAATGGCCGACCTTTCTGAACAGGTTTTCTCTGCATCTCTTTTAGGTGAATCACTGGGTAGGATCTTTAAATTATAGTCCCTTGTGTACCTTGATCTCTTTCAATATCTCCCTTTTTATTTTCCCTTCCCATTGTTTTATAAGGGGGTTACCTGTTTCAGCATTAGAGGGAAGTGTGTGGGGTAAGAACAGAAGAGGGAGGCAAAGGATGGAACACGCTAAGCAGTTAGGAAGAATGTGGGATGTGCTAGTTATAAGTAAATGAAAAGGCTTGCGCAAGATAGGTTAGCATGGAGGGTTGCATCAAACCAGTCTTAGGACTGAATGCCACAACAACAACCTGTTTCAGGATCGTTAACTTTAAAACGCACGGACCGGCCTTCATGCTATTTAAATCTTTTCAATTCTTTGGGCATGAATTGATGGAAATTAATAGTATATGAGTTATCTGACTTGATTGGCGAATTTATTTATTTTGATTATACTTAGTATCAGGAGGGTTGCATCAGCAAAACAGTTTCAGGACTGAATACCACAACAACAACAACAGATCTATATCAATACTATGATGAGCTAATGTAAACATTAAATTAATGACAAAAACAAAAAAGATTGCATAAGTTGAAGAGTGTGGAGGAATGAGTTTTCAAATGTAATGTAAATGATTATTTTTGCTCAAATTGATTATACACATAATATTGTCTTTGAGGAGTAATATACAGTAAATACTAGAAAACGTAAGACTACTACGCGCTAGTTCCTGCAAAAGCTCGTAGAAAGAACCGGTTGTACTTCCCCTCACGTCAGACCGGATCGAACTCGTGACCTACAACTCAGGCAATTGCGCCATCCGCCGCAACATGTGTAACCCGCTCTGCAAAGTGCATGGCCCACACACATACATACTGCACGCCTATGCCAACTTCATCCAAAGAAGCAAATTTAAATCCAGTCATGAGAAAAATATTGAAACACATTTTGTATGCTTTCGACGTAAATGCGAACCTGGCCAATAATTTGCTTTTTATTGACTAAGATACATTTCCAGGAGTTTCTTCCTTATATATTTTATACTAGCTGAGTACCCATCAATGCCTGGGTATATTAGCCCGGAAACGGTTTTAATTACACAATAATCTATCGTCCTACGTTATTAAACCGCTACCGAGACCATCACATTTATGAATCTTTATCTTCACATATCAGAAAACTTAAAAAATCTGACGAAATATTTACCAAGTTACAACCCACGTGATGAGTCACAGTACCTTAATAGATTCAAGAAATCTACTTTGAGTCGAATATACTGCCGTTATTATAAAAAATCTAAAATAAGGACGATATCCAATAAGAGTAAAAAATACTCCCGGTACTTAAAAATAATAACAAATAATTATAGTTACCTCAAGAGACCCAAACGTACAGAAATTGTTATCGTGTCGCGAGTAACATGTGTACAAAATTTAATCGAAATAGTGTCATGCTTACCCGCTCCATCAGATCCGTTTACTCGAATGCCGGCCCAGGCGCCACTGCATATGCAGAATTAATATATTGTAATATCCTTTTCAGGGGATAATACATTAATTTATTAATTGAACAAATTTTAATTAAATTGAAAATTTTATATTTATCAATTTACAGTGATTACATGAAACAATATCTCAGGGGATTTTGGGTCTCTCGAGAAGTGGAGTATGCAGTTACTGAAAATTGAAAATAAATCATTTAAATTTATTCAATCAGCACAATAAGCAAGTTTCACAGCTTTTAAGAACTTACCCACAATTACTGGGCCTACAAACATTCAACTTCACGAATGTTTCCGCGTCTCTGGCGTCGTGCAGGTTTGTTACTCCGATGAAGGTAGTATGAACCAGGTCCAACTCGCCATTTGCTCTCTCCGTCCTCTCCGCAACTCATTTGCTCTCTAGATTCATCTGAACTTATCTGAAACTCATCTGCCTTTCAGATTCATCTGACAGTTTCGTCGTCCGTCCTCTCCCCAACTCGTCTGCCTTTACGAGCCTCCCAACGGCTCCCTTTTAAGTTCTCTGCCCGGGAGTTCCCCGCCACTGGTTTTCTCACACAATTCCGGGGTCCCCCGCCAGCGGTTTATTTCACAAAACTCCGGGATTCCCCGCCATCGGTCTTTTTCACACACAACCATTTTTTTATACACGCTCCGAGGGAGTTTCCCGCGGGGGATCCCCATCGAGGGTCCCCATCGAGGATTCACCCGCTTTCAGTCAATTCGACATTGTTGTTGGCCTCGCTTGTCGTGCACAAAACTTTTTTCATTGTAGGCCGAACTGCGCCCCACAACGCCACAATACAATCAAAAGCCGCGTTTTCTCATTACAATTTATATATATATATGATAAAAAAGACAATCGCGAACCGGGTTCATGAGGGAGATGGCAAGCGTCGTGCCAAGACACAAGAGTATTTAAACCACGCACGAGTCTCTCAGGGGTCTTGGCTTTAACTAATTAATTTGGGGCTGGTTTATTGAATAATCAACCAAAGGGAAAATTTTCAACAGTTTAATTTCTAACAACAAATAATTTTACAGTTAATGCCAAACTCAGTCCCTTGATTCCGAAATCATTGAGCATTGCTTTACACACACGCACTGTCCATTCATTTTATATACTATATTAAACTAAGATATTACCAAGTTTCCGGAATTTTATCAAGTATTAAAAAGTTCAACGGCACATTCGGTCATTGTAGCCGCACAAAGTAAAAGGGGAAGGGTAGGGCTTACTTGTTGTTGGCCTCGGTACGGCTTACGCACCTATAAGCGGCCTGATTTCCCCGTTGGTCAGACGCGCGCGAACAGGCGCTGCAAATCTGAGCTACCTGGCTATTTCTCTCGTCACCACTCATCTCATCTCCATGCTCCTCCTTAGTCTATCCAAAACTCTTCACCGTCTCAAATGTACTCTCCAAAAACACAATGTCCTCCTTGTCTCATTTTCGAATCATCTCTCTTAATACTGCTTCGCCGTCCAATCTACTCTCCTCGACACTGTCTCAACGTACATTCTGTCTCACTGCTTACGTCCGTCTCCCTTCATCTGCTGACATCAACTGTATCTCGAATTTTTTCCATACTTCGTCAAATTACCTCGACTTCCGGAGGGTTTTAAAAGTAACTCAAAATTTGTCCCCGACCGCTCCTCCACGACAACGACCCTCCAAAACCACATTTGACCTGTTTAGTGATCAGCCGGATTGCCGCACACAATAATAAGGGTCGTCCCTTATCTCTACCGACTGGCTACCATTCCGACCGTGCTAAAATTCACGGAAAGGCTGAAGGGCGAATTAACTTATTACAATAGCTCTACCCGAAAGTACACGGAAGTTCCATGGGGATTAACTGAAATTTACATCGCATCTTAAATGTCAGAATCGGGCGCAGTAACTCACATTGCACCGGTTTCGGCACCAGTCTATAGGGTTTTTCAATAATATTATACATAGGCTTTTCAAATGAGAAAGAATTTAGTTAATACCTCCCACACAGCTTGTTTTATTCTATTTCAATATCGACCTGCCTTTATTATATATCCGTGTGTGTTTGTTAAAAATAGAGTATTTTCCAAAGTTACGACCATAATTACAAATCAGTTGAACCTGAGATGTTGTTTGTCAATTTTAATTTTTAATGTTATGCCGCTGTACAAGTAGTAAATAAATATTTCACGGATTTATATAAATACTTAAGTTCAAATAAATATTTAATAGTAATTAATGATGTAACCTCTTGAGGTACTTCAAGGAAATATATATTTTAAGGAGACCTATCCATGTTTGATGTCGTGTGATATTCAGCACACACAATAATGCCTAAATTAACTTTATTTAAAATATAATTGAAGAAAAAAGTACTTTCGTGATACAAACACGTCAACTTGATTCTAAAGTTCTATTTTCAAAGTTAGAAATTATTGTATATTTTCCAAAGACCCAGTTATATAGTAGATGGGATCATCAATTTAAAATAAAATGTAGAAAGCAAAAAAAAAAACAGTTGTTGGCAAATTCTCATTTCTAAATAAGACCATCAACGACTGGAATAATTTACCCGTGGGAGTGTTTGGGGGAAATCTCAGGTAAATAAATTTAGGACAAATCTCAGAAATTTGTGAAGTGAAGTTGTTATTTTGAATAATATAAATTTACAGTCGAATTTAAATGTTAAAGGCAAAGTGAAGTGAAGTGTCAAGTTAATATAATTCTTGTAGTGTTTCTCTTTTCTTTCTTTCAGGGGTATAGTCATTTTAAAGGATAATGATTATTTTAGATTACGAGTATTATGTATAAGTAAATTCATTCTGTATATGACACCGGGCTTACGCTCAATTGTAGATACAAAAGAAAAAGATATTAGAAATGTAATATTACGGGAAAGTTCATTGGCAGCAGAGTATTGGTAAGACAATCGCTGTTGAAGTATTTTACATAAACATTCTCTTGTTGTTGCTTGGGGTGATGAAGCATATAACTAAAAAACTCTCGAACTGCACTTTACATAACATGTCTTTATTTTCAACAGGACGAAATTTTACAATATAATTTTGTATGAGGGTTTTCTAATTTCTCAATTTTTAATTATTAATTTTCTTCCTCACTTACTTGACAAAACTGTTTAGATAACATAATTTAAAATAGTCGACAAGGTTCCTTTTCCTTCTGAGTTATTCCTTAAGCGAAGTTAACTTTTGGTTTATTATTCGATTCTCGTACTTTCTGGTGCAAAGTTGTTGGAGAAACTTTCCTTCAGTATTGTATTAGCTATCAATTTTAGGAGCTGGCAGCGTAGTTTAAACGCTCATATTTAATTTCGACAGCAATCAGGAGAGATTAGTTAGAAAGGTTTATTCCGGAATGTTGTGTAACCGGTATAGAAGTGGGGGATGCTATTCTAGGTCTTGTCTCGTAACTGAAACTTCTTTTTTTACTTTGATTATTAATCAAACACGTACCACCCACAATTTCTCTTAAAAGATTACACTGGGCACACGTTATCACAAACGTCTTATCTACTAATATAATTCGTGGAAATCAGTATTTCACACTATTCCTGGGAATAAAATTATTCAGTTGAAGCTTTTGAATGCTATTTATATAATACGCCCTGTAAATTATGTTATTGACTCGGTCACACACGACAAAGAAATTAAGGTCATACTTTCTAATTTCTTGTTAATCTGTAACATCTCAAATGTGAATGGTAAATATATAAGGGACGCAGGGACAAAATTAAGAAATGCGAGGAAGGGAACTGAAGAATAATTTCGTATTTCCGGATGCTTTCCAGGCTGACAAGAAATATATTTTTAGTAGCTTGAACACTAAGCCCAATAAGAAAACTGAAGCTTTAACAATTAAAATACGTTCCCTGCAGATTTTCAGATACAAGAAATGCTATGGTCGTTAATACAAATATTTTTGTTTCTGAATTTAAAGACCAGTCAAATTTTTGCCATCGGCATTGCAACGTTTTTAGTCATAAAAAATTGAAATGGTATTATTAGTTTATTTTTACCGGTAAAGAAAGATGTACACGTTACTCACTCAAATAGTATCTATTTGATGAATCACGCTTATTTTCACTGTATAAAGTGTTACGCTTGATGAGGTCAGCCTCCTCGCAGCTTGTAACTTTCAAGATACAAAAACAATCTGTTAGGTTACTAGTGGCAAAGAATTCTCGCTTGGAATATTAACTTGACCCACCCCCAGGAAAGCAATGTAATTTTTCAAAAATTAATGCATCTTGTGGGACTACTAATATTATTAAAATAAAACATTAATGGCTTCGTGATGAATTTGGTTTTTTAATTACTAGCCATAAGTGAAAATTGAGGCATTAAGGTAAATATTTTAATCAATTTTTATACAGGTTAAAATTGTACTGAATAATAACATAAGCAGTTAATGTGACATTAAACTTTAAGTAAAATAAAAATACCATAATATGGTGGTCGTTTTTTTTACTGGTAAATCTCTACATTATAGCTACATGTACATTTTTGTTGTTCGTCCATTTAATATATAAACCATACAAATATCAGAACCTCTCTGTGGACTAAAATTATGTTCTATTGTTTGGAAATGAGTAATTTATGTTCATTCTAAGTACGTAATACTAATTATTATTAAATAAATATTTATACAAGGAAATAGTCTACTAAATATTGAATACAGAGCAACAAATATAAAATAAAATAGACTTATGATTTAGAGATGGATTAATTAATTATTATTCTAATGAAATATAAATAACTGCCCCCCACCCACAAGATACTATTTTGGATCCGATACTGCTTAGAACTAACATCGGTTTAAACAACATTAATTATTCGGGGATAAAGTTGTTTAACAGTTTACCGATGCGTATAAAAATCTGAGATTGTTTCTTGATAAATGAAGACAATATACAGGTACGTACTACTCAGTTAGTGAGCCTGTAAATGGGTCGGTAAATAATTGGACTATTTTTCCCCACAAACGTACAGCCATTATCAAAATCTAAGGGATCGTAATAAATACTAAATATTTATACATTATAAATTTACTTTTAAAGGATAACTCTTATAAGAACAGGTTTTGATATTACTTAAAAAAGCGATATGAAAGTTTTAGGCCTTATAATTTTATTTCATTAATGTGAGAATATAAATTGATTAAAAAAATGATGGTACTTTTCTTTTAATTTTGAATTACTTAAGTTGGAAATTAATATGCCTGAAGAAGGCGAACACTTCTTCTTCATTTTTGATTTTACATGTGTGAAATGTTTGTATTGAAGCGAGTTGCGTGCTCTTTGGGTTACTCGCCTTATCTGTGCAGCAGAGACGCGTGGAGTCTGGCCTTTGAATTCTTAGTTTATTCTGTAATGTTTTAGCCTGTCGCTTTTTCCTCTGTAAGTTCAATTGTCGTGGCAAAATGTATCAGTTTTAAAACGGGCATGATAGAGAGAAACCATTTTCTCGCGTTAGGGTGGAGCAGAGTTAACGGCTACTCTGACGTCATCCTCATCCTAAAAGAGCCTGAGCAGCCTACCTACCTACCTACCTTGCTTGTCTGACACCTCGTTCCTGCTTTCGTCCTCGCATAGCGGAGTCTGGTAAACTACATTCCAGTCTGCCATATAACGATCCTATCGTGCATGTAAACCCAACTTACCTGAGAATAGAAGCTCATGTTTCTATAAACGAGTGTTTCCAATATCAAATGTCAATCAACTTACTATAACGGCGTAAGCGAAGTATTGTTTACTTAAAGTTTTCTAAATTAAGCTAAATATTATGTACGCAAATGTAAAGGAAATACATAACATTGTTCATAAATCCTTGACTCAATTACTAGTATCTCATGTACAGGTAACTGTTACTTACTATACGAGTATACTAGAGGTTGGAGTGGGTAGGAGAATCGAGACGTTGACCACTTGTCACTCCATATTCGGAATGTGTCATGCAAGTTGACAGTCTGCAGTCGACCCGGTAGACCCAGGCCCTCAATGGGCTGTAGAGCCATTGAAGAAGAAGAAGAAGAGGTTGGGGTGACAATTTACGTCTCAACATTTCTGAGCAATAAAAGTTTGGAAATAAAACTGTGGGTTTCTTTTATAAATTTACTTTTTTAATTGTTGAAATATCTGACCGTTTTAAAAATAAATAAATCGTTAGAATTTTTAATAAAAAAATAAACATTTTAATAATACAACTTTTAATACAAAGTCACATCATGCCAAACCTTTTGTGCCCAGAGAAACTGTGGTGAAAATAGTGAGTATGAAACTGTGAATATTGATTAATATAAGAAAAGTAGAAAAAGTTAAATGATAATTCGATTGGAATATTTTCAAAGTTTTTAACATTTATGTGTAAATAATTAAAATCATCGTGTAAGACGGTGGGACAGTCAGTCACCTTGGGACGGAGCTAAATGACATATTATGTTGAGAGAGAGAGAGAGAGTTTTGGAAGCCCTTTTTATAAACAGATTTCTGCCAGATTTTGGTGTAATGGGTTCGGAGAATCTGTTGAATGGTCGGAAATTTGAAGCAATATGTCAAAGTTGACGATGAAACTCCGTAGAAGGTTAATAGGACGGGTCGTGTAGAAAGTGCAAAAATAATGTAATCAAAACAGAGTACAGTGATTGAATATAATGAAAGATGTGACTTTTTAAGGGGGATATGAAGTCATCTTATGAAAATAAAATTCGCTAGCAGAAAATTATATTCTGGACAGTCAAAGATAAGAAGTTATATATAAGCTTTCAGTTACATTTTTTTATACTATGCCACGAAATTAAATATTGAGAAATGTCCATGTGAATTTCTTCTGATTAAA
This sequence comes from Eucriotettix oculatus, assembly GCA_034510155.1. Taxonomy (NCBI): domain Eukaryota; kingdom Metazoa; phylum Arthropoda; class Insecta; order Orthoptera; family Tetrigidae; genus Eucriotettix; species Eucriotettix oculatus. Next base: position 102,049,244 of record CM067377.1, on the reverse strand, counting down.
AATCGTATACTCAAAATGTGTATTCCATTTTTAGTTTGATTGTGTTAAAATATGTGATCCAAAACAAATTTACATTAATATTACAATGATGATATTTTCGAACGTTACGCCGGCAATTCTTTCTTAATTAACACTACATATATATTTACACAAATAAATTCCTTAAAACTAACAATTCTATATCTCTAAACTCAGGGTCGTATATTATGAGCCTTCTCATAGATCAGAATATTACCATACAAAATCTACTCGGACCTGGCAGTATAGAAAATCAGCAAAGACTCATAGGGGTAATTACCGTATCGTCATAAAGGATCTTCCAGCGTCTTCCTCCTGTTTGGGTCGTACTCGGCCCAAATTACAACCACCGCCGCTTCCTGGTGCAGGAATAATTTCCGTTTCATGTCCTTTCCTTGGACTACCTGTTTCATAATGCCGATCGTCTGCTGTAAATGTCTCTTGCCAAAATTACAATCATCTGCCCAGCAATCTCTCACCAAATCTTCCGCTCTCAAAATCTGTCACGAAATCTCTTCCGTCTCACCGCTCTCGAAAAATCCTTAATTCTCCCACACCTTTTTAAAATCTGCTCCCCACTTCTTTGGTTCATATCACCCAGGTGGCAGGGATGGATATTGACCAATAATTTTTATTATTACTCTTGGGGAAAAACGCCCAATGGCGCTAAAGCTTGAGGAACTCCCCAGGCACGACGTGATGTCTGCGTTTTATTGCCCCTGGTTCAAATTCTGTTTCCTTTCTTGTGACTCCATACCGCCAAAAGTCCGAGCAGATGTGTTTGACCGTTACACATTGTATTATGCATTAATCTAGTTTAATTTGTTTTAACAATCAAACCTAATATTTTATTTACTTTTTTATTTGCCAATTTATTGTTTTGCCTTTTCTTTTGTGTTTATATGTGTTGTTATTACTTTGGGGTCTATGTGTATGTAGTATTTGTTCCTCACATTTGTGTATTTTCATATCAAGTATTTCGTTGTTGAGGTACTATATATATAACAATTCTTTGACTTGTTCTTTTTCCTGAGTAGAGGACTACTGGCATCAATAAATAAATATTAATCTAGAGATGGACTTCTGTTGCATATAGTAAATACGAGCAAGTGAAAGTCACACATTTTTGATATTCTAAATATTATTTCTCGTATTTTAGTCTGTGAGCTTTTTGGAGTTTTGAGACATTGACGACTGTTGGAGGATTGTTCTTGCAGTTTTGCAATTTCTGTTCGCGGAAGTTGGTTTCATTGAACCCTGCGCCGGCGCCGTTCTAAGAGTAAGGTGTCAAGGTTCCCCTTTGTGCTGGTGCGAAATTTGAAGGCAGCTTAAAGTAGGACGCGGTTGGCGTCACGACGTGGCCTTCAGCTCTTACGACTGCTTTCCTCAAAGTACACCGACCTTGCCCCAAGGACTTCACCACAAAGGATACTCGATATGCAACATATGCCCTTGAACACCCTTCAGAAATTTGTCGTTGAGCGTCAAAAGAACAATAAGTGTTTTAAAATGGAAGTTCTTCGTGGCCGGATAATTAGTTAAACTCAAATACGTCGATGATAAATATTCTTGTTGAAACAAAATGGAATGACTAACTTGGTGAGGATCTCATCGAAAAAAGTAAACCCTTATAGAAATGTTAGTTATGTTAACATTAAAGAGCAAACTTTGTGTTTAGAAAGTACTTAAGTCATATATCTTGCTGTACTTTTTGTTGAGAGCCAATATCTGGACACTATTTCCCATTTATCGAGTTGCAAATTAGTAAAGGTGCTTCTCGAGTTCTGTTACAGGACACGCAAATTACGTAGCTTATTCTCGTAAACCTGCGACGTGACGTAGTCCCAGATGTAGAAGTAGAATAAGCCAAATGGCTAGATCCTCCTGTAAATGCAGAATGACGAGTAACAACGTGCTGTTGGAAAGAAGCATTGCTTAATTCACCATTTGCCAGTTAAGACCACAACGTACAAAATTTCTATGGCACCGTACACGTATTTTATGAATACTCTCTTATAAGTTCCTTCCTTAGTTTTTTTAAGAAACGAAATAAAGGAATATATAATGAATTTACAATTCATTACATGGAAAAGCAAATTGATTCTTTTTTTAAGGTAGTGGTGCCTTGGTCTTAATCTTAACAAAAATGAAATGTTGGGGAAGACCACTGTGTCATTATTATTGACGGCTTTGATGGATTTACAGTGGTGCTCAGTATCTTTCTGCTCAGGTAGATATCACAGGTGGGTCCTCTTTGGTGCTTAAGCCACCCCCTCCATTAACAGTCTCGGCTGCCTTAACATTTCCCTCATTTTCCAGTTCGTAAGATTACTTCATCACGTACCTTCGATCATTCACCGTATCACGTCTCGGCCACCTCTAACTTTCTCATCTTTTTCCATCAATCTCGAAAACTGCGATAAGCACCGTCCTCCCTTCCAGATCAAATAATTGGCGAATGGCAAATCATTTTCCGTCCCTAAAAGTTCTCAATACGAGACAGGGCGTTGGATTGGAAGAGGAGAAGATCAGCTTCATCGCCGATGGTCTCCCAGGTCACCAGACCTTACTCCCTGCGGGGTTAAATAAAAGACGGCGCTTTTGTCCCTCCTATTCAAGATCTGCTACATCGAATTGTGATCCAATATTATATCGTGAATTCGATAACTGGAGACCAGTTGATTCGTGTGTGGCAAGAAATGAGTCTCGGTTTTAATATTTGTTGTGTAACGCATGGTGCTTATATTGAGTGCATAAAAAACTGAACTTTTCTCTGTCCAGGAACATTGGTATAATATATTTTTTGTAGTTTGGAAAAATAATTGTTTTAAATATACCCCCTCTTTTTTAATTAGCTGTATATATCTGCAAAATATTTCTGTACGTCATATTTAAATTATCCTTTATGGGGGACTTGTTACTATCTGTTCTTTATTTAATAGAGAGGGTAAATTATGGCGTATTTAAAATTTTTTAATTCATCGTGCGTTCGATAGGCTTTCGAATGTGTGCCGATTGCCTCTATTGGAGAGGAGAATGATCTCTCGTCCCTCGTTCACCAAATAGTGAGGGAAGAAATTCAACACGCACTATCCGTACGTAACGACGCACAGGAAACCATCAGGGAGGAAGAAAAACGTCTTTGCTCCAATCTTCACACCGACGTCCTCTTGGAGAAAAACCGTTCCAAAACGGAAGCCTAGCTAGGCAAAAGTTGTTGCTCGAGAAGAACAAACTTACGCACTAGGAAAACAGACATCTGGACAACGCAGGATTACAGACTTGTCTTTTTGCATTGCGGTCGTCCTGACACGTCGTAAGGTAGTGCAAGGAAAGAAGACGAGTATTCAGTGACATAAGAGCTAGACGAGCACTAGATCTTTACGACGGCGGACGCCAATATGACCAGGCAGATCATACTGAGCTATTCCCCGGACGATACAGGTCATCATGGTCGCATCCTACCACAAGGAGAGTTCGCTCTCCGTCACTTCGTTCGAGATCCCCGTCGCCATTCAGACGCTCCAGCCACTCACCTAACCGACATATCCTGGAAAACTAGCCGACGCGACCTTCCCTGGAAGTGATGCCGCACAAAAATAAAATCCTCCGCCTACAACCGTCGCCAAAATGTCAGCGAATTATATCGACGTACTATTGGATCACAAATCGGAAGAATCACCATCAGGCTGAACATTAATAACAGAATTCATTGTCCTGTCCTGTTGAAGAGCTCTCTAGCCATAATTGAACTTTTGCTGGATGAATTACAAGCGACCGTGGAAGGAAGAAGAGACAAGGAACCGAGGCAGTTATTTGTGCTCGATAATATGATTATTCTTGCGTCGACCGCTACTAAAGTTTCAGTCGCACGCCCTAAACTAAATGGCCACGTAGATCTTATAATTGAAGCGAAGAAGAAATTATCACCAGTCATTATTCCTTCGTCGTTCATCTCGTTCAAGAATGGTAGTGGTGAATTATGGTTAGTTATTGACCATAATGAACTCAGTTCCTAACCAAACATACGTGCTTAGTAAGGACTGAACCAATAACACAATTGTCAAGCCTTCGCATAACCTGTGGTTATCACCCGTTGTCCTTGTCACAGAGAAGAATGAAACCTGTTGATTCTATATCAAATATAGAAGACTTAACAAAATCACGAAAAAAAGACGTTAATTCGTTAGCGATAATCGACGACACACTGGATTGTCTAAAGGGAGCAAAGTTTTTCTCCATCATGGACTTGCACTCAGGCTACTGGCAAATAGAAGTGGACGAAACCGATCGAGATAAAACCGCTTTCATTACACCAGACGGACTCAACGAATTCAAAGTTATGCCGTTTGGGTTGTAATTTTCGAACGAATGATGGGCAACTTGCTACGCCACTTAAAATGGATTATGTGCCTCTGCTATTTGGACGACATCATAATTTTCTCCAAAACGTTCTGCGACCGTCTGCACCGACTGCGAACTGTTCTTGAGTGCCTGAGTACAGCAGGGCTGAGACTGGACCCAAAGAAGTGTCTATTCGGTGCCAAGGAAATAAAGATCTTCGGCTATCTAGTCTCGCGAGAAGGCGTACGTCCGGATCTAGAGAAAATCAGGTCGATAACAAACTTTCTACGGCCAAGAAATCTACACGACGTCAAGAGTTTTCTTGGGCTCTCAGAGACTTCAGTGGAAAATCACGGTCACTACATAAGCTGATGCAAGGACACGTCAAATGCATGTGGAATATCGAACAATAGGAGTCTTTCGACACGTTGCGACGAGCCCTTCTTTCTGACCCCGTTCTAGTGTTGTTCGGTCAAAATGCATACTGACGCCAGCGGCCACGGACTTAGTGCTGTACTCGTTCAGATATTTGGCAGAAAGGAGTAAGTCATAGCATACGCCTCCATAACTCTTAGCAAGGCAGAGAGGAATTATTCGACGACAGAGACAGAATGCTTGCTGTTGTTTGGGCCATAAAAAATTCCAGTCGTTTCTCTTTTGCAAACCATTCATTCTTGTAACGGAACACCATTCCCCCTGCTGGCTGAAGGGCTCAAGTATCCCTCTGGACGGCTCACCAGGTGGGCTCTGCGACTTCAGGAATATAACGTCACGAAAAAGTGCGAGAGTTTTATCAAAACTGTTTCTCCCGAAACCCTGTCGACGACGAAGAACCAAAGACTGATTCCTGGATTGTCTTAAGTCTTTGACGAACATTTCTATGGAACAGAGGAAGGATGCGAAGCTGAATCAGGTCATACGAGCTTTTAACATTTCATAGGATGCGAAAGGGCACCTCGAGAAAATTAATAATGCCCTACATAACAAAAATTACGACTGATTGGGAAGAAGATGGTTGCTAGTCATCCCCACGGAGCTTCGTCTAGAAGTAATGCGGCAGTTCCATGACGCACCCACTGCTGGGCACCTAGGAACCGTCAAGGCGTATGATAGAATACGACGGCGATTTTACTGGCTGTGACAATGTAAGTACTGCGCTCAATTTACTTCAAGCTATAAAATTTACATTAACCAGAACGAATATACTATATACGAACTTCGTGAAGACAACGGTGAATATAACACAAAACAGTGTTAAGGTCTGTAAAGAGAATTTCTTTATGGAGGTTAATTATATATTTATTATATCATTAGTTTTTTATGCAATTTACTTTTCAGACTGTTAAATGTTTCCAATATTAATCTATATATATATATATATATATATATATATATATATATAATGAATCCCTATTTGCCTTGGTCACGCCATAACTTGAGAATGACTTTACCGATTTCATTCATACTTTTATAAGTTTTATAATACATTTTACAACTTCTTAAGGAAAGAAAAATTAATAAAATGTGCAGCAAATTGTAAAAATTAACTACGAGAAGGCTACATTCTTTCGCCAAGTTTGAATTTCAAATTCGTATGTGGGTTGCCTTTCTCCCCCGCCTGGACGACCATCCATTACCCCCTTCATATTGGTGAGTTTTGATAGACTAACATGTGGTATACATCAGTCGGGGTAAGACTCGGCTACTACCTCTAGGAGCGGGGATGGTGGGGGTAAAAAATTTTAAATAAGCAAAAACGGTCAATATTTTTATCATATAAATAAATTCCTGGATCAATAGTAATATAATTCAAATGCCATACATAATCAAAGGGGAGTTTTCTTAGGAGTGGAAGTGGAGGGCATCACATAAAAATAATCAGAAAAAATCGTGACTGGGCTTTAAACAGCTGTAGTGTGAGCCACTGAGTTTAATTCTGACAAAAAAAATGCAATTTAAGATGCAGATCATCCCCTAAGAGGGGTTGGAAGGGGTAAAACAGACTTCCGCAAGATATCTTTAACGGATGGAACAATTTCGACAAAATTTGTTTTTTGGCGAACGAACTCAACACAATTAGGGTAATACACAGCTACAACCAGTTGGGGCGGGAGCGTAGGGGCGGTAATTTTTAAAAATCCATAAACTGCCGTTATTTCCTTGATTAATTGGATAGCGTTTTAGGTTAATTTGTTTGCGTATAATTTCAATCCTATTCATGGTGGGATGTAGGGGGCGTCATATGAAAATAAAAAAGTGAAGTTTGGTATCGAAATAGGTCCTATCAGAACCTTCATTCTGACATTTTGATTGCGAATTAAATTGCAGCTCATCCCCTAATAGGGGGATTGGACGGGGTAAAACACACTTCTGCTAAATACATATAAAGGATAAAACAATTTTGTCAAGATTTTGTTTCCATATTCCTCGAGACCCAAAACGAAATACTTTGGAGATAAGACCCGGCTACCACCCCTAGGGGGAAGGGGTGGAACTTTTATATGTAATGAAGGCTCATATGTGAGCCGAAATAAATGATTGAGGTCAATAACATTCATAGTGTTTCTCCGACAATATTTGTGTATAATTTCAACTACTTACAGCATGTGAGGGTGGAAATGAGTCATATGAAAATAGCAACGAAACTATCAAGTTTGGTGTCGAAACCGATGTAATACGGGTCGCTATGTTACATTATGACTTTTAATATGCGATTTAAGTAAAAATTCAACCCTTAAATGCGGGAGCACTTATATTCTGTCAGAGTTTTGAAAATATTATTAACCCTGTTATTGCACCGGGGATATTTTTTAATCTCTCGAGATACTGGGAGTATATATGAGTTCATATTTGCTGACTTCATCGGATAACTGAACAAAAATTTACAAAAATGTACGTCTGTTTTATTTATTACACAATTGAAATCTACCCCTTTTATATTTTAACGAAGTATTCTGTACTTAAATTATAACTGTTCTTTTTGTTTAGTTGCCTGTTGTAGTCCACAAATTTGATCGAAACGTCGTAGATGTATTAAATGCGTATAAAAATGTTTGCTGACAAATTGGTTAATTAACCGTCAGATTATTTATTTAATGAATGTTTCATTTGAATTTTTTGTAATTCTATCAATGAACCTTAAATCAATTTACATGTATATCCAATCCTCAGTTAGACCGCGTAAGAGTGTGGGGCTGTATTCAGGTGTATGCAATGGATGAATTCTTCATTTAATTCAATTTCATAATCTCTTTGACTCAGCTTAGTTTAAAGGATGTCATATTTTCTTGAATAATATTTTTTATTTAAAGATGAATTTGGATTATTACAGTTTTGCAACATATTATCTTTCTCCTTTTTTTCTTTGTGAATTATTGTGTAACAGCTAGTGTCGAGACGAAATGTTTTGTTTCATAATATTATAACTTTCAATGTAAGTAAGCATGACTCATTAATTATTTAACATATTTTATATTAACTTATTTAGACAGTTTTTACAAAATTGTCTTTGAATTATCATATTAACGAATAATTGAGTTTGAATGAAAAACGTATTCTTTCACAATCGCCAAAGACAAAGGCGTTGGATAACCGCATTGACGTCGATCTGATTCATTTCTCTATCCCGGTCAATGAATAGATTGTTTTATTGATAGAAACTATACATTGTCATCAAAGGCAAAGTCGTTGGATAACCTGAGTGAAGCGGGTCTCATTCTATTCTCTTTTCCGGTCGATGAACAGATTATTTTATTACTAGAAAAGCTTGGGAACAAATTTATTTTCTTCCTCTATCGACCTTTCCCCTTTCAAGTTAATTACACGTACAGTTAGAGGAATATTATATGCGAAAAGAACTCGAACGTCAGGTAATAATGTCACGGCATTTAAACAAACTGAATGAAAAGTTTGAAGGAGGTGAAGATACGACATTTTAACGTCCCATTCGTCACAAATAATTGTCTATTGTGTGTTGATTTATCGAGGAAGAATAGACAAACCTGTTAGTAGTACGATAGGGACAGATATCCATCTGTACTGATTACAATGAGTTAACAATAATACAATCCGTAATTCACATTCGTGATTCTTTTCTTTTAATAAGGAAATTAACCTAGTCGCCCGAATTCTTTTCATGGATAATAAATCAGTTTGTACTGTCCCATTTGAGAAACTGTAGTTGCGTTGCCGTAGTAAAACTGTAAAATTTCCCTTTATGCACAACTGTTTCTATATCAATACCATGGTTGTTCGTTAATTCTGGTAAATTTATATGAAAGAGCGAGAATTTTTTCACTTTCGCGCCAGAGTCGGTAAACATGATGCTTTCAAAGATACTTCGAAAAGTATTAAACATATGCCAGTCGTAGTTTATTATTGGCAACTTTCTGTGGTGTTAGATATGTAGTCAGACGGAGACAATAAAAGAAATGAAACCTTAAATAAGTCCAAAAACAGACAAAAAATAGTGAAACATAACAAACTATAATTTAAAATCAACTACATGTTTGGGTCCAGTTCAGGAACGCAACATGTAGTTGATTTTAAATTATAGTTTGTTATGCTTCACTAAATTTTTAATAACTATTATAATAACAGAAATGAATTTTGTCATTAAATACTTTCATTCGGAGAATTGGACATCTGCACATATGAAAAACGAATTGAATGAAGTTCATGCGGACTCTGCACCAGCATTTACTTCTGGATTAATGAGTTCAAACTAGGTCGAAGACGCACAGAAGAAGAAACTCGCGCCGGCTGCCCAATTGAGGTCACCACTCAGGAAAATGTTCACAATTTCGTATGATCGAGACTAAAAGTGCGTGAGGTTGCTGATACCGTAGGTTTCTTCACTGATCGAGTGATTTCATCTTTCATGATGGGTCACACGGCATTTGACATTCCATCAAAAGTGGATTCGGACAAAATGCAGAATCTAGCAATGTTTAGGCGTAATCCACAAGACTTTTTTTGCGCAGATTCGTATTCGTCGATGAAACTTGGATCGATCACTACTCTCCAGAAACCAAAAAACAATCAAAACAATGGACAAAAGCTGGTGAAAATGCTCCTTAAGCGAAGACGGAATCGTGAGGTGGAAAGGTAAAAGCCACTGTCTTTTGGAATTCTCAGGGTATAATCTTCATAGACACAACCATAACTGGGCTCTATTATGCTGTTCTGTTGGATCGTTTGAAACTGGTGCTAATTGAGAAACGACCAAGAATGGTGCGCAAGAAAGCGTTGTTTCACCAGGACAATGCGCCTGCTCACACAGCAGCAATCTTAATGGTGAAAGTGAAATAGTTGGGATTCGAATTGTTTCTCATCCACCCCAGACCTAACATTAAGTGACTTCTTCTTTTTCCCGAACTTGGAAATATGGCTAGACGTGAAGAAATTTCCATGAAATGAGTATTTTACACAGTTTGTCAAAACAAATTTTTGTGATGGATTGCAAAAGTTGGAAACTCGTTGTGCCATGTGTGTAGCCAAGGAAAAAGTCCATTAAGAATTTTTATAAAAAAATTGCTTTTTGTTAAATTTTTACCAGACTTATCAAACAACCCTCGTAAATATCTATGCTCTTTATTGATATGAAATTACGTTGATGATTTAACAGTTGCAACCTATTGCCCTGAGTTGGCGCATATTAGGCTGAAGGAAATTTGCATGCGAACCAGCAAAGAAAGCTGGTGTTGCAATAGTTTATTCACTTCATGGTTCGATCACAAAACTCCTCCGATGCCCTACGAGCATTTACTTGCAATTTGAACACTCCCGAATTTCGATCAAAAACCTAATACAGTTGGAGAACTCGTTAAAGTTTCAATTTTACAAGACTTTCAAGTCTACATGGAATGTGGTAAGGATTCAAACATATTCAAGCATGATAAGTTCAAAAATGGTAGGCTAACCTCTAAAAAGGTTTGAAACAGCTGTTAATTTTTCTAATTAATAAAAAGTATGCATGTATGTTTATTTGTTTTTATATTTGTACATTTGTAATTTTCTATTTAAATTAATCCTTAGAAAAAATTACAATAGTATTTGCCACACAGTCTTAAACCCCCCGGAAAAAGAAGGTGGGGAGGGGGTGGGAGAAACCCCAATCTTAAACGGAAAAGAAATTATAGATACAAAAATTGCACTTGTTTCAGTATGTGTAAGTCTTCGACGTCAGAGAGAAATCCGCATATTAAATCCACCCAAATTGACGTGGCTATTTGTTTACATTATTTTACACTCAAATTTGATAAATCATATCCACTTATACGAACGTCAGGAAGAAATTTTATTTCTAGTTAAAATTCCAAATTTTAATCGACGTTACTCATACACAATCTTTTTTTCTGTAGAAGAGTAGGCGGATTTCTTTTTATATTATGTATTTGTTTCATATGGTTAACCATGATTCATACATTGAGTTTCAAAATTTGGATGCGCGCTGATCAGTGACGTCGTGCACAGATTTTAAAGTTCGCTTACGCAACAAGTTTTAAATAAATCGGCGCGATGCGAAATTTCGTGTTCTTCACTAACGCCTTTTAAATTGGTTGGGGAAACAAGAGTCATTGTTGGACGATAGGTGACTGTCGTGGCAAGATTAAGGGAATTAAAATAATAACGGCATAGGCATCAGGAGTATTTGTGACATCATTAACGCACCGGGAGAATATTTTACTTCTTTATGGTACAGTGATTGTTTTTCATCGTGTATATTCTTGAGTCCTTAGTCTATTGGGAGAATTTTTAACTCCCTTCTTCCCCGGATATTTTAGACTCTTGTAAGGTATCGTACTTATTTGATGTACCAGGTTTAAGAACTGAGAGTCATAATGCTGGTCTTGAAATAAACATTCCGTCACGTTTTCGTCTGAGATTGTAGGCCCACAGGGAGCAGTAAACAAGAAAAGTAGGGATCCATTGCAGCTTCTCTAAGTTGTAGAATCTGGTCTTGACGCTTCAATGTATGCTGGTTCGGAACGTAGAAAGGAAATGAGGTGTAAGGTCTTGAATGGTTGTAAATATGCAAGACAAGCCAAGAAAGTTTCTCGTAGTGTGGGTAGGTACGCCTTAGCCTGATCAGGTAAGAGAACGTAAATGTTAAAAAGTGACGCGCACGGTGCTTATTAAATTACGTGTTGACCAAGAGATTGTCGTCGAACTAGATATTGAACCGGGCTATTACAAATCAGTTCCACGGCAATTTTGCTCATCAAGCTGGAATTAAATAAAAATATACTTAACAGATCAATTTACACGTAAACATAAATTATATATGTGTGTATGTGTGCGTGTAGAAGAGAGCAAAGAATTTACTGTATAATCTATTATTCCTAGAAATTCATTGAATTCACTTCTCTAGTTAGACCTGTGATAGAATACGGGGCTGCAAGTTGGGGATATTCACAGAGCGGAGCACATCAATACCCTGGATTAAATTCAGAAAAGGGCTGGGCTTTTGTGTGGGTACTTAACTAAATGGGAACCACTCGGTGATAGGAGGAAAAGGACTAGACTTGGAGCACTCTACAAAACGTACACGGACGAACCGGCCTGGACATAAATACGGGAAGGGCTCAGTATACCTAAATTTTTCTCTATAATCGACCATAATTATAAAATAAAGGAAAGGGACCAAAGAACGTGGGCAGACATTCCTTCGTAAACATGGCAATAAGGGACTGAAATGCTTTGCCTGCAAGGGTACTAGAGGCTTTCCCTATGACTACAAAGTTTTCAAAAGAAGTTAGAAACACTGAAAAGTTAGGTACTTCGTTTGTAGAACAAAACCGTAAAATATTTGTAAATGTTTTTTTCTGTAATTTATCTTTGTACCTTAATTTGCTAACTGCCACCTGTAGTACCACCAATGAACAACATGTCAGGAACTGTGCATCGGTAATAACAAAGCTTATTACATGTATATATTTCAAAACGAACCTGAACTGAGACGGAGAAAATCTGGTACGTCATTCAAAATGCGTTTCCCCCTCGACGCGACATCTGTGGAAGAGCTTCAGAACGTTTACGGAGTTAGCGTGATCTTTATCGAAGAGGACGCAGGCCTTGACGGCAGCTATTAATATTTTTCAACTACATATATCTTTGTAATCCTAAAGAAGGATACAGCATATTCTTGACAAGAACTCAATTAATAACGGTTAACACGTTTCTCCATACTTTTACTGTCTAGCTTACTCGAAGATGATCATGAAAAATAACTATGTAGAAGGAAGTGGAATGCTTCAATCGAAGGTCTTTGGTAGATTACCGTTAATTTCGAAGAAATACAAGAAAATTTTTCCATATTGCCTCTATTCTAAACTATGTAAAAATATTGATCTTTCTATTTCTATTTGGTTTAATAGAAACCTCTATTTTATTAAAAACACTGGCTACATTCTGCATAAATATGAATTTATACAATTAGTGATACTATTTATGAAAAACAAACGTACCTGTTTACAACCATTTCGATAATGGGAAAAAAAGGTAGAAATAATACGAACCGCTGTGTTTTATCCAGCTTTTATAATTTCGACAAATTTAAACACGCCAAAATTGGGTACACGTATTTTTACAAACCTGAGTAAAAACATTGGCATGAAGGTGAGAAATTCCTAGAACAAACGTGGAAGGAATTGTGTATAGCAAACCACGTGTTTAATTAAACGAAAACCAATCCAAAAAAATTAATACCTTGTATAAATTCCTCTCGGGTTTCCAACCGGATCAAAGATTTTAACAGTGACGTTTCGATGGCTTGCTTTCCATCATCTTCAGACTGAGCAAGCCATCGAAACGTCACTGTTAAAATCTTTGACCCGGTTGGAAACCCGAGAGGAATTTATACATGCCATTCACCGGGAAAGATATCGTACTTTAAAAATTAAAACATTTCTTATAAAAAATATTAAAATTAAAAGAGAAAAACAAAATTATTTACAAAATAAATATATAATTAACTTTAAAACGTAATACGCTGACTACTCGGCATGAAGCCCCTTTTCGCAAAGTTACCGTGTTTGCATGAGAACAAAAATAACTGGAATTTATATCAAAAGGCAAAAATTAAACTCATGGTGGCAATAATTCTAGGACAGAAACTTTCGACAGTTTACAAGGATAGCTGCCCAAAGAATTGGAGCAATACTCGGATCTTTCTCCCCACGTGGTTTTCCTCGTCTCTTCCACCGAACCCTTTCTCCAATCTGACAGCTCCCAGAACCAGCAAAGAATGATCAATCTTCTCTTCTTCAAAAAATTTTGCCAGCTCCACTCACGTTTTTACTACGGCTACCCTGATTGGTGGAGACCGAACTCAGGATCCTCCCAATAAAATCTTTTAAACGTTTCCTGGTTTGCGTCTGAGTTTACAGGGATGGGGAGGCTTCCGGGAACTCTGCCATTTTTAGCCGGAAGATCCGTCCTAGAATTCTACCTTTCCTTGTCCGTGCTTGTTCCAGCCGCACATTTAGCACATAAATATTCTCTAGGTAAAATTTGGAATAATGAAATAATGTGATAATTAAATAATTGGGGTAGCGACGCATCCTCGCTGACACACACTCAACGTGATTAAACTACACTCATAGAAAAAGAAAACAAATTAAATGAAATAGAGATGTGCGCTATATGTGGTTAAAAAATATATGAGGGGGAATGCGGAAGGAAGAAGAAGGAAGCCAGTTTTTTATTAGTTAACAGAAGAGCAACATAGCCAAGGGTTGACTAGGGCCCCCCGGGATTTTTTTTTGAGGATCCACCCGGTGTTTCACCTAAAAGAGATGCAGGGAAAACTCTGGAAAACCTGCATCAGGTAAGTTGGTTTATTGGGCACTATTCTCACGACCTTCCGAATGAAGTGAGAGAAGTTTGCTGTTGGTTCGCAGCATTCCTTTCTCCATGTCTTAGCAGTTTTAGTTGTCCGACTGGTCCAATGGGAGCAGAGGAGACCTTACCATATGCCCAAGATCTTCTGCATGTGAGAACGTGCCCAGGGAGAGTACGAGGCATTACCGACGCATTCACGTGAGCCACGCAGTCAATCTGGAGAGAAATACCTGCGAGAGAAAACTTCCACCACAGTAAAAGGGTTACTAAGGCCTCCGGACAATAGTTAGAGAATCCTACCCTGTGATTCACCTAAAATAATGAGATGCAGGGAAACCCCTAGAAAACCCGCATCAGGTCGGTCGGGCTTTTGGGGACTTGTCTTACGCACTTCCGAATAATGGGAGGGGAGTTTGCTGTGGGTCGCAGCATTCCGTCGTCCAGTTTAGGAGGCAACTGACAACTTTTACCGTGTGTCCAAGGTCTGCGAACCTGTACAATACACCTCGGCATCTGAGAACCTTATAAACAAGAGATAAAACAAGTCATCCCCGAAAGTAAAAGCATTTCCACTCTGGAGAGAAACACCTGCGAGAAGTGAAGGCGGGCTTTCCTCGTCGGCGTATGCAATATGCAGACTGAACTGAATGGGAAATTTCATTACTACGCCGCGCGATTCTCATAAACTTGGTGAGGATTAGCCGTCTGCAACAGAATAAAATAAAAAAAATATCATTTTTGTTATAAAAGAAACACTTATCTGATGACGATGAAGTAGAAGGAATACTGAAAAGTTACATTAGCAGAATACGTATGAACGACGTGTTTTAAAGCAAGAGGAGATGCTTTCAAACTATTGATTAGGAAGTATTTGATTGACGAATAAGAGAAGTTTCGAAGCTATTTTTTTTAATGTCGGGAAAACACGAGTCGACAATTACAGGATATTTCTGCTAATTTTAACCATAATCATCCTGTTCCGCCGCCTTTAAAAAATTATAATACGTTATATTCTCATGGTCAACGGAACTGGCAAAGTTGGTGTGTTTTCTCTGTTGATATACTTTTATTATTAAAACATAAATCTTTTAATTTAATTTCTACTTACGCCTTCTTCCATCTTCTCCTATATTTCTTGCCAAACTTTTTCTTCTCCGTGGTCACTCTTGTAGTGATCTTGCTTCATGTCTCATATGTAAACCAATAAAAAAATTGAAGTGTCTGTCTGGAAGTTTGTTTCAAATTCAAATAGGCTCCGAAACGGCTGAACGGATTTCAATGACAATTTAAATTGTACTGTACGTTTCATTTTGATGTCTCGCAGGATTCTTAAGATATTAACACATTCAAACGCGCTACGAATTCATCAAATTGCCGTGAAATTTTGGTGTTTAGCGCTGATCATCCCGGAGAATTTTTCTGTCTAACTTTTGAAGATTTAGGTTCCTTCCTTCCCTCCTTTTTGGGCCCAAAACAGGCCTTTCTCTGAGAACATATACAACTTCCAAATGGATAGATTTGCCCCCGAGTATCCTGTCAAACAGGATAATTAAATTTCTGCTAAGCAATAATATTTAATTTAATTATGGTTCAAGTATCTTCTCCTTATGAATATAAAATGACTGCTAATGGAGTTTTGTGTATGTACAAGTCTAAACGCGTGGAGCAATTTCGACAATATTTTCTACACCTGTTCTCTCGGAAACAAGCAAGGACTGTAGAGGCTAGACACTACTACCACCTATAGGAGCGAGGGTGGAGAGTTCAAAAATTTAAAACGTAAATAAACGGCAAAATGGATGCGAATCATTATTTTTTGCGTTTAATGAGCTTGATAATGTCTCTCGGTGTTATACATTTCGCATACTTTGTTTTAGTAACTGTGCTTATTTGAAGTAGTAGTATATTTCTTGACTCGATTAAGAAACTGAGTCGTCGGAGTGGTTATGATGAAATATAATCTCATAAAATAGGGAGCGTGAAAGGTCAAATTTTCAAAAATGTGACCGCCTCGCTGATGGTTTAATCACGTGTTGTCAAAAAGATGTATGTTCGTCTCCAATAGGATCCGAAACGGCTCAACGGATTTCAATAATAATTTAAGGGTTTAAAAACAGGGAGATTTAACGTAAATATTCGTGTAAATACATACGATTTATTGCAGAAGATATTAATATAATATAAACATAAATATTAACTCTACGGGAAGGTTTCTTGGAATACGTGCGTCGAAGTCACCAAAAAGTGGATGCTGGTTGCTAAAACTCTCGATATGTTTCTGCTCCGAAATAGCTTAACGGATTATTTTTTATAAATCCATTGAATTTCCGCGCAAAAGGCAGCGTAAAAACAAACTGCGAGTCATCCCACTTACTGTGCTATTATTAGCGTAATCTTGGCAGCAAGAGAGAGAGAAAGGGCGAGTATTCTCACTCCATCTACTGTCGCAGAAGGATTCGAGCCGTAATTAATAATTGTTAGCAGAGAGTTAATTCCCTGAGAAATAATGTACTTCTTTGGATCGTCGATACGGTGTATACGTAAATTGGTTTTATTTGTCACTTCAGGTAAATTTTAATATTTAGTAATTTCTCATTTTAAAATGCAAATAAAATATGTCTGTCTGGAAGTTTGCCTCGAATTGGCTCAGAAACGTGTGAAAGCGGGACCTCTACAATAACTGCGAGTTATAAGGTTTGCCCTGAAGCGATCATAAATAAATTTTACCGTATCTTTTATATATTCAATGAATACAATTTTATTTACAGCATGGGCCGCATTGAAAATATTTAATTGTAACCTAAATTCGCCACACTTAAAAAACAGTTGGTCTGGGTGAAATACGATGGGATGTTGCCAGTTGATAGCAATTAGTAATTTTAAATATCAGTTAAGAAGCAAAAAGGGAGGGGAAATGTGACATCTTTCAGTGATTCAGTTTCTCTCCTCTCATACGATCACTTCTGGGAATATTTGGCAAGATTTCAAAACCAAATTTCCAACTTCTTTGCGGCTGCGTCATTTTCTAACGTGAAAACAGATCTTGTTAATATCAGAATATTAACGAAACTTAATAACACGACAAACTTCAAACCTTTTCAAGAAATATAAACACGGAGTTTCAAGTCTAAACAAATATTTGCAATACAGGAATATTAGGAACTGGACGAGTTTGAATACACCAGTGACGTCATACATCTTAACATTTCGCGTAGTAAGACTTTTGTCACAATAAAGAAAAATGATTGTGAAATGATAAATATTTCAATAAATAATCACGAATAATGAAGGAATATTCAATCTAGACGAAAATAAATATTAATTATGAAAATTTCGTCTAACATTAAGGGACACTTGCGTGCAATGTGGATATGACGTCTTCAGCCCAGTATTTTAATTTATATTTACAAATTCAAGACACGATATTCCAATCCACCGGAAGTCTTTTCTCAGAGATCCCTCCTGCACCCGTTTCTACAGAAAATATATCCTCTCATTAACAAAAATTAAATCAATAAATCATAAAAATATATATTTTTAAATATTTAAACCCGATTATAATATATAAGTAATATACATCAAACATGCTGCGTTTTATTTCCATTACAGTGTGGTCTGGTATTGTCAGAGATGTTCAAATTGCCTGATGGAAGTGGCGAGGTTGGAGGCATGCCTTAGAATTATATTTCTCTGGTTTCTTTTCTCAGATTGCGCTTTAACTTAGCGTCTCTAACAAAAAGCCAAAATACTTGTATTAACTGTCTTATTCTGTTAAACCTAGTATTTAAAATAATTTCGTTCTCAATCAATCGAAAAATTAATGACAAAATCGATAGTACAACCAGACACATCACAAGTTTTAATATATATATATATATATATATATATATATATATATATATATATAGTAAATGCAGTGTAGCTAATTTTTATTTACATTTCTAAAATTTTGTTAAAAATTATTCAATGTATTTGCGTATAATTTACATATGGTACCTCTTTGTATTCTTATAAATTACCATAATTTTAGTGTACAACTACTGAAGCACTGCAGATCTCTGATGTAGTAACTTTTCGGTGCCTACGGAATATGACTCCTTGTAAGAAGGTGGGCAGTGAATGCAGATAGCTAATAGCAGAATAAGAGAAGAGAGAACAATATGGAAGGCGTTGACTAAGAGAATGGATACATAAATAGGTCACCTTTTAAGACACTTGGGTCTTGTAAAATTATAATTAGAGGGAAGTGTGTGGGGTACGAATAGAAGAGGCCAATGTAAAGGCTTGCGCTGGAAAGGTTAGCATGGAGGGTTGAGTCAGACTAGTTTAAGGACTCGAAATTACAACAACAATAATAACCAAACAGTTGTTGGCCATTGTTGAATTTATCGTTATTTATGCCATTTGCTCTGAAGGAACTTAATGTTTTGAGTTTTTTTGGCTTGAAATAGTCCCGCTCAAATAAGATATACAGTAAATAAATTAGAGGAAACGTGTCGTGTTTTCGCAAACAAATTCTGTTTCCACAACTGATGGGTTAGTTTCGTAACTCAGCGATTGGAGCGTGAATTCCGATAGTGCAATAATGTCTATTAAGAAGAGGAGGAATCTACGACGCAAACCAAACTGGTTTTATTGGTTGGCCTTGGAAAGTCAGACTGTTGACTGTTGGCATTTAACTTCCCACCAACATTAAAAGCTATCGCACGGTTGGACAGATCACTTCTATCAACTACGGAACACGTTAATGTAAAAGTACAATTGGTCTGAGTTACATATCCTGTTTAATAATATATATCGGCTTGATAAATATCGTGCTTATGACAGATTTATCATTTCCATCAAATAACCTGTAGTTTGTGAACATACTTCAGGGACATAATTTTCGACGTCAGTTTTGTGGTGGTATTGGCATAAATAATTGTTACATTAAATAAAAAGCAATGAATTGATTTACAAAGTACTTTAAACTACCAACCAAAACATTTCTTTCGTTTGTTGAACGTGCGAGCCACCGTTTTAAAATGTAAAATATAAAATTCTCTGAAAAAGTCGTTGCATTCTAATTTAAAAGAAATGCAAAGAAAGGAAAATCAGAGAGTTGGTATACGTAGCAAAGTCATTCTTGTGCAATATTTTCCGATGAGTGACGCCTTAGGAAAATAGCTTCCATGCTCGTTAAGTCTTGAAGTCCCTTTTACATTTCCTGACACTCCTCCGAAAGTGCTATGGGACATCAATTCAGTTGTTAGTTTTGAGGGGTGTATATTCCGCGGCCGAAGACTTTGGGCATACACTAAAAGTTGTCAGTTGATCCTATTGAAACGCTAGTCAAGGCACGGAGAAGGGAATGCTGCGTCCCTACAACCGTCATTCCCGCCATTCGAAAGGGCGAGAGACGAGTACCCAAGAGCCCAACCTACCTCATGCAGGTTTTCTAGGGTTTGTCCTGCGTCTCTTCCATTAGGCAAATAGCGGGTAGGATTCTTAAACCCTGAGCTGCCTTACTCTTACTTCCGCATCCTCCTTTTTCATATTCCCTTCGTGTGCTAATAAAGAGATTGACACCATGTGAATTATCTAAAATAAATTACATACTTTGTGAAGACGGTAAGTTATTTCCGTCATTCGGCACATCCTTCGATTATAAAAGCAAACCATTACTATACAAAGGCCCGATAGGTTTGCATCTGTACTTTGTACATATTGCTCGTCACGATACTCGATCATGCTACGGCTTTCCCGTTTCCTTTCATTCTGTTCGTACCTTGTGGAATCCAATGAGCATACTCTGTATTGTGATTTCATCTGTTAGATGAAGATGTGATAGTTGGGTGTGGCCATTTTAATTCTCGAGATGACGATTTACTTTCTGCGATTTAGTTTCGGGTTTGTAGCTATTTTGTATAAAGTTATGAAGAATAATTGCAGAAATAGTCTCATTAAGAACTCAGGGGTTGTTAGAACTTTCCTGGTGTTATTGAATTTAGTTTTTAATATTTCAGTAAGAAAATCCAACAAATATCTTATTTTCCTCAGTATTGATTTGTATAAAATGTACAGTTACACATAATTAGTCGTCACATAATTTTATTCATTTTTACTTTTATTCATTTTACTTCTCTGTCATAGTATTTATCTTTACATTCTTCACAGTTCGTCAACTTTAATTCAGCGTCACATTTTCCTTAGTCTTATCATGGAGTTACGGGAGACTCGGTTTTTTCTAGGAAATGAGTAGATAGCAATTCATTAGCTTAGGTACAGGGGTCGCATGAGGTTATTGAACAATACAGAGAATACGGAAATTCCTTCCTTTTCACTTACCATATTTATTAATATTTTTGTTGTTGTCTGTATTAAGGTGTTTACGATAACACTTGATGAAATTGAAAGTCACGTGTATTGATTACTATTTTGGTATTTATTATAGATAGGTATCGCTTAGAAATAATTAATTCTCAACTGTTGATATATTATTCAGAAACGCGCATAGCTTAAACAGTTATGATTTCCATAGTGTCTATAGCTACATTTCCCGACTACAGGACATTTTCTTGCGTTGAAATCCTACAGTTCATGTAAGCGAAAAACTAAATTAGGGGTCCGTGAGACGTAAATGGGGGTCAACGATAGTGGAACTGATTTAAGCAGGACTTTAATTATGGCTTTTCAGGAATAGAACAATCCACTTACACAGATAATACCAATTTACTTACATAATACTTCATTGTAAATTAAAAATTATATAGACAACGTAAAAGATACTTGATAGCATGGTGTCGGATGTGGGGTATGGGCTTGCTGAGTTTTATGCATCAGATTATAACATCAGAACTCTAGACTGATTCAGATCATGGCATTTACTTAGTTTCTATTTAACCGCTGTAATTATAACTACAGTAATTATGATGTGAGTCGGACCCATTCAATATGAATTTAATAATTTTATTAGCTGAAACGGTTCAACTAAATTCCAGAAATAAGTTATAGCATTTTATCTGGAAGCATCTTCGAGATGCAGTTGTAGTAGTGAACTACGTCCACAGATGTTAGAAGATCAAGTTGAAGGGAATCCTTATCAGGAGTAGCACTGGAAAGAGGTTAAGTGTCTGAACAAACATGTAGCAGCAATGTCATATTTGTTCACGTGTAGTGGAACTCGGACAGTCATTCGTTGTTAATGCAGTTGTGACTATGTGGTTGAAGTATGCCACCATACTTTCACCAGCTAACAAGGAGAGCAAAAACAGATCCCGATTACAATGCGCTATCAAGACGAAAAATTGTAGTTCAACCAGTGGTGGCAGGTGCATATGTGCTACAGCACATGAATTAATGTGGGAAGAATTCTTTGTTTTGTAATTTTAAGTACGTTTTTAACCTTCAAGCGGACGTGCGGTCATTTTTAACGGCAGGAGTCGTGCGTAATATTAAAGACCTGTGGGATATTTCAAGGATGTAAAGCACTAATTAATTAATATTCATTTATTATTTACATTCAAACAGATTTTATTTATTCGAGGATATAATTTGTTGAAAAAACTTAAAGACAAATAGAAACAATATTATATAATCAAATAACATAATTGCAATTTTGTTTGGATTAAAAGTCAATTTTATAAGACAAAATTTGCTTATACACCCCTAATAGTTTTATAGATTATAATAAAATCAAAATAACAAAATCAGTTGGTTCATTGTGATCAAATAATTAGAATCAAACCAATTATCATCAAATTTGTTTTATTCGGAATCAGTACTTTTATCAAAATAACATTAATTGCAAAAGTGTTTGAATTTCCTTGAACGTATTCTTTTGCCAATTTAAGTCATAATTAGCGTAAATACTTTCGTCGTTTCTTTATAACCACTCTATTTTGCCGTTAATTTTACCATAGCATTTATTACAGAAATATCCAGAAGGCGAAAGAAGAATGTCGTCTATTATTCTTCCTTGTCGTTGAATTCAATTTCAATTTTTTATCGGCTTCATCCACGCCACCTTTCGTTTCATTCTGAAAGGTTACGATGAATGTTGATCATTGTGCTCCGATTCACTGTGTTCGATTTTTTGTTGTATTTGAGCAAGTATTACAGTATCAGTTAGCGGTCGACGAATCATTTCTATTAAAAAAACACAATTTTAAGTTTAATTGAATGATATTGCAAAAAATAATATTTCGCGTTGAGCGTCGCGCGTAACTTTTTCGACGAAAGGCGCGTGGATTACTTTCGACGTCTGCGCCGCGACTTTAACAAATGCTATCTTTGCACTCCGGAAGCCGCGAGGACGGGAAGTAAACAGTTTATTTCGTGCACAGAGAAACAATGACAGGCTACTAGGGACGGAAAAACCTATTAAGTGCGGTCGATTCCACTCCAAGCATCCACTTGAAGGATAATAATAATATTTTAAGACTGCAAATTTCTTACACGATTTCTACGACATAAAACTGGCCTTTGTCCAGCCCTCTCCGTCCCACAGAAGCAACACATCTGTGAAATCCTCATTGTAGCTCACGATTCCTGTCAGGAAGTGACAAATACACAGTAGTATACCGCTTCAACCTCCTGCCTCAAACGTAACACCCACAAACTGATTATATTTCGATCTGCATTTCTCGTAGCAGCACGTATGAGGCGATACCGTAAGCGAGAGACAAGGCACCGAAAGCTCAATAAAATCGACCCCTTTTAGTAATTTAAAATCTTATTTTCAAATAGTTTTTTATTTTAAAAATAAAAATATATTCGTACATCGTGCGTAGTATTCAAAAGAAATTGCAGTCGAAGGTTATTATAAAGACAGAAAACATTTAAAAGGCTGCATTTCGAAGACTTTCAACGTACTGCAAAATCTACTGCATGATTCTGCATAAAATACTGTCATCATGGGTGGCTTATTCCTAAATTTCAATTTATTTATATCTTTCCCAATAAATAATTTTTTTAAATTTATATTTATAGTCACACCAACTGCAAGATTGTGCACGATTAGGGGAACGTATACTCATGTAGGGGTATCAAGTATGGTTTCGCAAATAACACATTCGTCCAAGTCCATGCCAGGATTCGAACCCGGGACCTCTGCGTTGCGAGGCAGTGACGTTCGCCAAAAAACCACAGGAGTTTGGCAAATAAAATAGAAGTGTCTGTCCAACTGTCTGGAAACTAGTCTCGAATAGGTTTCGAAACGGCTCAATGAATTTAAAACACGAGTTGAAACTACATTATCGCGCATGTTTCATTTAGATATCTCGCAGGTTTCACAAGATGTTAGTATAAAAAGTAAAAAAGGGGGAAGGTTTCGTGGCCCATACTCGCATCAAGATCTCAAAAACTTTATTCGGGTTGCCTATTCTTCTGATTTGTAAAAATATAAACGATTTTAAAAATATTAATATTTGGCGCCGTAATTAACCTATTGTTGGCAGAGAAATTATAAAAAAAATTGGATCGTCGATACAATGTATACGTAAATTGGTTTTGTTTTTCGCATCAGGTAAATTTAATATATAGTAATTGTTCATTTTCAAAAGCAAATAAACATAATTGAAGTTTCTGTCTGTCTGGAAGTTTGTCTCGAAACGTGTGAAAGCGGGACCAACTGCCCTGAAGCGATCCTATCCCATTCATCCGATTAACGTGAAACTTTGGTGTTCGATCTTTTGAAGATTTAGATAAATCCTTTGGATTGCCGCGCCAAGTTCCGCGCGAACAAAGTGGAAGTTTAAAATACGTACGAGGGAAAAATGCATTCGTGTTACAAATGTATATTAAATTGGTTTTAAAAATTACTGCTTTTAAAAATGAACCATTATTACATGTAGACGAAATTATAAATGTAGCACAGTACGAGCCGTAAAGATTTTGTACCACTATCGCTATTGTAGTCTTATAATACGGAAGTATCCGTCTAAAAATTATTGTAAACAGGGGGCGATGTAGCACATGACTTGGGAACTCACGAACCGCTACAAAGTCCAATGACCTTTGTATAGCGCAGACTCGAACGAACAATTTAATGGATATTAAGGGATTTGAATATTTTGCTTGAAAGTAATCCTTTACTTCGTCTTAGGCCAACTTCTTTATTGAGAAAAACTCTCTTATTCTGGATTTAAAGTTTGTTGGCAATAGTGAAGAAATATTTACATAAGAAATTTTCGGGCGTTCCACTTTCTTTAATAAAGAAAACACCCGATATAATTTCTTCTCCATTAAGTACGAGGTATGAGGAAAAATATTTGGAATTTTTGTTTTTCATAAATATACTATTTATTAATAGGATCAATTTTGTTCCTTTCAAAGTAATATCCTTAAGGTATAAGATACTTGTACCAGCGCTATTTCCACCTTGGAAGCATTTCTGGCTCGTCCACTGTCCGTACACGTGTTTTCACCACGCGCCACAATATCACTAGGCCGAGTACTGGGTAGGTGAAATCCGGGTTTAGAGCGTCCAGGGCGGTAGGTAGTCTTCATCAACGTCTTCACGGCCCTCTTTCAAACGTCTGTACCACTCGTAAACAACAGGTTTTTTTTCTTACCAAAACATCAGGGTCACAATCATGATGTAATTTCCACGAATGATTCTGCCACAATTCGGGGCGTTTTCAACGGATTGTTTTAAGCAAACGGCGCATAACTTCCAGGTACTATTCCTTATTAAAAGTACGACCACTTGGCAAAAATCCACTACGCCATCGAAATAAAAAAACAGTGAAAAGAATCTTTGTATTCGATCGAACTTGTCGATTTTTTTTTCTGTCTTCGCTCTCCAGGCAGCTTCCATTGTGACGGTCGGGCCTTGGTTTCGACATACCCATACACTCACGATTCGTCACCTGTTATGACCATTATAAGAAATTATACATCGTTGTTGACTTCATTCAGCAATTTCTGAATATTATTTTCGGTCGGAATTCAGCAATTTTGGAACGGATTTTGCAGCCACTCGTACAACGTCCGAAACATTCGAAAACTTTACCCGGCATGAGCGAAATGATATCCCGACGTCATAAGCAACCTCTCTGATAGCGATTCGGCGATTTTCCACACTTATTTTCTTCATTTGTTCGACTTTGTCATCGGTTTTTGATGTGTTACCGAGTGCTCTACAGAGACAGTGCATTCGGCTGAGTACTCGGCTAATGCAATATGAACAGCCAGTACTCGGCTTAGTAACGACCGAGAGACTCGGCCAAGACAATGGATAGAAGAGCTTTCTTTACACTCGGCCAAGTAGACGGTTTCTACCTGCTTCCAAACCGGATCCTTTTCAACTCAGGCACTCTACTGGGACTTCTACTCGGTCTACAGACTTTGGTGTGCCATAAGTGAAAAATAAAATAAAAAAATTTTAAGATAAGTAAAAAGACGGCCAAAAAGTCAGCATATAAATTTATCACTATTTATTCACAAGAGACGTTTCGTCTCCTGTTTGAGATTTCCTCAGGCATAAAATTTAGCAATATTGTAATAAGTGATTTCACCCTTCAGGCGTGTTATAATTTTCGCCACTTAGATTCGCGCGGTTGATCGTTGCAGTAACCCACGGTTAAGGACCTATTGTGTACGACGGATCTATTAACAGCTGGACGGTCGTTGACCTGGACGCGGTCTGCGGTCATATGGACCGTATACTTTATTTGAAAACCCTCAGGAAGTGGGGGCAGGCCTGGAACATAATAAATAGAGTGGACATGGTTATTATTTTTGCTGTGAACGGCGGCGTGGAGGTGGAGATTTTTGCCGAAAACGGGAGGCGGAGAGGAGTTTTTGGAGAATATAGGAGTTCAGATTGAGGCAGCCAAGGGAATTGGAGATTATTTTGCTGTGAATGGTGAGGAGGACAGTGATTGTTGGAGAGTACAGCTTTGAAGAGCAGAGACACCAGTCCGAAGAGCTGGGAATGAATGGACCCAGGCGGAACGTGAACATTTTTGGCTGCCGCACCGAGGACTGCAAACAGTAAGCCCTCCATTCCCCTTTCTTACTGCGTGTGACTTGGCTGCAACGACCGGTAATATAACATTTCCGACGTGAAGGTGAACATTCTCAAATTTAGATGAAATTTCAAAATCTTTGTAATCATATTTTAGGTTACGTATTAGAGCTTAAGTAAGAGTGAATGTGAGCAACATCTAATGATTGTGGAGTCGGAGTGAGCTTTGGCCTGGAATTAAGTGATAAATTAAATTGTTAAAAATTTTAACCCCTGGTTTGATCATTGAATAAACCAACCCTCCCAAAAATAATTAATTAAAGCCAAGACCCCTGAGAGTCTCATGATCGACTCAAAAACTCACGTGTCTTGGCTCGACGCTGGCCATCTCCCTCGGGATCTCCCTCTATTTTATAATAGAGAAATATATATTAATTCTGCATATGCAGTGGCGCCCGGGCCGGCATTGCGACGTGGGGAGAGAAGCGTTACAATATATTATATTTATATATTGACTCCCTCAGCCGAAAAGATTATTGAATTTACATGTAAAGAATTGTGTTTCGCATGGACCATCTCCAGCGACGGTTACGGATGAAAAATTAAAAAATTTGAGATCGAGACACAATCAAGAAAAGAAGTAAGTTGAAGAAATCTGGAAGAGAATTAAATTCAATATATGAATCATATGTATTATGCCCGAAGGAACTTCAGTATACATAATCTGAAAAAATACTGACTCGTTCACTGTCCGTGCTTGTTTTTTTCACCACTGGCCACAATATCGCTCGGCCGAATACTCGGGGTTGTCCATGTTCAACGACTTCACGACCCTCTTTGAAACGTCTGTACCACTCGTAAACTCTTTTATTATTCATAGTAAATTCGTTAAAAAAAATATGGTAAACATTTAGGATACGGAGCTGCACTTTATTCCATTCGTCGAGTAAAATTGTATACAAATTCTTTGACCCAGTATTTTTAGAATGCAAAAATCATTGAGCACACGCTTAACCTGTTTGAGTGTCAACATTAAACTAACCATTCAAAATGACTGCTAATTGAAACATTCTTAAGGAACAAGTTAAACGAAAATGTTTGAATATCGTATGTGTGAATTCCGCAAAATTAAAAATTCATGTGATATTTTATCATACTTCGTAAATATTTACTTATGTGTGAAGATTATAGCACGTGGGCAGGGAGTTGAATGGACTGTTGGGTTTTACCGTCAATATTTTAAGTTAGCTTCAAGATAAAACATTAAATTATCGTTATAATTTAGAAATGTATTGTAGTTTTGAAGCAATATAGGTGAATATTGGGGGAGGTAAGTCTGCTTTACTTATTTAATATTATGTAATTGAAAAATATACTTTTTATATTTTAGCTAAATATTCCGTATTTAAAATATATTGTTTAAATTATTATCTAGTTGCAAGATGAAATCCACAAAAATGGACGTAACATCTAATATATATATATATATATATATATATATATATATATATATATGTTGTTTGACGCTATCGTTTATTTATTGAACTTAATTGTGAAATTATTGATTTGTTGATAATAGTGTTTTAATTATCCTATCCATATTCCTGAATTCTGACATCAGAATATAACTTTTAAAAATTTGTAAATATTATGTGACCCGCGTGATTTGATTAAGATTGACACCCCTGATGTAAAGATGAGTCTGATAAGGTCAAAGTAGCGTATGTCTGAAGTTATTCAAATAGAGAAGCATCCAACATCATTCAGCTGATTCATACGTACCGAGTCAGTAGCTATGACGTTCTCGCCGCCAAGCTAGCAGATGCCACAACGCGGAAAACAATTTGGAAATTATAATTATGGTATCCTGAGAATAAATAGAGACTTTGTACATTTTTTTATAATGGCCCCCCATCTCTGCAAGTAGACACTTTTCAGGTGCTGAGACAAGTGTTGTGGTAAGTGTCAATAATTAAAATAACTTTTAATGAATGAAATGGCTCGTGCAAATAGATATGTAATAAAATAATACGATTTGCTGAGAAATATTGTGCTTCCTTCATTTGAAACTTGAGTGATTCATGTTTCCAATCAACTCATATATTCATGGTAAGAATAAGCTGTACAAACCTTATAACTTGACCATGCAACCGTTCTATCAGTAATTTTATATTGGTAGAAAAAGGAGATTCACCCAAAGTTACTCGTCGAACTATAAAACGCGAGAATCAATAATTTGGATTACTGAAGTTGGCAATAGTTTGTTTGGCAAGAGTTGGTTGCAAAACAACGAAAGATAATATATTGTAAAAGTGTGTTATACTCTTCACATTTCTAGAACAATGGGCTATTTATTGTCGGTATCCACTTCATTAAAATTCATAATTCTGAGAGAACAATTGCCTTATCAAGTTCCGAGCTCTTCAAACACATACATAATGTCTGTAGGCTGTTTCTTCTCTTGTCTTGTGTAATTTGAGCCTTAAATTAAATGCGATTGGATCCCTGTGGGGAATCTTAAGTATTCTCGCGGAAGTAAATAGTTGTATTTTATATTTGCTCAAACTAAATTTTCATTACTAGTTACTTAAAGAAGACAAATTTTACATTGAAATGACTCTGCTTTTATAAATTTATAGTATTTAAAGATGAGATATTTTGTTCCATTTAAGATAGTTTTGTTACCCTTCTCCTTTATTACAGGCTGGACCCTCGGGCTAAGAATTTAATTCGTTCCTGGACAATGGCTGTATCCCGAAATAATCGTATCTCACATCAGTCTTTTCCTTTGAAATACACGAAATCACAATCTGTTCCAGTCTCAAAAATACGAAATAAAACTCAATTTAATGCTTAGCAAACTATTTATAAATAATACAAGAAGTAATGTACCTGTGATCATTCTCTACATATAAAAATGTCACATAACAAGTTTGTATGACATAAAAATGCTTGTAATATTAAGAATATACTTTATTGTACATTTTAGTCAATACGATTTTCTTAAATCGATAAGTAGAAATTTTGAAATATTACAAGTAAATTTGAAATGATCGTCTAAAGCTTCAACTTTAAAAAGAAGCGACTATGAAAAACTTTAACCAATATTGTTGTTTTTTATATACAAAAAATGAATAAGGAATGAGTGTAATTACAGGCCGGTTAGTTTCACATCTGTGATATGCAAGCAATTTGAGCATTTGGTAGCACTGGGTCGAAAGGGGGGGAAGAGATGGCTTCAGACCTGGATTTTCTTGTGAAAGCCAACTGGCCACGTTCTGACAAGAGCTGCCAACGTGGTTAATAAAGAAGGAAGAATATATGCGATAATTATTAAGCATTCAATGATCTATTATTAAGTTAAAAAATAAAATATAGTCGGGCACTGAAGTAGATTCGGAAATTTTTAAAAGAATGACAAATTGTCTGACTGTCAGAATCACGTCCAGGGATCCCGAAGGGAAATGTGATTGGTCAACTTATGTTCCTAACAATTGGCATATAATCACATATTAAATTATTTACCAATCACTAGATGGTGTGAACGAAATTTTTTTCGTTTATTTCATATATCTTACGATTACTAATTTGGCACAATTATATACAAGATTAAATTAATGTATTTATAAAATTATAATAATGCCCCCGGTGTGTATCTCAGAGGCCTGAATGTTCAAGGGGAAGGATGAGGTCGATTGGCAGTTTTATTTTGAGCCGACGGAAGCATAGAGATAGGTGAGGATTGTCATGGAATTGTTGGATCGTAGGGTTCGGGTAGTTGAGGACGCTTATGAATATTGTAAACATGGAGGATGCACAGATTCTTCAGGGTGACTTAGACAATATTTAACTATGGTCAGTTAGAAATATAATGCCTGTAAACTCAACGAAGAATAAGGCAATTGCCTTTACAAAATGTTCGTTCAGTTCCGTATAAAATGGGGAACGAAGTAGTAACGGAATCATATAATTGCAAATATCTTGGGATCACAATTAGAAAATATTTAAATTGGGGTAATCAAGTGGGCAAGGTCCCAGGTAAAGGGTGGAGGGTCTTGAGGTAAACAGGGTCTTGAGAAAAAATTTAGTTTTCTGCTTAAAAAACCTCTGGTCAGGCAAACTTTAGAATATGGGTTTACGTGTTGACATCTATATAGAAATGAACACATTCTAGCGCTGGAAAAAATATAGAAAAAACAGGCGGAAAAAATATTAGAGGGTCGATTCGGAATCAATCCTTATGAGCTTTTGGAGGAAACATGCGAGGCTTTGCGCAATATATAAAGCTTACACGGGTGAACCGGCCTGGAAAGAAATGACGTAGTATCTAACATGCCGACTTATATATCTAAAAATGATCGCACTTTCAAAATTAAAGAAAAAGGGCAACGAAGACGTAGGAAAATTTTCATTTGTAAACAGATCAATACGGGAAAGGAATTCCTTGTCTGACGACTTTTCCGGGTAGCGCTGATCCTTTTAGGGACAGGCAAAAGGTATACAGTGAGCATTTAAACACACACACACACACATATATATATCTTAAAATCAGTGAAGTTATACATTGTCTTCTAAAGTAAGAATTAAAATAGCCAAGTGCAAAGAAGTGAAATTCGAGTGTCTCCTGACTTCTCTTCCTCCTTTTTTTTAGGTTCAAAATTTCATAAGATAGTACAAAATTGTACTTTAGTGTAAACATACCATACTTATATTTGTAATTTATTGTGCTAACTTTGTATATAGCTGCTACGGGGCAAACGCCCAATAGCAACTAAGTAATAATAACATCTCCCTCAAAATGTACGCTGTATGATGCATGATAATGAGAATACTGCAGACCGTGAAAGCTATTCATCTTCCACAGTCTTTTGTTTTGTCTTAGTTAAGCACTTACTACGCACTCATTTTCCAAGACGCTGAGAAATATTGTACGAATGTATTGTTTTTGTTTATTAAGAAATTTACAATCTGTACATTTTGAACATTAAGCTAATTAGATAAACGAAAATACACGAGGGGAGAAGTGGTCCAGTGACCACGCTTGGAATTAAACAAAATGATATATGAATAGATCTGTTGGCCGCTTCCTCTTCAGTCTGCGACGTAACGTTAGTTCCTTTGCTGGATGCATGACCTCTTCGTTATGGTGTCCTTGATTTTGGCGATTATTAGTACTGAGTCTTCTATAGTAGGTATGGTTAGATCTTCATGAAATGTTTTTTTGCTGTCGAACCATGATGCTTTTAAGGTGGTACGAAGGATTTTTGACTGAAGACGTTCAATAATTTTTAATTCAAAGGCTGGGTGCACCCCCATAGTTGGATACCATATGTCCATATGGGTTTAAGATTGCATTTATATATGAATATTTTGTTTTCTGTTTTCAATTTGGCATTTCTGAAAAGTAACCAATGCTTTTGGATGTTAAAGCGGTTTCCAAGTACGTTTTAGAGTCCAATAGTAAACTTGATTGCTGATAGGTAATGGCGTATTATTTATTGAGACATTTGGACTGTTTGTTTTCCTGGTGGTAAAAGTTACTTGCACTAATTTATTGGGATTTACATTTACACGCCAAAAGGTTATCCATTCTTCAAGGTTATTTAAATGATTTTGTAGGACACCAACAGCTGTAAGAGGGTCATTATCTGCTGATAAACTTGTGGTGTCATCAGTGTAGGTTGCAAGAATTGTGTTATCTGTTTCTGGTATGTCCGCTGTAAATATGAGGTATAAAAGCGGTACCAGGATTCTACCCTGTGCTACTCCAGAGGCAATTGGATGAATTGTGGAAATATCGTTGTTACATTTATCTTGAAAAACGCTATCACTTAGGATTTCAAGATGAGGTAATAATCAGTGGGAATGGTACGTTTTACGTTTGTATAGTAAACCGACGTGACAAACTCGGTCAAATGCTTGTGCAATACATAAGAAAGCTGCAACACAAACTTTTTTTTCTTCTAAGCCCTTTCTAATTTCATTCACAATTCTGTGGCACTTAAGTAGAGTGGCGTGTGCGAAACTCAAATTGATGTTTCGGTAGTACCTCATCCAGGTTGATATCAGCCTCTAGTCTTTTAAGCAGTAACCTAACAACTATTTTCGATAGCTTTGGTAGTAGGCATGTGGGACGATATGACTAATGAAAGTTTATTGGTTAACATGTCACTAAACTCTATTTTCCTAATATGAAAGCAACGTTGAGAATATTGAAACAACACAAACTTTACTGTTGCTGTGACGAAACCAAAGACTGTAGAAGATAAATAAGCTTTCAATGTCAGCAGTGTTTACAATCATCACGTACCATATAAACGGTGCATAAAATAATACTTCTCTTTTTTCTATTTTTGTAACTAAACAATGGCATTTAGAAATCATATTTTTGAGTTAAAGTTGTTTCTTATCGCAGGTATTATACAGTGGTTCCTTAAACGACTCTAAAATTTAATGTTGATTACGGATTCTTCTGCTTGAATATTGGTTAGGAAAGAATTCACCAATAGACCTTTCGCAGTGCGCTTATTAAAACTATACGCCATATTATGAACTTTTTTTATTAAAGGAATAAATTGATTTAATATTTCCGGAGTTCACATCATTGGAATCAAATAAATGTTTTATTTGATTTGCATGTAAAAGGTGTGGCAAATGGTAAGGTAAACATTTTTAAAATGTAACGGCCGTCGGTCAACGTGAGTGCGGCGTACGAGAGGTGAAACTTATGCCTTCTCACCCGAATTTCCAGCGCAGAACTAACTTCCTAACAGCGCTCTCTCGCTCGGGCTCCACTCAGATCGATAACTTCATTGCAGTTATTGCGGCGTTGCCGTGGCTGCCGCGAGGAGCTGGCAACAGCGCACGCCAGGCCGCCACGGTGCAGCTGGTTCAACGAACGCCGTAAACCGACAGTCAGGCAGGCGGGCGGGCGGCGGCGGCGGCGGAGTCGGAGGCGGGGGGCAGCAGTCATGCAACTTCTGCCAGGGGAAAAAATTATACAACCAAAATCATTTCACATTTTCTGACAACCTACTTCAAAACTAATTACATTCGTGTTGCGAATTCAATTACGTTGAAATGTAAAACATATTGTAACTCCGTAGCCAGACTAATTCCAATCTTTTCATTCCATGAATACAATAATTTTAATTTCGACTCTCAAGGTCAATAGGTCGTTTTGTCCACAACTGCAATGTTTGTCGTTCGTGCTCACCTAAAGGTAAAGCGTGGTTAACTTGTCATTTACAGTTGTTATTGCGATGGAACCGCATCAATATGACCAGTATTGTGAAATTAACAATTATTCTATCTTGCAACATTAGAATTTAATGAAAAGGAATCGCAGTCATATAACGCGACGGAGGAACAAGGGGAACATGAGTGGGCAAAGTTTAAAAGTAACAAATTTGGCTTATTTTTTTCCTTCACTATAGTTTCCGAAATCTACGAAACAGGAAGAATACCAGAAGATTTTAGTAACAACATATTATACCCATACCGAAGAAGACTAGGGCTGATAGATGCGAATAGCTCAGGACAATTAGTTTAGTATCTCATGCATGCAAAATATTAATGAAAATAATATATAAGACGATGGAACAGCAAATAGAATGCGAGGTACCTGTAGGAGTTTTCTCGCAGGTATTTCCCCCCGGAGTGGCTGCGGGGCTCACCTGACCTTGTCGGGAATGGCTCGTACTCTCTGCTTTTTTGTTGTTGCCAAGTTCTCACATGTGGAGACACCTTCACCTATTTAGGGAGGTTTGCGTACTGGGGTCGAAGACCTTGGGCATTAGGCAAGAGTTGTCCGCTGATCCCATTAATCAGTCGGCCAACTGCCTCCTAAAACTGGCTAAGATATTGAAAGGAAATGCTGCGACACCACAGCAAACTCGTCTCCCGTCATTCGGAAGGGCGTGAGAATAGAAGCCTTTGAAATATGGTGCTATTGAAGAACGTTGAAAATCAGATGGGTGGATAGAATCACAAACGAGGAAGATCTAAGCAAAATAGGGGAAGAGCGAACAAGATGGAAGACGTTGATTAAGAGAAGGGATAGATTTATAGGCCACGTCTCAAGACACGAGGTTCTTGTAAAATTATCATTAGATGGAAGTGTGTGGGGTAAGAACAGAAGAGGAATACTCAAAGCAGATTGGGGAGGATGTGGGATGTGCTAGTTATGCGGAAATGAAAATGTTTGCACAAGATAAGTTGGCATTAGACTAGTTTTAGGACTGAATACCACAACATAATCCAATGTTTGTCAATCGGTTGTCCACAGGAAAATTTTTATGTCCCGTGGAAGTTAATTTTTGCTAACAAACTATAAGTTAACTAAAAATTCAAATAATTACTTTGTAAATCTATTAAAATCTGTTTTTCACAATAGTTACATCGAATACATTTATAGCTTATTACAGACAAAGTTTATATTTAATTAAGCTCGACGTTTCGTCGCCATATTTAGGATTCCCGTTTTTTTTAAGAAAATGTATAAAAATCTAAAACTCAACAGCCAAAAAGGGCGGTTTAGTTTGTTATGTTTACAATTAAAAAATTCCGTTATATTATTAATTTCATTCTTTTGCAAACACAAAAATTATTATATCATATCTATGGTATCTAATAGGGTCTGGAATATGTAATGTTTTGATACTATTAATGAATTGAAAAACTATTTCGTGCTCTGAAATGGTTTCATGGAATCCAAAAAAAACCTTTGTAATTGGCCGTAAAATTGTTGAATTTTAAATAATTTATTACAGACGACTGTCGATTCAGTAATAATGTTGAAGAACGTTAATCACCTAAGATCACAAAAATATTTGAATTAATTTACGTATTTCGGAAGATTTAGACATATTGCCATAATCATCCATTTTAATGATGTCTTCTTATATAAGGTGTTAAATTTACATTTACTTAACAGACATGCGCACAAACCATCAAGTACGGCGGAAGTGGCGAATTGTATTATTCGAAAGAGGTCGAGTTTTCATTTTATGTCCTGCTAGGATAGTTTGCGGCTTCTTGAATTCCGCGAGTCGTAATGGTACCATAGTATGAAGATTTTACTACCGGTTTATAGACTAAAAAATTTCTTAAAAGACTATCTTTGATTTATAAATTCAAAGCTTTTCCTTTTAAAATAATCCAATGACATGTATTAGAAGGCGCGAAAATTTACTTCATAAATGTCTTCTTAATTTTGCTTGTTCCATCAAATAAATTGACTATTTCATGCAGAAGTTCGATGGTTGTCGAGGGGTAGAATATTACATATGACTTAAGAAATGAAGTAGAAGCATTTTTACTTTCTAAAAATTCCGAATTGCCATATTTTTTGGTAACTACGAATTGATTGCAAAACTGTCTTATTAATCGGACACATTTTCACTATTCAACCATCGGAATTAAAGTGTCCAAGAAAACAGCATTCCTATTTTTAGTTCATGGTATACAATCAGTGCATTGAACCAAACAACTATTGCGTGTTAAGTGTTTTGATGAATATATAGATACAGTGGATATGGATACTAAACGGTTTGTCAAATATTTCTTCCAAACATCTGTCAGCGATTCCTTGTGCGTTGAAAGAACTTCAATCCACTGGAAGATGATGTACGTAAGGGACATTTGCGGATTGAAAACCCTAGTCGTCGAACATGAGAATAATAATTTGACTGATTCTAAACAGGAACATTTACTAGAATTGGGTTGTGACTCTGAATTTGGGTAACAGTCTACACGATGGTGATCCTGAAACAGGTAACTCCCCTTTAATAGCATAGGAAGGGCATTGAAAAGGGGGATGTGGAAGGTAGCCAAGGGTTGACTAGGATCCTACCCGGTGTTTCACCTGATAGAGATGCAGGGAACACCCTATAAAACCTGCATCAGGTAGGTGGGGCTATTGGGTGATTGCCTCACGCCTTCCGAGTGCCAGGAGAGTTGTTTGCTATCGGGTCGTAGAATTCCTTTCTCCGTGCCTGCAGTTGGCCGATTGATCCAATGGGATCAGTGGACAACTCTTACCGTATGCCCAAGATCTGCGACTCCCAACCTCCCAAAACCGATCAAACTGCCTCGGTATGTAAATTCAAGCCGAAAGATATACCTGTTGATTTACATAAAAAGTCAATGATTGCATTGCTACAATTTTGCAATTTCTGCTATGAGGCATATAAAATCAAGACTAAGAATTAACTTGAAAATTAGTCCAGCTTGAGGATTTGCTGTGACAAATATCTCTCAAAGAATTGAAAAATTATGTTATGAAAAAAATAATCAGTAATCCCATTTTTTTATTTCTGAATGTTTCTATTTTTTTATAAGTGACCTGCCCAAGGACTACCGCCTTACCGTGACGGGGAGGTTTGCGTCCCCCAATGACCATTAAAGAGGTATGTTGGTGGGAGCTTAAACTCCTAAGCCAGACAGGTAGAGACCAAGAGTAGTCAACCCACAAGAAGCGACTGTACCCCAGAGGGGCGGCTACAGGCAGCGTCTGACTCACAATGAGCGGCTGCGTAGCCTGCTGTCTATGTTCAAAGGAATTAGATACCACATCCCCCTCCCCCTAGAAGAACATTGTATGGTTCTCCATGTAAAAGAATTCGGAGGTAGAGCTTCCTGTCACTCTCACGTATCTACGGAAGGGAAATTCATTGGGAGAAAATACCTATGATAGAAAGAAGGAAAAATCGCATTCGTACTTGTAATGTACGCAGTCTTCTACAAGTAGGGAAACTAGAAAACGCGAAAGGGAAACAAACGAAATAGATAAGATGTGCTTGGTATGTGTGAAATGAGAATGGAGAAACAGAAAGCGGAGATTATAAGCTCTTTTATTCTTACGAAAAATAGTGTTGTGTAAATGGCGTGCGAATATTAATAGGCCAAAAATCTGAAAAACCTGATAATGAAGGTACAATATATCGACGAAAGACTTATGATGATAAGAAAGCAGTGAGTAAGTAAGCAAACATTGCAACATAGAGATGAAGAGGTGAAAGAATGCTATAAGATGATTGAAGAAATTATGGAAAAAGAGAGGAGAGATGCATGTGTTACAATATGGGGGATTGGAATACTGTGGTAGCGGAGGAAAGGGAAGGATATATTGTACGAAGATTTGGACTATGGGAAAGAAATTAGAAGGGCCAAAGGATAATTAGCTTTTGTAAAGAAAATTCTCTAATGGCGGGCAGTACATTATTTGAAAACCACAAAAGGAGACGTTATACTGGGTATCGAGTGCAAGTAGGGAAATATATAAGATAGATTATATTCAGATGCTAAAGAAATACATAAATTGTCTAAGGAATACTAAAGCATATATAAATTCAGATCACAACATTGTAGTGGGAGAAATAAAAGTGAGATTGAAGAAGATTAAACCGAAAAAAAAGAATGAAATTGGAAACAGTTAAGGCGATGGGTAAGGCGGAAACGCCGGAAGAATAGTTTTGGAAATATTAGAAAAGACAGATCAAAATAATGTGTCAATGAAAATGGATAAAAGTTAGGAAGGGACTCACGGAAGTGGCCAGAAAAGAGAATTGAAGAGTTCGAACGTATTAAGAAAGAATGAAAAACTGAAAATTTCCTCCAAAAAATGATAAACGGAGAAAATGTAAAAATGTGAGAAAGGAAGAAAGTAAAAGGAGGCATAGGACACTGAATAATGTACTAAACAAGCAAGAAAATGATGACAGAAAAAATGCGACTAAACAGTGTAAACGGAAAAAATAGGGGATGTATGAAATTAAATACAAATTAGCTATGGCGATAGTCCTTGAAAAAAAAGGAAGGAAAAATAACATGAAAATGGAAAGAATGGATGGTATGATAGCAGAAGAAACACAAGGGGTATCGAATATGTGGAAATATATTGAATGTTTGTATGACATAGGTGCCTATGGGAGTTTTCACTCGCAGGAATTTCCCTCCAGAGTGACTGCGGGGCTTACCCGACAATATCCGGAATGCCTCGTAATCTCTGTTTTTTCTTTAAGTTCTCACATCCCAAGATAGTTTCACCTGATATGGGAGGTTTATGTACTGGAGTCGAAGACCTTCGGCATAAGGAAGAGTTGTCCTCTGATTCCATTGGATCAGTCAGCCAACTGCCTCCTAAAACTGGCGAAGACACGTAGAAGGTAATGCTGCGACTCTACAGCATAACTCGTTTCCCGTCATTCTGTAGGGCGTGAGGATAGTACCCAATGTCCGACCTGCATGATGCAGGTTTTCTAGGGTTTTCCCTGCATCCCTTTAGGTGAAACATCGTGTAGGATCCTTAAACTATCGGGTGCCCTAGTCAACCCTTGGCTACCTTGCTCTACCTTCCACATCCCCCCTTTTCAA
This sequence comes from Eucriotettix oculatus, assembly GCA_034510155.1. NCBI lineage: Eukaryota > Metazoa > Arthropoda > Insecta > Orthoptera > Tetrigidae > Eucriotettix > Eucriotettix oculatus. Next base: position 102,010,714 of record CM067377.1, on the reverse strand, counting down.
TTCCGTTCGTATGCTATTATAGGGGAGTTGACTGTTTCTCGATCACCCTCATTTAGCCTGTTAACCCCCCCCCCCTCTAAAAAAAGAAGGAGAATGTTTATATAAAGGAGATAAAATGCCAACAGAAAGTATGATAGAAGAGGAGAAACGTGTATCAGAAGAAAAAAATGATACGATAGAAGAAGTAGAAAGAAAAGGAAGGAAATGAAAACTCCGAAAGAGTAATGAAATTTACGAGAAAGGATAATGGTGGGCACACTTTCTTGAAGAAGTAATGATAGCAATTGAGAAAAAGAGAAATACAAGTAAATGTGAAAAGCATAGGACTATAAGTTTAAAGCTGCGGTCACTCGACGGTGGTTTACCAGCCACTGGTGGCATGAGGGTTTACACGGCAGTAAAACAGTAACTGGCTAACAGCTCAACAGTGTTTCTTGTTGATTCTTATGTTAAGTCTTTACTAGAAAGAAAGATGTTGAGAATGCAAGTGGCTCAGGTTAGCGAGCATATATTATTAAATTTAAAAATCAAGAAAAAATGACAATGGGTTCCAAGTTGTATCGAACGAAGAAATCAACTTGGAGCTTCACCGGGGCTAAATTAAGTGCCGAAGACCCTGTCTCTTTCTTCAACGTATTAAGAATGTCTGAGGAAATAATTAAGGAATTCTAGAATTAGTTTCACCCTTAATCAGAAAAAAAACGATACCAACATGAGGGGAGCTATTCCGTGCAAAAAAAACTCGAAATAACCCTGAGATACTTAAAAGTGAAGACAGTTTAAATCCCTGATGTATTTATTCCGATTGCCCCACAACACGATTATCTATTTTTTATCTGTTGTATTTATGGCAATTCACCAAGTGCTACAGGGGTATATAATGGTAAGAAATTTTTGTTTTACATAACATTTATTTTATTATAATGATTGAACAAATGTAATAGTTGAACGGTTGATACTTATATTAAATGTGAATATTTATACCATTTTGGAAAGCTTTTATTGAATCAATTCAAATATTTAAATTGATATAGCGAATATATTTGCTGAAATCTGTAAATTTCTGTTTCATTAATCGCTTATTTAGTCAACTTTTGAGTCAACAAGTTGTTAGTAGTCTTTGATGGCGAGATTTCAAGACAGTCAGTAGGAACTAATTGAAACAATATCGGTTTAGTGTCACATTCTGTTACAGGTCGTAACGTGGTGTCATTATCATTTTGATTGTCTTGGAAAAATTCGGGTGGGCCACAAATATTTTCTCGCAGACATGATAATCTCTCTGTAGATATCAACTCTTGTATTTTCCCTTGTAAATTAACGAAGCTCCTTATTGGTAACTCTCTCAGTTGTGCTGCAATATGAGATCCAAATTTATCATATTGATCTTCAGTCAACGCAAATTGTGCAACTTCTTGCAACCTTCTGAATGTAGATTCCAACCGAGTGGGGACAGCTTGGTTTTTCCCTGTCTTACGAAATTTTAATGCTTTAGAATTGGGCGGAGCCATTTTTTTTATAGATCTTATTTTGGCTGGAAATACCGAGGGAACTGTTTTACTATTATTACTATTGCACGAGGACGTCGTTGTCTTTTCCACGTGTAAACTCTGAAGGGAGCAGCTATTCCCGTCTTCCGGACTACAACCCTCCTGGGAGCTGTCTAGGTCCTGTAACAGATAATTTCATTCCGTACTAAAAAATAATAAAATGTTCGGGTACTAAATAATGCATAAGAATGATAGAGAATTTCAAAGAGCTTCTAAATTAAATGGAATTTTCTAAATTGTTGTGGAGCGCTAGTATGGAAACATCGCTTTTCAACGCCCACCCCACAATACGTCATTATTCTTCAATTACAGAGGCACAAACAGTATTGTATTGTTCGCAATTGTTGATGCAGATTACTGCTTTAAGCACATTGATGTGAGTAATGAGGTTCGTGCAGGAGACAGCACTAGATTCCGCAATTCAGATTTCAAGTATCATTGGAAAGAAATACAGCGTGAGGCAAAAGTTGTAGTACACCCTTTTATTTCAAAAACTATGCAGGAATTTGGAAACCTGAATATTACAGTTAGGTATGGGTGAGGTGGACTATCTTTTACGGTATATACCATATATTGAAATTTGCCATCTTGAATCTAAGTCAATTTTTGTTAATGGAAAAGAGGCCGTATGATATATCAAACAACATCAGCATTTTCTTGTAAGTTAATTCGTAGTAGCAGTTATGGTTCAAAAGTTACAACACACTTGTTTGGAATAACAGACCGGACTGTTCTCCATAAAGACAGTCATTTAATGTATTCACATGTTGTCCCTCTCTGTCAACACACATTTGAAGGCGCTGAATTCATTCGTCACGCACTCGCATAAGGATTTCCTAGATGGCACACGCTTCTTCAATGCGTTTGTGTCTGTTTCTTATTTCCCCTGCACATACGAGTTGCTTTAAATGACCCCACAGATCAAAGTCAATTGTTGAGAGACCAGGTGATCTAGGTGGCTATTCCACAGAATCACGTCAGCTAATCCAATGTCCAGGAAATTGACCATCTAACCACTGACGAACAACTGTTCAGTAGTGTGATGGAGCCCCATCCTTTTGAGAGTTAGGGGGAAAGCTGCCATCTTCATTTAGAACTAAAGGAAACACCTCTTCTTGCAGCGTTTCCAGGTAACGTTAAGCATTTAGGTTCTGGTCAAGGACACCTTTACCTATTTTAGGAGGTATATGTACTGGAGTCGAAGACCTTGGGCAAAGGCAAGAGTTGCCCGCTGATCCTGTTGGATCAGTCGGCCAACTGCCTTCTAAAACTGGTGGAGACACGGAGAATGGAATGCTGTGACCCCTTCAGTAGAATTTTTTGGACGGCCACTCCGTGCCTTTTCAGCCACAGTCCCAGCTTTACGGTATTTGAAATTAAGCACCTGACAGTGTTAAGTGGTTCCGGTTGTTAAAATCTCCAGCTATGGAAACTTCGTTCTTCAACATCCAAGTGACCTCAATTCTCTCGTCCTTGGTCAAAGCCATCTTCAGTTACCTGCAACCAAAGTTTGCTGTAACCTTGGAACCATAACTGTTACAACAAATCTGTTTATAGGAATGAACTTTTCAGAAAATGCTGATGTTATTTGATATATCACACGATCGCCTTTTCATGTTAAAAAAATGACTTACATTCAAGATGGCCGATTTTAAGATGGCGTCCATGTTCGGTATATACCGTAAAAGATATACCACCTCAACCATAAATAACTGGAATATTCAGGGTTCCCAATTCTTGCAGAGTTTTCGAAATAGCAGGGTGTACCGCGACTTTTAACTCACTTTGTACTTAACAATTTCGTGAAGGTGGGATATTTGTAAGGCAAGACGCATTCCGTACACGTGGAGGAAATCTTCAAAGTACACTTCTCTAGGATATTCTCAACTGTACCCTTCCACACATTCGTGCAAGAAATACTCCAATACATCATCGAGTATTTGCTCAATTGAACCCTTGCACACTCACGTGTAGGAAATATTCAAGGACATCCTTGAGGATTTCCTGAAGGACCACAATTTTGGCTATTAAATAGCTCCAGACTTCATCGACTTCTTAATTTTTTAGTCTCTCTTCGGAAAGCACTTCTCAAATCATTAACTTTCTTAATAACTATCTTTTGAGGCGTTCGGGTTTTGATCTTTCATTTTATATAATTGCGTTGCGACGCCAGCTTCTGTTTTTGCTCAATCGTGGTAATCTTTTGATCCGGCTTGCCACAGAGATGACTCGACTCCATAAAGTTTAATAAACTGGGCTAAATAATCCCTAGTCCACATTTTCCGTACTGAACAGAAACCTTGAGGTATTAATACTTGAGTACACGGCATGCACGCTGCCTAAACAATGCTCAGTTGTCATTTAGGACAAGTCGGAATTGTTGTTCAAATCCGGTTCCGAAAAGTGTTCAGTCTCAACGGGAAATCCTCAAGGAACGAAATTCTCAAAGGTTTCCTCCACGTGTATGGGGGCTTATTTTCAACTATAGGTTGTCAAGAGTCAGGCGTGTTGTGGAAAACGCTTTCGCTATATTAGCCGATATATGCATATTAGGAAATCGTTGCTAAAAATGTTCATATGTAGCGCGGCGTTATATGGCTGCGAAACGTGGAAAGAAAAAGAATTCTATTCTTTTGAAATGTGATGCTATGAGAGAATGCTGAAAATAAGATGGGTGGATAAAATTACTAACGAAGAAGTTCTAAATAGAATAGAGAAAGAGCGAAAAATATGGAGGACGTTGACTAAGAGAAGGGATAGATTAATAGGCCACGTTTTAAGACATGAGGGTCTTGTAAAATTAGCATTAAAGGGAAGTGTGTGGGGTAAGAACAGAAGAGGAGTAAGGGAGGAATACGCTAAGCAGATTAGGAATGATGTGGGGTGTGCTAGTTATAAGGAAATGAAAAGGCTTGCGCAAGATAGGTTAGCATGAAGGGGCATCTGACCAGTCATAGGATTGAATACCACAACAACATGTTAGCCGCTCGGTCTCAACGTGGATACTACAGAAATCTTAGTGAAAACAACATGTGCACTTAACAATTTGTTGAGAATGACTTTCTCTAGGAGTATGCAGGTGAAATTTAGCACCTTATTATTATTTTTTGGGTTAACAGGCTACATGCAATTGGGTCGATTGTAATGCTCAAATAACTGTAAAAATGACCGTGAGCGAGTGCGCATGTGGTACGCTGATCAGTTTATGACAGTTTGGTCTGTATTTTCGCAATTTAATCATGCAAAAATTTTCGATTTGTGAAATGATGATAATGAAGATTCGGAAAGCTTTAATGATGAATCCTAATACTAAAATTTCATTCATTACATTATTACCATAGCAATACATAATAACTTTAAATGTTATTAATAAATTATATTTAAAGTTTTCGATGTTATTTCTATTAACGTTAAGTACAACAACTAACAAAATTTAGAACTCGACTGCTCTGTCACGAAAAATATGAGTATGAGTAAAAATAATGAAATACTTGTTTTCACTTACCATATTATTTGAACTTGAATTTCTTCCCATAAAAATAGTTCGTAGAAAGGCATCTGCCGTACGAAACCAACCAAGTTTAGGAGTGTATGTATCTCCTACAGGTGCACCGTTCTTCTTCGATTTTTTTATTTTATTCACCTCATTTCTGTAAGTGTCTCTTAAACTTTTTATTCTATTTTTTAATTGTGGAATAGTTATTCTATACCCTTCTGATACCAATTCACGACAAAGACTTTCAAATGCCCTATCTTTTAAGTCGCGTTTTAAATAACTTGGTGACGAAACATTCCATAAACACTCATATTTCTCATATTTTTCAAAAAAAGTGATAATTTCAGCTGTGTTCCATTTCACTTCACCTGCTTTAATTCTGGATTCCATTTTATCATATTTTCATTAATGTATGTACTAAGTCAGCACCAATAAAGAACTCAAAGTCAATAATAATTAGCACTGAGTTATCTCAAGACAAGAGACAGAGAGAGGGAGAGATCTTGTCTGAGCCACGTGAAGGCTAGCAGCGCTGTCTCACTTACCAGCCGCTACTAAACCCGCTCTGCTGCTGCTTGCTGCTGGTACCAGCGGGGAGAAGGTTCACACGCTGCTGCTAACAGCTGCCACCTACTAGCCGCTGGTAAAACAGTGTGACCAACTTAAATATTGCTGACAGTTTTGACCAAAAGACTAAATCGCAAACTGGACAGAGAGATTGGAGAAGAACACATTGGACTCCTTAAAGGGCAAGACACATGAGATGCTCTTCGTTTGTTAAGGACTGTAGAGGAAAGACAAATCAAGAAGAACAGAGAAATATATGCTGTATTTTTGATTTAGAAATTTCTGTCGACAGGGTGCAATGGAAAAATCTGATAAACATTTTGAAGAGGAAAGGAAGAGACGGTAAGGAGAAATGACTAATACAAAATTTGTACTTAAATCAGAAACGAAGATTTAGAATTGGAAATGAAATATCAACAACAGGGGATTTGCAGATGACATCGTTCTGTTAGCAAAAAGCGAAAGATTGGCAATTAAAATACTAAGAGATTTCTATCGAGCTTGTGAGGAATATGACTTTAAAATAAACACTCAAGAACATAAATCATTGTGATTAGTAAAGCAGCAAAACAGACAATAATCAATATAGGGAAAGTTAACATCAGTCAAGTACGTTCCTTTAATTATCTGAGTAGTATAATCACTGAAACTTGAGATGCCAGAAAGAGATAAAACCCCAAGGAATCGTTGAACAGAAAAAGGAAGCTATTTTGTGTAAAACTAGATAAAGAGCTAAGGAAAAGATTAAGAAATACATTTTCTGGAGACGTGGAATGTAATAAGAAGGAAGAAGAAATTGATGGAAGCTTTTGAGATGATGAGGATGTGTAGGAAAATGGAAGGAATATGTTGAATGGAAAGGGTGACAAATAAAAAAGTACTCGTAAGGGTTGGAGAGAGGAGAACATTACTGAAAATTATAAGAGAAAGAAAGAAGAACTCGATAGGATCAAATGAGACGAGACTGTGTATGAACAGAAGCTATGGAATAGTTTCTGGGAATACATTCAGAGGAAAAAGGTAATACAAAATAATAGACGACGTAAAAGGACGTTAAGAAGATCTCAGAGGACAGAAGAAATTGGAGTGACCATGTGCCTGAGAACAGAAAACGAATGATGATGATTTAGAGCTGAACATTGTTTTACTTTCTATGGACGTTTTTATATAAAATATTTATGTCTTGTTTATTTCTGAGATATTCCAGAAATACATACAAAATAAATTTTGTGTAGTTTACTATACTTTTCAGTTGTTTTAATATTTAACGTCTTTTTTTGCCCGTATACATGCGAATATTGTATACATTGTTTATTTACCATTCACTTCTTCTGACGCTGTGGAAACTAAATAAGTGTGTTTAGTAACTGATTTTTTTTATTATTTCAAAGTATAAACCAACAATTTGTTAGGAGTGGTCCGCGATATAAAATGAGGTATTTTAGTGGTTCGCGGTGCGATTTCGGTTGAGAAAGACTGATACAACCACTGTTTGCAAAACTGCAGTTGTGTAAAGAATCAAGTCCTAAGGTCAATATTAATCATTCTGAGTGCAGTATTGTAATGATATGCACCAAGACCAACAGCATGACTCCATCATAGAAACATGGAGACAAGCCCGTTGTTGTCAATTTACCTTGTATGCACGTGTTGGAACTCAAGATGCATTTGCACCCGCTAGAAGAGTTTCGCGTTCTTTGCTTATTTTATAGCCAGGTGCAATTTTTTCGTCGCAATAAGCCAATGTTTGCGTATCGGTTAATCTTGAACGTCGGATCAACGGGATTCTACTGTATTTTAATTGCTTCCTGGACTTGATATTATGGAAACAGAACAGGGTATAATCCGTAACCTGTGTGTGCAGATGTGAACCACAATGGAATCAACATTGCGAATTCAAGTAGATTCACAAATTTCTACGTCGTGGGGCTTTCAGGCCGACAAATAATTTAAATAAACTTATATTCAGTGAAATGTATTCAATTGATATTTTTGTTGTACATTATGTTCCCTCATAAAAAAAGTGAAGTAATGTTCCTTGAATTTAATGGGAACATTTCGTTAGTTTTACATTTAACAAGGAGGTGTTAGCTGGATACTCATCCCGCATTAAACGGGTAGTAGCAGTAACCGTAAAGTAGCAATATGGAATTGTTCTTTACTTTAAAACACATACTCTTTTCCTTTAACCGATTTATTAATTTACATGTTATAAAATTTGTACGTTAGAACTCAAAGCCTTTTTACACGTGAGTTTGTTGGAAATCAAACTTCTATTTGGAACAAAAATTCGAAACGTTTGTGGAAAATCACTTTCAGATGTACGCGGTAAATTCAAATTAAGTCAATGGGTGACCACAGACGTGCAGATATCTGGCAGATTCAAGTAATCTGTAGGTTGTTTACACGTTAGCGTAGGTCTGCCGACATTTATCGTACGTTCGAGATCTGTGCAGATTCTCGTATGCGCAATACATTTGTCTTCAAGATGTCTTCACTAATAGATTGTATCTTATTTAATTGTAATAAATACTTAGAATTCAATTAAAGTTTACTAAGTAAACAAAGTACTTAAAACCTCTCTGCCCCAAAATAAATTCATAATAATTCATGAATTAAAAATGTAATACTTATAAATTTTCATGATAAATTCGCGTATTTAATTGACATTAAAGATAGATTGATTTGTTATGTAGTTATGAAATCATTTTTTAAATACGATAAGAAAGCATTGATGCATTTTTGGCTTTATATTCTTGGCATAATCTGTATTCCGGAAACTTTGATTAGCAAAGATGCCTGTAAAAATAAATAACATAATTTATTTTGTTAATAGAAAAATAATTTGTATGTCACCGTTATTATTTTAAAGTTTCTTATATGCGGCCCGCATAATTTGTTTTTAATTTGTAGTTGAAAAAAAGGTTGCTTATCACTGGTTTAAATTATAAAAATTTGGTTGTTGACATCCAAGTACATTATATTTTCGAATTCAAATAATCGATTCTGGCTCATTTAATAACATGTATCCAACAGCTGACTCTATAAAACTTCTATTATGCTAAAATAGGGTAGCTATTACGAATCTGACACGAAATATGCATGTAAATCTAATTCTGGTTGATTTTCAGCGCTTGACGATCTTCATTTGTTCAGATGTGATCCGTACCTGCAGACGCAACGCAGTTTAGATCGTTCAATCGGGCGATTGGTCGGCCGATGATATCTGCTCGTGTGTGGTCACCCCTTACAATGTTCCCCCAGATATCGTCGACGACGGTGACGGGTCCGGTGAGGGAACATTTTCGGGTCGGCACCGTTCCTGTTGATTCGGCTTTTGTTTAGGATGCTGTTGGCTTGCGGAAGATGCATCATTGTTGAAAGACGTTGATGGATAGAAAAACGGTGTGAATGAATTGGGAAGTTGCATGCTCTTGCTTGTTCCATCACTTCTGAGAGACATGATTAACTGAAGCGTCTGACTGCGAAAGATAAGCTTTTGATCCGGATTCAAAGTTTTCAGGAATGGCAGAAGTGATGTCAAAAAGGCTCTGTCGTCGTCAGTTTCTTTTTCCATGGCATCTTTTAATAAATTCAGTAAGTTACCTTCGATTGCGGAACCTATGTTAGGCATCTTCCTTTGAAACTTTTCGGCGGTTTCGAATCGGACATTATCGCCGGTCTCTAGTCGATAAAAATCTTCTTGACTATTTTCACCAAGTGAATCGTCATTTTCATCTACATCTGGCGATACAAAGTCTGCGCTGAAATGAATGTCAGTTGGCTCCTCTTCCAGACGGTCGAGAAACGTTAGTTGGTCGTGATAAATATATTTTGTGAACTTGGAGGTCGAGGTTCCGCATTTTTTCTGAGTTAATTTATTACGGCTTTTCATATATGCGTCTCTGGCTGTCTTCCATCGTTTTTGGACTTTCTCAACTGAAAAAGAAAAAAAAACTTAGTTTCTTTCACTTACTTTCCTACAAGAAATGTGTAGTCATCGTTGATGTGTATTCATATTTGAGGTCGAAACTGAAAAAGTTATAGGAATCCTACACGTTCATTCAGAATGACAGTCTCAATATTAATGAGATCTATCAGTCTTCAGTTGCCTGCCACGAGTGACCAGGAGCAATTGTATCTATTAAACAGAAGAGCCTGTTTGGCTATAATATGGCAATTGTCACTAAAAGCAATGAAGATCTTACGTTGGGCGAAATAATGGTTAAAGAGAATGCGAAAAGTATGTGCATTTAAATATATTAAATGAAAATTCAACGACAAGTACTGAAGAAGACTACAAATAGAAATTACTTACGAATTCACGAGCTCTTCAACAAATTGCTCCAAATGGTTGAGCCTAATGTGTATAAAAGAGAATACCAAGTAGAATAAAGTAATAAGATGAAGTTCCTCTTGAAAAGAGCCCAAATTGGTGTAATATGGTTCTACATTTATTGGGAGATAGGGTGAAAGTTGATCAGTGTAATAAATACAGGGGTTGGACAAAATATTATGAACACCATGCAAAAGAGTACAACTTGCAGGTTGGCCCACTCTGTACATGTAAATTCTGCGATGCGACTGCAGTACCCAGTCCATGTGCCACGTTTTGAGGCTATCTTGCAGTGTGTTATATGCTTTGTTCTTCGAAGGTTAACGCCAGTGATCGGTGAAATGCGTGATCTATTAGACTTCGAAAGAGGACATTCGTTGCTGCACGGTTAGCGGGAGCATATGGGACGAAAATGGCTCCACTGTTCAACGTTTCGTGAGCGACAGTATCCACAGTAATGACAGAAATCACAAAACATGGTAAAACATCGTCAGCGAAGAGGAATAGTGGGAGAAAGCCCAAGTTAACTGTCAGAGACAGACGAACATTAAAAAGGATTGTGATCAGACAACATAAAACGCGGAAAACGTGACTGCAGAAATCAACACTCACCTGAGCAATACTGTTTCGACAAAACCAGTGCAACGGGAGCTTCACAAAGCTAACATTCATAGAAGGGCTGCAATATCGAAACACACTGAATGGCTGGAAGAAAGTGGTATGGTTCGATGAATTATCGTTTACATTGTTTGCTACCAACGGCCGGGTTGATATATGGAGAACACCAAAAGAAGCGTACGATCCGGCCTGCCTGCTTCCTACAGCCAAGCACGTGGTATTCAGCTGGCTCGATCATTACCCTGACCGGACGGATTACTGCGAATGACCTCAATAATGAAGTGCTTGCTACGACTATCATGTTGCTGCCAGACGCTGCCATGTTCCAAGATGGAAATGTGCCCATACACATAGCCAAAATGGTTTAGGTGTGGTTTGTACAGCATGAGAATGTCATAAAACATCTTTCCCAGGCAGCACAATTGCCAGACCCCAACATCATTGAACCGTTATGGGGGATTTGACTAGAGAGCGAGGAGCAGATTTCTACCTCCAACATCGTTGCGGCATTTGGCGGATGTTTTGCTTCAAGGGTCTATTCAGACACTCTACGAACCTATACCGCAACTAATTGCAGCTGTTATCAAAGCAAAGAGTGGTCCAACTCCTTATTAATCAATAAATGTTGTGGAAATGCAGGTGTTCCAACCCATTGTAGGTTGAATATTGGTACGAGATGAATGTTTCCGTTTGTTGTATCACAATATTGTATGTCTTAATTGGATACAATTCCCATGTGGGAAAGGCCAACTATTTCATAACGAATTTTAAGAGCAAAATAAGTAATAAAGGAAACTTTTTAACATTTATTACGAGTAATTTAATTATTTAATATAAATAAGTTTCTGCTACTCGGAAGAATTTATGAATAAATTTATTGCCGGATAAGCATTTTAATAAAACACGTTTTCAGAATACTATGGTCATTTGAATTTTTACTCTCTTAAATGTCGTTTTACTGTAACTAATTTTCGCTCTTCCGGATAGCAGATGGTTCCCGTTAGGTTAGACATTTCCTTAAATAACTCGCAAACTGACCTGGCACTAATAGGTTCTTTTGGCCTCGCCGTGCCATATTAGTAGTCTGGGAGTGTCTACCACCCCCCAAAGACATTTATAAATACAGAAATAGCTCTCGGGTTTCGACTCGGGTACAGCTTGAAGATGACGACAGAGCACGAGGTCGTGGAAACGTCGCATTTTAATCGCACCTGTACCCCAGAACTATTTTTGCATCAACTACACCAGGAAAGCCTTTGTTCATATTTATAAATACCTAGTTTTTCACGCCATCATTCAAACTCGGTAATACTGACAGTCTGAAGGACCGTGTAGGGTGTCCATAACATTTATTGGAGCGCAAAGAACGGTGCGAGATGTTTGAGGTTGTCGTTGAAAAAGGGCAGAATTTACTAAGTTAAGCGTAATACTCTAAAAATTGAAAGTATTTTATATTACTAAACCAATTCTGTTAAATATAGTCCTAATAGTAGTCCAACTTGCTATGCAAACATCCAATTCTAAAAGTAATGAGGTGTTTTGCACTGTAGAAACGTATTGAAATTAATTTATTATACTTATGAACATGATATTTCATATTGAATGGGGTAACAAAGAATAACATGATACAAATTCCGTAATTTATTTTATTTACCAGAAACAAATTAATTCTGAAACTATAATCACATTAGTGAAAATTTTCCGATTACGAAATGGCGCCATCCATACAGGAGAAAGTGTTTTGTGTTTTGGACTACAACAAAACATCATCGTTTAATCGTACGGCAGAGAATGTTTGCTTGAAGACAGTGCTCCGTGCCAGTGCCTGAACGATAGACTACCCCAACAATGGATTGGCCGAGTTGGGTCAGACAATATTCCATTGGCCAACAAAGATGCCCAGAACATACTGCAATTTTTTCCTGTGGAGAATCTCCAGGGGTTACAACAATTGAAGCTGAGTTCTCGCAACATTAACAAACGATATTCCATCACGAATGTTGCAGGAACTGGAATACCGTATAGATATTTACCGTGTCACCGAAAGGGCACATACAGAACATACTTAGAAACATCGGTAACTATAGTTTCACTATAAATTAATTAAAATAAAGTTGTTAGAACGTTCACAGGTATGCTTCCTTTTCGTCCCACTCAATATGAAACATCCTGTGTTTCAGTGTTGAAAAGTCTGAATATCAATTTTAAAAGTAGGTAATTTAAGTAAGAAGCTCATGTTACTTACCACACTGCTGTTGTTTTTCCTCGTTGAAACAATCATAATCAGATACGATTTTTGAGCTGATATCTTGCCACGCTTTGAGACGGAAGTCTCGATTCTTGTATTGTTCATGAGATGCATCCCATAGGTGTTTCCGTTTTTCAACTTCATAAATCAAACGTTCTGTGTCTATCATGACACCAGGCATTGTGCTGTGCCGCTCAATATAGTAGACTATACGGACCGCGGCGCGTAGCAGCCATGCGGACGGTTCCTACGCCTAGCGGACTTCTGCTGCAACTAGTGTATCACTCCGCGCGCGGACAACTTCGTCACAGTCACAGTCTTGCACTAAACCTTTCTTTAGCATAAATTAGCTGTACTCGTGATAAAACAGCCTCGTTATGCACGTGCGATTGCTATTCAATAAGGTATTTGCATTTTATTTATTCCGTTCCTGTAGTCGTATTTACGACAGATTATTTTAACCCAAAAAATTAACAAATTGTTATAAATTATTTTAATGTGTGGGAGAATGATACCTTGTGGGAGCTTTCTCTCGCGGGTATTTCTCCACAGACAATGGGGCTTACGTTCGGGGATGCCTCATCCTCTCTAGTTTTAACTTCCTCACGTGCCGCAACACCTTCATCTCTTTTACGAGTAGTATTAACTGGAGTCGAAAACATTGGGCATACGGTAAGAGTTGTCTTCTGCTCCCATTGGATCAGTTACCAACAACCTCCTAAAAATTGAGAAGACACGGAGAAGAGAATGCTGCGATCCAACAGTAAACTTCTCTCCCGATTCAGGTTTTCTAGGGTTTCCTTGTATCTATTTTACGTGAATCATTGGGTAGGAGCACGAGGACCCTAGTAACCTTTGGATACCTTGCTCTACCTTCCACATTCCCCCATTTTCAATTCCCTTCCTATGATATTAAATGAAAGATGCCTGTTTCAGGATCACCCCCATATGGCCTGTTACCTAAAAAATTATGTATAAATTTTATTGCTTATTACTATTGTTCTTCCCACGGGCAGGTCCTTCGACTTGGTCTGTAAAAATCCTTCGCAACCTTGCCCTGTCCTTAGCTTCTTTATTGCATCACACCATATTCATTTGAGTATGGTTCTTTTTTCAAAATAAAACTATATGTTTAAAATTTAGTAATAAGAAACTCAAGAAAAGAATTTTAAAAAAAGATGGGAATTGGAAAATCTGAAACAACAGGAGGTGCTTCAGAGTTTCAAAAAAGATGCCAAGATAACAGAGAAAGGAGTAACTAACAATATAGAAGAGAAATGGGCACGCTTGAAGGAAGAAATGATTAGATCAGCCGAAGAAAAAATAGGAGGAATAGCTTAGGCAAACAGGAAATCATGGATAACACAAGAAATAATAAAAATGATTAATTGAAGAAGTAAATATAAAAACGCAAGAGATGAAAATGGTAAAGACCAATACAGGCGCTTGAGGATTAATATATATAGGAATTAGGAAGTGTAAAGCAGCTAAAGAAGCTTGGCTACAAAAAATGCATTTAATGGGGAAACAGAAAATAGACGCACTTATAGGAAAATCAAAGAAACATTCGAAAGGAGAAAAAATAGTAGCACAAACATTAGGAGTGCGGATGGGAAGTCAATTCTGGATAAAGAAAAAAGGCAGAAAGAAGATATATCTTGAAGAGCTGTATCATGGTGGAAATATGAATTAGTAATAGAAGAAGAAGAGGAAGAGGTGGATGATAAAGAGTTGAGGGACACAATTTTAAGGTCGGAGTTTGATGGAGCGATGATAGATCTGAGCAATTGTAAAGCGCCAGGAGTTGATAAGACCATCATGCGAAAAAGTAATATCATGGTTTTTCAGGATAGTGTGCGAAATCCACGAAACAGGAACAGTACCAAACGAATTTAGTAACAACATAATTATAACCATACCGAAAAAGACTGGGGCTGATAGTTGCGAACAGCACGTGACAATTAGTTTAGTAACTCATGCGTGAAAATATTAACGAAAATAGTATATAGGAGGATGGAACGACAAACAGAATGCGAGTTAGGAGATCAGTTTGGCTTTAGGAAGAATATAGGAACCGAAGAAGAAATATTGATTTTGTATCTAATTTTAGAAGGCAGGTTAAAAAAAACGGCCTACGTTCATGGGATTTGTAGATTTATAAAAAGCGTTTGATAATGTGAACTGGAACCACACCAATAAGGATTTTGAAGAGCACAGGAATGAAAAATATCGAGAAAGATGGCTTATACATAACCCCTAACGAGGGCAGTCAGCAGTAATTAAAATTGAAGATCAAGAAAAAAAGCAGAAATCAAGAAAGGAGTAAGACAAGGATGCAGTATGTCACCAATGATGTTTAACTTATATATAGAACAGGCTATGAAGAAAGTTAAAAGGCCACGTAGTAGAGGTTGATGGCTGGTTTCCACCTTGCTTCTCCTGACGGCAAAGTCCTGCCACCCAGGAGAATAATTGCAGGTTCTGGACTTACTGTCTTCTCCTCTCGGCTTGTCAGCTCGGACTGTGTTCTTCTCTCGTTCTCTACACAAAAACTCTTTTTCGTCAAACGTCACTTTCTTCCAATCTTGACCACCAATCATATTTCTAAATTTGGGAAGAACACGCCCCTAATTACTCGCGAATTTGGTCAATCCTCCCCATTTAATTTATGCGGGGCCGTTCTTCCAGGTATACGCAGGAATTCATAGCTCATTTTCCTCGAAAAAATCACACCTACCGCGCTAAAATCCTCAGACCTATGTTCTCAAGCTACTTTTCTCATCCCCCCCTGCATATGGAACAAACAACGTGTATTCCATGCCGTAAGCCGGATACTAAAATAATTAATCTATTTTAATAACTACTTAATAACTAATATCTTAGTACATATCTATCTTAATAACTACTAAACATCTACTACATGTGGTTTACTACAACTCAAATCTCAACTATTTTCCCGTAAATCGTGGTGCAGTGAGTGAAGTGTAAGGAGAGGGGAAATGAAACGGAGATACAAGGGATGATGGACTGTAAATACGACGGCCGACTACTGTTGGATGCTCCACAAGTACGACATGCGGCGCACAAGCTCGAAATGAATCTACGAAAGAAAACGTGCAGATATTATTAAGATTTTTAAAATTATTTACATGTTTCATTTTTATAGCATTGAAATAAATTAGAAATATAACATGATATATACTATATTCAGGTATTCTTCTTCTTCTTCCAATGGCTCAACAGCCCTCTTGAGGGCCTGGACCTACCGAGGCGGCTACGGACTGTCATCTGGCGTGACACATTCCGAATTTTGGGCGATACATGGTCGGTGTATCAATTCCCCATCAGTCTTAATCCCGGTCCTCGCGATATTCATGTATTATTATGCTGTATTTTCATGTATATGTTATTGCAGTTCCAAAGATTTTCATTTCCACTCTGGAAGAAAAAGAACGGCATTTTTTAATTCAGCACATCTGGGGGAAAAAAGTTAAATATGTAAAATATTTCAGGCTGTTACTTACAGGTTCATAACACTTATCTAACCTAATTGTTCAAATTATTCAATATAATGAATAAGGGGAAAATTTTTGATGCAAATAAAGGATTATTATATGAATAGTATAGTTTCATTCACGTTAGAAAATTATTATTTACAGAAAATTTTATTGGTATTTAGAGCGGTCTGATGCAACCCACCATGCTAACATATCTTGCGTAAGACTTTTCATTTCTAAACAGCTACCACATCCAAGATCGTCCAAAATATTCTCAGCTATTCCACTCTTGGCCTCCCTCTTCTGTTCTTAACCGACACACTTCGAATTTTACAAGACCCTCATGTTTCAAAACGTGGCCTATTAATCTATCCCTTTTCTCGGTCAACGTCCTCCACATTGTTCGCTCTTCCCGTATTCTGCTTATAACTTCCTCGTTAGTGATTCTATCCACCCATCTGACTTTCAGCATTCTCCTATTCTCCTCATTTCCGAGGTTTCTATTCTTTTCATTTCTGCAACTACTACCGTCCACGTTTCGTACCTATATAACGCCACACTTAATACGAACATTTTTAGCAATAATTTCCTAATATTCACCCTTATATTACCCGTCAGTAAATTCCTCTTTTTTCGCGAAAGCCTTCCTTGTCTATGCTCTCCTTTACGTCTACTATACTTGTACCATCCTTAGTTATTATGCTTCCTAAGCAGCAGAATTCCTTAACTTCCTTCAACATATTCCTCCCCAATCTAACACCCTTTGTTATTCCACTCTTTCCCATACTACACTCTATTATTCTGGGTTTCCTTCTATTAATCCGCATATTGAACTCTTTCTCCAGGACCACGTTCATGCCATTTATTATGGTTTCCAAGTCTTCTTCAGTCTCCCCTAATAGTACGATGTCATCGGCAAATCGTGTATGTTCAAAAGATTTGGCAATACAGTAAGGAAAATTGAAAGTTTATATTGTAACGCCTGTTATAAAGGTCAGACAAAGTTTCAAGCTAGGGTTGGAGAACATTTTGCTTATCTAAAACAATCATTAGAAAAACAATCTGTTCTGACCAAACATACATACCTAAAGAAATATAAAATAGATTGTATTAATGTAAAGATCTTAGCTGAATGGAGAAATTATAAAAATTACAATAATAATGTTTCATAAATTTATTTATATTATTTTTATCGGTCTTGATATTTGTTGAATTTTACTTTTTAATCTTGAATAATATTTGTTGTAAGTATTTTTCTTAATATGCATAAAGCTGTATTGTATTGTTATAATATTATATATAGGTGTGCGAGTGTATTTTCATTCAATTTTTAGATATTCACTCACACAAAATTTGTTATACTTTTGATCTGAGAACGTCCCAGAAAGTCTGGGTTAGTTATGTATTAATACCATGAACTCATTAAAAATAATACAAATAAGCTACATCTTAGTAGCATAATCATTTTAAATTCTTTATAGCCTATCTAAACGTAAGAGAGTTGATCTAAGGCAATCATTTGGCCATCGGTTCAGAAGATTGTCAATCAAGCCCATAGAGAAACAGTCAATGACGAATTTATATTAGTAGGAAGGAGTTGGTACTCAGTAACTCCGATAGAGGAAATGATGTTCTTTCGCAATACTAGAATCAATTTTCTTGTCAGAAGAGATCACTTCTTTGTGAATGCCTCCTTGCCCATTGCGATACGTGACCGAATTTCTTTTGTACTGCAGCTATCATACGTCAAAAGACTTCGAGGGTAGTTGAACTGACTGACATTTTGTAATTGTCTGTCTTTTCCCCGCAATATGCGGAAGGTCTTTTCTATCCCCCTCCCCCCCCCAACCTTCTCCCCATACTTTCTTCCTATTACTATATCGTACGGGATAGACGACACATGTTACACTTCTTGGCCTTAATTTATTAGTTCCGAAGATCAGAAGTGAGTTAAAACATAAAATAATGTAGGAAAAGTCTGAATATTGCCTAGCAAGTTGCACATTAGTGTAATAATTATATATACACTACCTTAGTTAATAAACAAATATTGTACAGGAGCTGAATATTTAATTTAAATCTCCATAAAGGTATGAAGACCAAATAAACAACTTTATGAATTTCCCATGTAAGTACTGTTGTTCTCTCGGGAAAACGTTTCCGTAAGTTAGATGTTTGTCTACCGCGCACGACCAGCGCCTGGTCTCCTCTGGCGACAGCGACAAAGTGAAGAGAGGGGTAGGGGGAAGGGGGAGATAAGGAGAGGGAGACGTTGAGGGGGATCGAGAGAAAACGTAATGGAGAGCGGGATCAGGTGAGCGAGTGGCAGGCAGGGGGGGGGGGGGAGGAAGAGTTCAGCTGTAATTCCCTGTACCTTACCGCCTTCTATCCTTCATTAATAATAGAATGGAAGTCTTTATCCTCGTAAACTCTGTATTATTGAGGCTTCACTTAAATTCGTACAACGACACTCGAATGTATGGACTCCAGAGATAAAATGACGTTTTTAATACTGTATGTTCTGGTTCATGGAACACGAGCGAAGGGCAAATGTTCCAGTTCACCGGAGACCCAATTACACTGGAAAACAAGATTTGTTTCAGAAGACTTCTTAAAGGAGAAGTGGTACATTCATCATGAATTCATATATATGAACAGATGTTTTTCCATTTAAGTATTAAAATTTTTGAGCTGTTTTTACAGAACTTTTGTTGAATACAAGAGCGGGAAATTTTTCACTTTGTTGGTAAACATGATACTTTCAAAGACATTCCTAAACGTTTTAAACATATGCCAGTCATAGTTTGTTGTTGTCGGCAGGCTTATGTAGTGTTATATGTGTAGTCAGGCCGAGGGAACGAAAAAAAACGAATTAGTGCTGTCAATAAACTCTTTCATTTGAAGGGTTGGCCAGCTGCACAAATCAAAACCGAATTGAAGCTCATGCGGACTATGCACCACAATATAAAACCATTTACTCCTGGATTAATGAATTTAAACAAGGTCAAAGAACACGCACCGGCTGCCCAATTGAGGTCGCCTCTCAGGAAAACATTGAAAAGTTCGCAATTTCGTAAGGGAAAATCGCAGAGGTGAGGTATCTGATGCCGTAGGCTTCTTAACTGAACGAGTGCATTTCATCTTCCATGAAGAACTTGCCATGATAAAGCTTTGTGCGCAATGGGTGCCGCGACAGTTGGCATTGGATCAAAAGCGGATTCGAAAAAATAAAGTAATCTAGCAATGTTTAAGTGTAATACACAAAATTGATCCCTCGATGAAACTTGGATCAATTACTACTCTCCAGATAACAAAACAGTTGACAAAATCTAGTGAAAATGTTCCTTAAGCGAAGACCATTTCGTCATCTGGAATAGTAAAAGCCACTGTCTTTTGGGATTCATAGACACAACCATAACTGGGCTCTATTATGCTGCTCTTTCGGATTGTTTATAACTGGTGCTGATTGAGAAACGACCAAGATTGGCGCGCATGAAAATGCTGTTTCACCAGGCCAATACGCCAGCTCACACAGCAACAGTCTCAATGGCGAAAGTGAACGAGTTGAGATTCGAATCACTTCTCATCCACCCTATTCAACAGACCTAGCACCAAGTGACTTCTTTTTCCCGAACTTCAAAATTAGGCTTGATTGGAGAAAACTTCCACGAAATGAAGAAGTGATCCAGGTCATGACGCAGTTTTATGGAGAGGCTGACAAAATCTATTTTTGTGATGGGTTGAAGAAATTGGAAACCACCTGTGCCAAGTGTATAGCCAAGGAAGGATACTGTTATAATATAAAGTAACTTTTCTAAAAAGTAATATCTTTTTGTTAAATTTTTACCAGACTTATCAAACGATAACCCCCGTATATTCTATTATGTTAAAGATTCAACAGACGAGACCGTGTTCTTCTAGTTTGTATATGGTAAATTAAGTTTTGCTGTTTTCTGCGAGCACAGGTAAGTAGTCTCACTACTTTGGCTAATTATGCACTAAACATCCCGATAAAAGTGTCAAATATCTCTTTTTATGAATTCTCAAAATGCGATGCACCTCAATGTAGTGTTTGAGCGGTTGGCATCTTTCGTTTATGCCGAAATAATACTTGGTGACTTTCTTGATCTCAACAGTTGAATTCTTTATTAGTTGGTATAAGTTAAACTTAATGAAGGAATTTGTATTCGGACAGAAATAGGTCATTAGTGGACTTTTAAATCCTCCGAAGAAGCAGCCCGACAACCATTAAAAATATATGGCGCAACTTTCTTAGAAGCAATAAAATAGAAAACTATCCTTATTTAGAAACTTCGTGTTCTAAATTCATTTCAAGCTATTGGATACAGCATGCCTTCAACGAAACACTTCACAACTCACTTTTAGATTTCATATTTGTAAAGAGTATTAACTTACAAGGTATCGGCTATATGTATTTACTAAAATGATTTAATTTTGGAAATGGGGTACGCAAGAAACAAGTGTACAAAATTTGATCTATATTGTTCCACGCCTTTAGATTTGTATGCGGTACACACACACAAATAGTAAATTATATTTATAAGAAGACACTTGAACCATAACTTATGTGTGATTACCGTGAAATAATGTGTATAGATACCTTTACATATCTACGAAAAATTATATAGCCTTGTCTTTATTGTACAATCAATCTCCTCTACGGCGTTTTACATGTTTCTAAACTTAGGAAACAGTTTCATTATTTATGATTATATAGCAATTAAGTGAAAAATGTCATTTTATTTAAGTAATGGTACCTTTTAATTGTTCGTCGCGAATGTCTGTTAGTAACAGAAAAATCCGTCTCGGGCGCCAGAGTCGCAATTATGAATAATTTGCATCGCGACTTATAAAACATTTTGCACTATTATTAAGTAATTAAAAAGTATCTTTACTTAAGTTCGTTATACTTTAGCATTGCTTCACACTTAAGAGCAATTTAATTATCTAAATAACAGGGCATAATATATTCATTTGCAAGTTGTATATGAATGGAAATTTTTGAAAAATCTACAAAAGATCGATAGAAACTTTCTCTGAGCAGAACACTATAACACACCAAACTTTCATGGTAATGGGATGAATGGTATAAGAAATAATAAAGAACAAACCTGAAGTCTTAGAGCACATGATTGATTTGAGACATTTTGCCTAAATCTTCAAAATATCGACAGAAAACTTCTTTGTGGTGATCAGCGCTAAATTCGAAAAAATATTACGACAACCTGTAACAGACAAATACATCTGCTCGGGAATGGCGGCGCGGAATTAAAGGAAGGTGACAGCGGTTGACATAGGGGCCATTAAAACCTAGGTGCGGCGTCTCGGATCGGGAGTTTTCCAAAACTGTGTGAGAATCGGCACCGGGTAGCGTGTGTTCCCCAAGTGTAACCGTGGATATTATTGGACGATATCCATCCCTGCCACCTTGGTGATAGAAACTAAAGAAGTGGGGAGGAAGTTTTAAAGAGACAGGCGGAGACAATTTAAAGGGAGATTGGTGGTGGAAATTGTTACGAGAGAAGTTGTAGATTGTGGGAAAGCGGTGAGATGAGAATTGGTCAGATGGTGCGAGAGCAGTGAGATGGAATTTTGAGATAGATTTTGGAGGAGATTGTTCGAGAGCAGTGACGATCTGGAGAAAGGACGAGTAAGGAGCTGGAGCCTGCACTAAGCTTATTAGGTAAACTACAGCATCTGTGACTCTTTGTAATTTTCTGTTTGCTGCCAGGTCCGAGGGGATTAGTGTAAAGTATTTTCTGTTTTATGAGAAGAGCCATAAATGCGACCCTGAGATTATTCTTAAAATTGTTATAATTGTTTAAGTTTAATATAATTCATTTTTGTAAATATATATGTAGTTTTATTGAAAATAAATGCCGGCTTAAATATTGAAACTTTAAAATTGTAATTATTATTGTAAATATCTGTTGTTAAAATTAATATTGTTTTTATTTAAAATATTATCATTTATTTAATTATTAATTAATATCATTCCGTATATTCATTATAAACCGGATGAATGGTATATAAGTACAAGCCTTAAGCTCGCAGTGTATTTGAAATAGCCCGGTATATAATCTTAGGAACGGGCTGCTTACATTTTTTTATTTATATTTTTTTAATTTTTTTATTTATATAAGGTAATCATTACTTACTTAATTTAGATAATAAAAATAACAGAGCAGTATAAAATAAAATAATAGAACCGTTAACATTTTATTTCATTACCAACTGAAAAACTTTATTACCTTCCAGCTTTAATATAAACAAAATGAAATTATGGGAAATATAAACTTGACAAAACAATTTTCAAATTGTAAATGATATAGGTTTTTTGTTAAATCATTTAATGAAATTACATGCGCTTTAGGATAAAATATAATAATTTTATTTATTTATTAATAAGTAACTTAATAGGAATCTTGTGTGCTATTAAAACAAATAAATTAATTAAAGGGGACGGTTTTCTAAATATCAGGGTTAATTACGTATGATGGTAACCACTTGCAGCAGAGATTTCGATCACTTGACGAACCTGTTTTATCTTGATGGAGGTTACTAGATGACCGTATCTTCCTTCTTCCTTCGGGTTAAATTGTAGATTTTACCTCTGCTGCGGGATGTACTGCCGATGATTAAGAAAAACCCAGTTTTTCCTACTTCTTCCCTCTGGCCTATCTTGTTCTGAATACTTTCTCACTAAAGAGCAGCAATTCACGCCTCAATTTCAACTCATGTTGCACTCTCCAGTTTTCTCCTCCCTTTCCACATCCGTTCCACTATCAGCTTTCTCCTCCCTTCCACGTCTTCCCTCTTCCACTTTGCCTTCTCAACGTCTTGAACCACTCTAAATATTTTTCGGCTTCTCACCTCCCAGCTAAACTCGTACATCCCTTCTCCATGGGAAAACGCTATACCACGTGATTTTTGCTCCGCAATCCTCGTGAGTCCTTCGTCCAGCGCGGGAAATTTTCCATGACGCAGGGAACAGTGTCCTTCGGAAAATTTGAAGCATGAATGTTCCTTTAGCGAAACAAGCTTAGTATTATAAATCTGCAGTCAGGCATGTCCCCCATACGGCAACCTGGCGCCTGGAAAAACCACTCGGTCCCTAATTGAACGGAATCGCGACGCTATTCGACTTTCAACTTATCTTATCTCCACAATTGAACAATTACCAATTACTGAAATTATCCCCTTCTCTCGGCCATTTAACAAACTTCTTTTTACAATATTCATTTTCCAGCGTCTTCTTCTTTCCGATTTTTTTCATTCCTGCAGGTCATCTTACAACTCGGTGAGCCAATGTTCCACCGAACAGTTTTTTAATTTTTAATGATCCTCGCCAGTGAGAAACAAATCCGTGCCCCCATAAATCTCAATATTTTACGAGCGGCATATCTGGTTACAGGACCATGGGAACTCTAATTCTTTTAGGAGCCCGATTTCCTGGAAAACATGGCACTATGTCGCTCATGAATGTACATTTTGAGTCAGAGAATTTTATTTATTTTTCTTTAGTTTTATGATAACTGAAGCATTCCTAATATACAATTTATCGCCCAAGTTTTTAGCATATTTTTGTAATTATTTCTGATAATTATGAAAATTTGTTCCAGTCGGCCAGCTGCCTCCTAAGCTCGTCGAGGCCTGTAGTTGGGAATATTGCGTCCCCACAGAAAAATTTATTCTTCAGTAATCGGAAGCGACATGTACCCAGATGCCGACCTACCTGATGCATGTTTTCTATAATATGCCCTGCATCGCATTTAAGTCAATTGCCTTAGACTGTAGCCCGGTGGTAATAGTTAACACTTAACTGCCTTCTACAAACCCACTTTCAAATCCCTTCCGATACCATTAAAGGGGACACGTGACTCTCAAGTGACCTACCACATAAAGACATCTTATGCCGTGGCATATGTAAAATAACGAAATTGGCGTTTATTTCTTGGATATGCAGAAAAAAGTTATTTTCAATGCAACTTTGAACTTGACCTACAACGAAAAAGCTAATTTCATTTGTCAACAACAATATTTTGTCAACATTATGTGAAAAATTCTACAAAGAAATTTACAACACATTACAATACAGTGTTATTAAATTACAATTTCCTCTCTATTTTGATATCGCGTCCTATGCAAAACCTACTACATCTAAACATTCAAATTCCTTACAGGAAGATTACTGCCTCACACTTTTAATAATTATTCTATTTTTTATTAACTAATTAAGATAGAAATTAATATTTTATTCTTTTACAAAAGAAACCAGGAGAACCGGTATTCTCTTTTCATACAAACCAATTGAAAGGTCATAAAATAATGAAAGAATTTGTTTTCGTTCAAATGATTTGAATTAACACGATGTTGCGTACAGCGAAGTTCTTCAACAATTGCACAGATACACGAATGTATGTCAGGTTATGTTGGAATGAAAAATTGTGTAAATAGCTGTATTCAATTATTCCTCCGTTTTTACTTACTTTGTGTAGATTTGCGAAAGGGCTGGCGACAGAAGTTGGTATAACACTATACTTTATATAGACGAAGAGACAGAAATTGGGAGGGTACATTCTGCTTCTGAGTATAATAGAATACAGTCTAAAAATATAGAAGAAATCCTGATTATAGGAATCTCAACCATGCATCTATACTATATCCTACAGAGCGTTGGAATTACATGAATTTAAAAATGGTCTCTAATGGAATATTTTTATTTTTCAGAAAGCTTCGGCATAATTGTCATAATCATATTAAAAAGTAAATTATATATTAAAATAACTATATAACGTGATTAGAATCGAAGATCAAGAAAAGAAGGCATAAACCATGAAATGCGTAAGACAAGCACAGTCTGTCGCCCATGCTGTTTAACTTATATATAGAACAGGCGATGAAGAAAGTTAAAACGGAATATGGAAACGGAATCAAACTGCAAGGAGTATAAATAAAACCCCTACGCTTCACCCATGATATTGAAGTATTAAGTGAATCAAAAAAAGCCTTAGAAACCATAGTAAATGGCATGAACGTGATCGTGGAGAAAGAGTTAATATGAGGATCAATAGAGTTAAAACCAAAGTAATGGAATGCATGGGAAACAGTGAAATAACATAGGATGTTACGGTAGATTGGGAAGGGATATTTTGGGTAGCTTAATAACTAGGGATGATAGAAATACACATAAAGCGTAGGATAGCACAGACAGTGAAGACTTTCACAAAAAAGAGGAATTTACTTACGTAGTGTGAAAATTAGGAAATCATTGCTAAAAAATGTTCGCATGGAGTGTGGCGTTATATGGGTGCGAAACGTGGACGGTTGAAATTGCTATAGGAGAATGCTGAAAATCAGATGGGTGGATAGAATCACTAACGAGAAAGTTCTAAGCAGAATAGGGGAAGGCTTTGACCAAGAGAAGGAATAGATTAATAGGCCACGTCTTGAGACACGAGGGCCTAGTAAAGGTAGCATAAGAGGGAACTATGTGGGGTATGAACATAAGAGGAGGTCTACGGAAGGAATACGGTAAGCAGATTGGGTAGTTGTGGGATGTGGTAGCTGAGCGTAAATGAAAAAGCTTGCGCAAGATAGGTTAGCATGGAGGGTTGCATCAGACCACTCTTAGGACAGATTACCACAACGACATATAATGTGAAAAACCTAACATTAGCGCCGTAAGTATCGATTAACAATTGAGATAACATTCATTCGTAGACAAAAGTCATACCATAAAAGAACACATTACATTTATTAGAAAATTCTGATCAGCGTCAAAGCTCGCTCATAAATCTTCTTCAGAAACTATTTGTCATCAACAAAGTTTCCCTTTGTTGATATTTAGACTTGCCACACAAAATACTGAAAATAATAAATTGGTAGATTAAAAAATAAATAACCATAAGCTTATAACCTTATAAAAAAGGAGGATATACAGATAATTATCAGTTATTATTTTTCAACTGGCATATTGTGCTCCAATTTCTAGGCTCCATATTCATAATTAACTATATTATTCAATTTAAAGTAAATATAAATTATTTACACAAATAGAGGTTACATTTTAGGTCTATTCGTATGGATAATTTTTGTTTTTCAATACTGAATTTGTTATTCAGTGTTTTGATTTGAGTGTATAAAGGGATATTGCCTTTATACTTGTATTTAATGCGTTATTTGTAGTAGTATAATTTTTAAGACGGGTTGTACATAAATAAATATAACATTTATTGCAATCATTACAGCTACTCTTACAACTGTTTACAGTGTTTTAAGCTATTGTTATTAAAATTAATGATTTATGAATTAAAGAACTTTGATAAATTACAGCTGCAGCTGTCTATGGTGTCAATAGTTGCCCTCATTAGTTATTTTTGTGCTTGTGTCACGAACAGAGTTCTGTTATAATTGCATTATGCTTTTTTCTGTCACTTTTGTATAACTGTGAATATTACATTTGCAACTATACATCGGTATGTTTGTAAGAACAATTAACGTCTGTTTTTTACATCAAATTAGATATCAGTTAACGATTCCGTTAAAGATACAATTATGTAAATTTGAACAAGAATTAAAAACTTAATACTAAGTAGATACACAATCACCTATTACAAAATATGCCATTCTTTTAATTATGAATGTTATTTTAAATAAGGAAATAAACTTTCTGTTTATATAAAACATGACACTTCCAAATTACATAAATTATACTGTAATACTAAAACACATTACAATTCGGAGGTACGGAATCACAGGCAAGCTACATGAAGGTTACAAACACGGGTAATAAAAGTGAGGCACAACGGCGGTTTTTCCACGTCTCATGAAATTTGGCGACATGCGGCGGTTAGGAGATTGGTGTTTTCTCCCAAAATCGTTGGTGAGGGGGGTCAAACGGCTCCTCCCAGAGAAGACGGACAATAATTATGATTGGAAAGTATCGAGTTCCACCACCGACGGAATACGAAATGAGTGAGGAAAAATTATTAAAAACCCGATCAGAAACAAATTTAGGAAATTAAGGTGATGAGGGGTTGGACATTAAAGCGTGGAGGTGTTTATACTTTGGACATTAAGGAGATGATGGTTTGATGATTAACATTGGACAGTTAAAGATTGGAAATTGTCCTGACCACCGACAATAACAACAGCAGTAAGACGTGATCCAGTCCGGAGCAAAGAGGTAGTGGCAGCTGGAAGGTCCAGGCAAGCTGAGACGACACGGTAAAATACCACTGCTTGTAATCTTTTGTCGATTTCCTGGTACTGCCAGTTCCAAGTAGGATTATTCTGCTCTATGAGAAGGCCCATTTAAAACGACCTTTAGTGTAGAGATCTTGGATTTAGTTCTAAGAAATTTACTTTATATAATTATTGTAAATATATGTAGTGTTTATCATTAAAAATTGTTGGCTTATAACTTTAAATTGAGCAAATTGTAGCATATATATGTATATATATATATCTGTGTGTGTGTGTGTGTGTGTAAAACTGTTAATACAGAGTAAATGGAATTTCATTCTTCTAATAATATTTCATTATAAAATAATATATTCCTCCTATTCATTACAATATGATGTTTTATTAAATTATTTTTGTTAGGTACATCTTTTGTATATTTTTCGGTTTGCAGTATCGTTGTTTTTATTACTACAGTCTGTTACAATTATTGACAAGGACCACAAGCGTTGGTCAAAACGTCTATTTACTATTAAGTTTTAAATTCTTGTTCAAAACTTACTAAAAGTCGATTATATGGGTCGATAATGCTTAACTAATTCAACTACGTGTATGATTCATTTACTGTATAAATGTCGGTTTATTTTACGTTGTCAATATCATTTGATATGTAATTTAATTTTACAGAATGATTTTGACAGTTACATCGAAAGTTTTCTCAAATAAATAAATAAATCCTCTTGGAGACCTTACAGATCATTTTTCTTTTTAATTTATTAGTATCGGCTTATAATAACGTTTTAGTTACATGGAAATATAAATCACTGCAAGCAAGCACCGTTAGAAAACTGGCATCTTTTACCTTATGATTATGGGAAAACAGAGAAACCCTTAGATAATAGTCTCTGCTTCATATGAAGGTTTTGCCATTTACCATTGTAAATGTGCAATTTCAGACGGGCAATGTTATGCCCGTCAATACATAATGGATCACTGTATAATCAATCAAAACTTTTTTTTCTCAGTCCGTGATCACTGCATTGGTATTTTAGCCAAATTTTCGATATAAAAGTAATAAACTGGCTCTTTGTGAATTTAATAAAATAATTAGTTATATTTGTATTTAATGAGTATAAAAATTACCCGGGGCTTATGCTTGCTAGAACTCAATATAAATTAATATTTTTATACAGGGTTTTAATTAAAATAATATTGATTTTACTTTGTATCAGTTCGGCTTATTTTGTTGTCCATTGTTTTGTACAAAGTGAATTGAATGAAAAATGGAATTATGTGCAGGGTGAGAGTCCCTGGCGTTGTCCGCCACCTGGCCCATAAAACTGGAATTGCATTGCTTGAGGCCGCTCCGTAATCTGTGCCGCTACTTCCCAGCCAGATGAACATACTCGCATTCTCCTTACTCTCCTTTTACTACTTAATTTATTGTGTACACTTAAGTCCCGTTATGAGGAAAGTTAATTTCAACTCTGAAGCCCTTATTTGGTTCCCGAGAAAGCAAACATAACGAATCTTAATTATTGACTTTATTGTTTTTCCCACAGCCTCCTTCTCGGAACTCGCTGAAGGTTACAGCTCCATTCAAACTGACGACGCCCTTTATATTCGCACAATTGTTTTCAATTATCCAGAGTCACACTTTACACGGAAAAAAGGCATGATTAATATTGTTGAATTATATATGGACAAACTCGATGAAAACGAGAAATAAACAGAAAATTAATTGTAATAAACAACAATTTAATTTCGTTTCCTGAACAGATTTCAATGGAAGAGCCGATACGTATATTGATTGCATGAGGAATTAATTCGAAGGGCTTCAAACTGCAACTATTTAAAAATTAAATGATATAAATAAACGACCAACTTTTACAGACGCAGTCGTTTTTTAGTTCTAACGACGTTTCGTCAACACATTTGGGTCTTCCTCAGATAGTGTTAACTTTTTATGAAAGGAAACATTATAAATGTGTAAAATTCTAAACCTGATTGCTTAGAAGGGAATTTAAGTTGAAGCTGCCTTCGTTTTCTTTAATCAAAATTTAATATTACCTAAGGGAGTCGCAAATGTGGTGACGGAACGCAGTTTAAACTACATAATAACTGTATCTGTCAAAAGTAGTCCTGAATTTATATCTTTATTGGAAAAAAGGACGTTAATTCATTTATTAATTAGTTATATTATCTCACTGTTTTGACATAATGCATGGTAAAAAGACGTATAAATCAGAATTTTTATTTAAAATTAATGACAGAAGGATGAATATTAGGAAATCATTACTAAAAATGTTCGTATGGAGTGTGGCGTTATGTGGGTGCGAAACGTGGACGGAAGGAGTTGGAGAATAGAAGCCTTTGAAATGTGGTGCTGAAATGTATGCTGAAAATCAGATGGGTGGATAGAATCGCTAACGAGGAAGTTCTAAGGAGAATAGGAGAAGACCGAACAATATGGAAGGCGTTGACCATGTCTTGAGACATGAGGGCCTTGTAAAATTATCATTAGAGAGAAGTGTGTTGGGTAAGAACAGAAGAGGGAGGACAAGAATGGAATACGCTAAGCATGATATGGAGGATGTCAGTTATGTAGAAACGAATGGTTTGCGCATGGAGGGTTGAATCAGACCAGCCTAAGGATTAAATATAAAACAACAGAGTTCGGTATACGACGTTTCTCCCTTATGGACACATCTGGTGTTTTAAAAGAAACAAGACACTAAAACAAAAGAAATTTTGTTGTGCAAGTCACACGACAGTAGACGTATTTTACCGAAACTAAGGGACGAAACGTCATTAATTTACCATTTATGGTTTACTAAATATTTAAAATTGTAATTCAATAATTATTGACATGATAAGTTTGAAAAAATATAATAATAATAATACGTCTGTATTACAATATAATGAAATAGAATAAAGTTAACGACTAATTACAAACTTAAAAGTTCTTTTTAATTCATACGTCAGTTTGTCCTCATGTTTGGGTCTTCATGAGACAATTTCTTCAATAAATAACAAAATAAAAATAATAATACAAAAATTTAGGAAATATATTGTAATAATCTTACATTAAAAATTAATTATTTAAAATTTAGTTCTTAATTAATTTAGGTAAAATAAATGAATTATATTACTGAAAAATTTAAAATATGGAGTAATAAATTAATTTCACAAACAAATAAAATAAATTGTATGAAAAAATATTTACTGAACTGTCTACAAGTACAGCTGCAACCGAAATGTGATTTAACAATATAAAGCAATCCTTTTTTAACGAAATGAATTAAGAAACAGGAAATTTTAACAATTTATTTTTAATGTAATATTATTAGAGTACAATTATTTTTGTAGTACAATCAATTATGTGATGAAGTCGCATACATAAGGATGAAATGTCGCAGGAATTGAATAAAATCTTTATTCTCTGTAATTGGTCGGTAGCTGAATTCCGTTTTATTTCCCCATAAAAATATTATTGTTTAAATAATGACATTTCGCCCATGAGGTTCGCACATCCATTATTAGAAAACCTTAAAACTAAACATTACAGTAACTGCATTACTGTTGTAAATCTAACAGCCAGCTAAATATTAAATGAATACTCTTAATTTGACAACAAGTTGTTATTCTTGGAATTTTCGAATTTTATTTCCTGACTCCTTTCCTCGTCCTAGTTTGAGAACCTAGAACATGACAAGATGGAACCGCGAAATTGAATGTGTGAGAGTTTTTGCTGTATTGTTGTCAATTATTTCTATTCTATTATCATATGAATGGACTCGAGATTGAATGTAGACAACCAACATTGAGTTCGCTTCGCCAGTTCCATTTTTGGGAGGGGATAAAATTTCTCGCCCGTCTAATTAAGGAACTGCGACTATACTTCTTCGTCTTACTTTCTCCCATTTCCCACGCGTGGTTCGTAAGATTCTTAGCCAATATTATTTTAAGAAAAGCTTTCTTCCAGTGTAAGTTGAGTCTGTTTTTATAATAGTTTTAATACACATTAGCACCCACAGCATAAAGAAAATACGATTATCAACATTCTATTCACTGTATATTTTACTTACTTTTGAGTAAATATTTCATTTATTAACACGTATGTAGGGAACTCGGATGTTTTCTAAGACAACGGCAAAGCATAGGAGAACGCAATTTTATCCATTTAAACTTCCCCTTGACGCATATATAACCAGGTTAGGAGCGGTAATCAAATAAAGAACTACTATTACTTCGAAAATTTTGAGAATAAGAACGACAGGGCAGCATCTAGAGATCTAAGACATGGACAGATTGCCAGCTATTAGTTTGAGTCAAACACTTGTGAATACGAAGATAATAAGCGACCGGCCAGCATACGAGAAGCGATAGTTGTTCACAAGCATTTTAAATCCTAGCGGAGGCCTAGAGGGTAACGGAATATATACTCGAGCAAAGAACAGAAACTGGACTGTAAAATCGCTGTAGTTAAACGCTTGACGTGAATACGAAGAACATACAATTGAAACCGGATGAGACGCAAGATGGACGGCTGACATGTCAAAGACATCACAAAACTTCCTCATAAAATACATTCCTCCTTTCTGGCGAAGGACACACCTTCAACCCTCGTCAGTAGTTGTAAGTGGAGGCATGCCTAATAAAATACTCAAAACTTGAAGGAAACAAAACCTGTTTTATGGACAGGTCAGTTTTAGAAACTACAATGAAGCACTGAACGTAGACTTTCCCGGTGAATAATTCGGATGAAATCATCACGGTTAACCAACCGGGTCAGGTATTTAAAAGAACACGACGTTTCTGCGGCCATCTTCTGCCGCCGTCTTCAGGCAATATGTTCTTTTAAATACCTGACCCGGTTGGTTAACCGTGAAGATTTCATTCATACAATGAAGCACTTAGCCTAGTTAGATTAATAATAATCCTAACTTGGGCTTGGGTGTTTGTGCCGTCATGGTCACGAAGACTGGGATTAAGACTGCAGGGGAATCGATACGCTTGCCAAGTATCACTCCAAAATTCGGATTGTCTGTGTAAGATGCAGTCGACCCGATAGGCCAAGGCCGTGAAATAAGCGTAGTATGAAGACTTTAAAGAGAACTTAAAGTGAACTTAAATTTCGAGACTATTGGATGATTATTTGGAAAAGATTTTGGGGATTCTCTTCAAGAATTTTGGCTAATCTGGGAACAACTAAACGCTGCTGGTTCCGGCAATTGCAAGTGATGCGAGGATCCGAAAACTACCACCAACTTCCTGGAAGCTACGGATTTACAAGTTGAATGCTGATGTAGGGAAAGTCGGGGCGAAACGGGATACCCTATTTATTTTCTGGATAGTGCTAGAGGTTAGTAAATAGGGGTGGAACATTGTAACTGGTCAAGGAAGATGTCCGGGCAGCTGACTTGATCAAGATATGACTGAGCCTTACGAATGAACTCTTGTTTTGGCATTTTGCATCTGTTTAATTATAATTTTTGTAGGAAAACTCCTGTTTTTTAATTATTTAATGGTATATATTCGAAAACTCTGTGTGCTTAGCTGCACAAGTTACGTGTGAGGTTTAACTTTACTTAGTGCAAAATCTTAAACTGTGACTTGAGTACGGGGCCGAACGGGATGCAACTGTATAAGGCAAAATGTTATGTTCCTCAAGAAAAAAAGGAAAAACAGGCATATTCACCTTATAAGAATGAGTTACAGGATGCTGCACCCAAAAAGAATAGATTAAGAAAGCCAAGGAACGGAAAAAAGTGAAAAATGTTAGCAAAGACTGTGCAGTTTCAATATCTCTTTGCGAAAGGAAAAATTGATAAAGCGATCAACAATACGCTAAATAAGTATAAGAAAGTAAAACACAAACGGTGTTTATCTTAAAATAATTTAAATTAAATTTTATTGTAAATGTAAAAATCCTATCCGGTTCTGCCCCAGGGAGTAGAGCAGACCGGAAAAATTGTAAGTTTCTTTTTAAAAATTAATCAAATTCGTGGTTTAACTTATATTGATATTAGATGAAGTAATAGAATAAACTAATGTTTTATACTTTTTTGAGGTGATTTTTCTGTTTCAATAATTTTACAAAAAATGTAAAAAACAAGTGACCCGTTTCGCCCCGACTTCCCCTTCTACGATTCATGTTTCTTAACTGATTGTTTCTTAAAATTTATGACTATTGCTCTCAGTTGACTTGAGAAGTAGTTGGCAAGAATTGAAAATTATTTAATTTTGTAATGAGTGTATGTGGCAATAGATGGGTGTAGAATTCCCCATTTTGGATACAGCCATTCAAGTTAACACCTAGGCGCCAGAAAGGCGAGACAGAGGGTTTCAGAACGTACCAAAAACACCGTTTGGAAACTTAGAAATCTGATACCTGTGTTCAGTTCTTTGACCCCGGGAATTTTGGAAGGCCAGAAATTAGCGAGAGAAACGGGCGGGCCAAGCTGAATTTTGATTGGAGGCTGAGGTTCAGGTGATCCGCCATAGATCTCATGGTGGGGTGAATGAAGGAAATAACCTGCGAGGATGGATGAGAGAAATTTAGTCAGTTGGGGATGGATATTTGAAGAAGTCTAGAAGGTGCGTGGTGCTTGATCCACAGCACAGTAGTCAGGAATGGAGATTGGAGGGTGCGGGGTGGTTGATCCACGGCACGGCTATTGGTGGAATAGAAGTTGATCGGACGGGAATTGAGCATTAGAATGTAGCTTGAGACTGAGATAAATTTGTTTGCTATCTAATCTGGAGGCTAATTGAAAAGAAGATAGACGGCAGCGAGCAGTGCTGCCCCACCTACTTAATCTGGCCCCCAGAATTTTTAGAAAGACCGGGAATCGACGGCAGAAATCAGCACTGGAAGGAGCCGCCGACGAACGCGGAAGAACTACTCCAATACAAAGGAAAAACAGGCACGTGTCTGTGCTATTGTCTGAGATGTTCGGCAAAAATCCCCACAAAATGACCCGTATTAGATTTATTATAAACTGAGTTAGTGTGGTAAATTAAAACAATTGGACCCTAAAGTTTAATAACTATTGTTATTTCTATTTTTTCTGTAAATTAATTTAATTTGTTTTTATTTAATCAAATCCAATAATTCATATTCATTTAAGTTTAAATCCAATCCAGCTCCAATGTTTATTATAAATTCTTTTAAAAGATTTCAATACTTCTTTTTTAGTTAACGATTAAATATTACATTTAATCATTTACCCTCCCATTTTATGTTCAATTTAAATATATCAAAATCAAAACAACACAGGTTAATGGAAGATTGGCAAGAGACGCTACACAATTTGATTGTGAAGCGATTTTGGAACACGAAAGATTTAATTAATGAGATAATTTTTAATTTATTTAAAATTCATAATGTTATAAATATATTCTAAATAATACGAAGGTTGTTTACAATACTAAGCGCTTAATATTTTATTAGTTACGTTGATTTTTTACAATATCTGTTTACAGCCTTTGAATGTATCATCTTTGTTGCACAATGATTGCGTCCAAACATCTTGGAAACTTCTGAAACACTACTTTTGTTCGTTTGTCGAATGGTTCGGGAAACTTCTGCTGAAATCATTACCATGGACAGTACTTTGTAAATATTTAGTTAAACTCAAATCTACCATATTTTAATCGTGATATCCTATTATGTCATTTTTATATTTCCATGAATCAATGACCAATTTTAAATAAATAAGATATACTACAGTTTCACTTGTAACGCACCTGGGGATCACGCAAACATTGTTTCCTATCATTAGGTCTACCGCTTTATTGAAATAACATATAACGAGGAATGTTTATCAACCAACAGAAGACTGAAGAAACTCTGGCCAATCGACCTGGAAGACGTACTTTCAATGATCACTTCGCTGGAGTAGTCATCAATCCTGATATACAATGGAATTACTTAACCAATTCCTAAGCTCATAGAAATGGTATTTTTCTGATTGAAAATTGAAATAATTAAAAGAATATTTATATGAAATATACGTTGAAATATGAACGTTGCTATGAGTAGAACTTTAACTTCATTGGCTGCTCTGTCATATTCCAAATCAAATAGATATTAGTATATTGAAGAGTAAATCTGGAGCTTGTCGGATTAGTTTGCCTTCATCCACCAAAGCACGACCCATTAGAGATCCGAATTGTGTGGAACCCCTGACGCGACGACCAGCGAAGCGGATCTCCGCACAAGGACGCTGCTTTCATTCAGTCATCAACCATGGAAGTGGCTTCCGAAACCCGCTTGTGGGAAAGTGTGTTCGAAGTTCACAAAAACAGGACACAAGCTTCGGCCAAACCCTTTGAAACGAATGTGCAATGCAGGCCGCATACGCATCGGCTCTTAACCAAAAAATTGTAGGAAAGTTACAAACAAAAAATGTCGCACAGAATAATGTAACATTTAATTTATCACATCCTTCTCCACAACTTAATTGTCATTTATTTGTATTTAGACGGTTTTATATTTCAAATATATTAATTTGTCAAAATTATTATGTAAAAAGTAAAGTTTTATTTTTTACCTTAATGTATAACATATTGCGCCAGGGTCAGCCGTGAAAGTTGGAACGTTTTTAGTTTCTGCAGCTAAGACCAGTGACTGCTCGTGAATACTTAAAGTAATGTGTTATATCGCCCCAAGAAACAATTTTTACGAGGATATTTTCCCTTACGTAAGATATGAATAATACTATAACAATGCCGCCTATTCAATGTTTTCTCTTTTAAATAGCCTTTGATTAATTCAAATAAACCGCAACAAGCCCATAAACAGAAATCTCCTAATGAGAGCGCCTTGTCAGCACGCTCACTCTGTGCTTTTCGTAGTTCATATAACTGTTGAATTTTAGAATAGCAGGGGAGGGGGGAGGGAGAAATGGAAATACAAGCATGCGCATTTCTCATTCCAGACAGGATTCTCGTGCCATAAAGAATGTAGCCGAGATGTATGTGGAAGGAAGCGCGCTGGATGACGGGCAGTTTAAAGACTTGGAATTCGAAGCAGGAATTTCACCCTCTTAAAATAAATTAATTTTTAAGTTTCTTAGAATTACGAACAAATAATTACTCCTAAATTAATTCATGTGCGGTAGCACATTTGCACCAGTCATCACTGGCTAAAACTACAACTGGAGAATTTCTCTAGTAAATTATCTGCGAAGCAAAAACTTACCTGCATTATTTATATCCTGAAAGTAACAAAAAAGCACTCTGTGGGCAAATACCACGCCATAAAAATAATAAACTTGAGCGTGGTATAGATATGTTATGAAAATTCTGTAAGGAAAAATTATATTTAAAATAACTCCCTAAAAGCTGCTATAAGAGAATGAATGTCTTTGCTAATATCTACTAAAAATCAATATTCACTGTTCATTGGCTGCTCTGTCATATTCCAAATCAAATAGATATTATTATATTGAAGAGTAAATCTGGAGTTTGTCGGATTAGTTTGCCTTCATCCACCAAAGCCAAAATTTTAGGAATGTCACATTTTATTTTTCGCGATGTGGAAAAGTCCTGCTTGGAAAGAGTTTTTTATTAGTAAAACATTTGTCAATGATCCGGAGGTTAGTTTTGAATCGCTTCCAGGATATTTTGCGTAGGATCTTAGTTAAGATTATTTTTTTAATTTTCAGAGATTTCTCAAAATATTATTTAACTTATTTTAATATTTAACATTACAAATTTCATTCAATGTGTAATAAGATGATGGTTTTCTTTTATTGCGAAAACTTTTATCCGAAGATAGTACAGTTATTATTATTGGTTATATAGATATTTATTCTCTGAATAAATAATTTACATTTTTCTTGGGTTAACAGGATAGATGAGGGTGATCCTGAAACAAGCAACTCCCCTTTAATAGCATAAGAAGGGAATTGAAAATGGGGAATGCGGAAGGTAGAGCAAGGTAGCCAAGGGTTAACTAGGGCCCCCGGGCTATGGTTTAAGGATCCTTCCCCGTGTTTCACCTAAAGAGATGCAGGGAAAACCCTAGAAAACCTGCAACAGGTAGGGCATTGGGTACTATTCTCACGCCCTTCCGAATGACGGGAGACGTGTTTGCTGTGGGGTCGCAGCATTCCCTTCTCCGTGTCTCCACCAGTTTCAGGAGGCAGTTGGCCGACTGATCCAATGGGATCAGCGGACAACTCTTGCCATATGCCCAAGGTCTTTGACCCCGGTACATATACCTCCTAAAATAGGTGAAGGTGTCTCGGCATATGAGAACTTTGATAAAAAGTACTCAGAGAGAGTGCGAGGCATTCCCGACATGGTCAGGTGAGCCCCGCAGTCACTCTGGGTTGAAGCGCCTGCGAGAAAAGTCCCGCAGCGCCCTATCTCCTGGGAAATAATTTACTTTTTTTTTGGTTAACAGGCTACGTGAGGGTGATCCTGAAACAGGCAACTCCCCTTTAATAGAATAGGAAGGGAATTGAAAAGGGGGGATGCGGAAGGTAGAGCAAGGTAGCCAAGGGTTAACTAGGGCCCCCAGGCTATGGTTTAAGGATCCTACCCGGTGTTTCACCTAAAGAGATGCAGGGAAAACCCTAGAAAACCTGCATCAGGTAGGTCGGGCATTGAGTACTATTCTCACGCCCTTCCGAATAACGGGAGACGAGTCTGCTGTGGGGTCGCAGCATTCCCTTCTCCGTTTCTCCACCAGTTTCAGGAGGCAGTTGGCCGACTGATCCAATGGGATCAGCGGACAGCTCGTGCCATATGCCCAAGGTCTTTGACCCCGGTACGTATACCTCCTAAAATAGGTGAAGGTGTCTCGGCATATGAGAACTTTGATAAAAAGTACCCAGAGAGAGTGCGAGGCATTCCCGAAATGATCAGGTGAGCCCCAGTCACTCTGGGCTGAAGCGCCTGCAAGAAAACTCCCGCAGCGCCCTGTGATGTATCTATAATAATTTACATGATTACTTGAAGAATATGTAAAGTCAATTGACAAACAATTTAAAAGCGAGAGAAACGACAAAGCTGTGAACATAATTATGTTATTGCAGTTAATTATATTTGTTTCACTTAATGTTGGCGGTGAAGATTAATAGAGTAATAAAGGTTAATTGGGGGGGGGGGGGGGTACGAACACACAAAAATTAGAGAACAAAATACGTAATACTTATTCGTCATTTATTTTTTTAAAACTATAAATTTATTTCTATAACCATTTTATAAAATTAATATTGCTATTTACACAAACCATTTGGGTAAGTTTTTCGGAAGTGAGCCGACTTTTTTTCCGTCATGATCTGCCCGGATTTGAAAAATATAACTTCAGAAAGAACCGATGTTGTGTGAATACCAAGTCTGAAGCTAAAAGATAAAGATTAGAATTTTTTCTCTCATCCCACCACACTAGAAGATCCAAGTTTCTTTATAGGGTGATTTGAGTACATAAAAAAATTATTCAAGAGGTAGAACAAACTATGTACATATCGAAAGGACAAAAAGACGCTGGGAATAATATGTTAACTATGGTTTTTTAAGGAAATCGTGAGAATAAAAAATCACTATTATTTTAGCAACAATGAAGAATTTACCATACTGTCTGTTATAAAAGTGGTTAAGCCCATCAATTTCAAAATTTAATACGAGTTTTATTGCGTAGTAGTTCTTGGAGAGTGCCGCTCACATCCGTTTTCGATTCATAATTTAAGTCGAATTTTACTTCAATCCGACGACTGAAATAGCTCACCCCGGAGCCGTCTCTGGGAAATTCGACTCAGTGGGCAGTTCCTTCAACACTCGACGACTCAAGCAATTTGCTCACGACTCTTAGACTCGCTCACAATTCTATGAATCGAACAGTGAGCCATAACTCTTTTTATTGACTCGTTTTAGAGAACGGTTCTTTGATAAGAATAGACTCTTTTAATCGATTCTCGGTTCTTTTGCCCTTCTCTGCAGGGAAATCACAGATACAACAATATTCGACTTTTAGTCACATGATCTTTGGTGAGCCAGACTCAGAAGATTTAATAAAATTAAACAAAAGCTGCTATAACAGTCTTCACTCTTGGTCATGTGAGGACTGCCTCACCCTTGTGCCTAAATGGGAACCGTGTAACTGACTCATCGGGATCATCCGCTGAACTCCAGTGGAAGATGGTCCTGAGAAAATGTCCTTTTGCTCTCTCAAGTCTCTATATCAAGAACAGAGCAGCTCATTACTCCTGAATGTACAGCCAAAGGCTGAAACTGGATATCTCTACACATTTCTTTTTCATCAAACCTGCATCATTGAACCTCTCCCGCCTCGCGTCTCGTGGGCTTCTGTTACTGAAAACCGGAGGATTTTGGCCTCTGTGTTTGCTGGCCACCCAAGATGGTGAATTGTGCTTACACCAAGGCAAAAAGCATAGTCCCTTCTGTTCTTAACCTTTCTCAGGAAAAGGTTCGAGCAAGAAGCTCGCGCCGATTTTCCACGGCCATTAATTTCTGCCAACACTACATCCTATGTGCCAATGATATTGTTGAGTTTGAGTAACTCAAAAGATACAATGAACTGAACAAAATTTAGATAATATTTAGAGGAATGTAATTAATGCAAATGCTTATTAGCATTATATTCTTACATCTTTTAGCAGGATCTCGTTTATTGAGGGTGGTTTCGTTTACAAAATTATGTGAATTTTATTTGCGTAAAAAGAATCTTATCTGTTACGCAGTGATCTTATCTTAGCGCACTGTCTTGATCTGCTGGTCTGGTTTAAAGTCTGCTTCTCCTAAGTGGTCTCGTAGTCTCGATGACGTCTCTCTCATCCTTCAGTCTAAAACTTCAATAAAAATTGGTAATTCCAATTATCTTATGATGTGTTTATTAACATGTCCCTCGCTCAATCTCTTTCACTTAACTCCACAGATGCTACCCCATAATTATTCAACTAAGTTCACTCTTACAGGCCACTTCGCAGATTACGGTTAATATTTTGCATCGTAGGCACCAACAGTGTTCATTTCCTGTGCATTTAAATACACTAAATATCTGTCGTCGACGGTGAAATTGTTGATAGTTATTGCGTCTTGACTTGTGATAGGAAAGCGAAAGCAAGATGAAAAGCATATCGCCGTTAGTACTGATAAAAATAATTTTGGTTCAGTC
This sequence comes from Eucriotettix oculatus, assembly GCA_034510155.1. Taxonomy (NCBI): domain Eukaryota; kingdom Metazoa; phylum Arthropoda; class Insecta; order Orthoptera; family Tetrigidae; genus Eucriotettix; species Eucriotettix oculatus. The sequence goes on along the minus strand of CM067377.1, from coordinate 101,970,047 downwards.
GCTTTTGTATGATTTATAATAAGAAACATCATACCGGAACACTATAGTATTAAAAAAAATTATCAATGATGCAGTTACATAAAGGTTATTTCTACAAGATCCTCTGGCATTTTGGTTAAGAATAAATCGTCTAAACTGTTAGAAGTCTGCTGTTAACATGATAGGAACAATTGTCTGTAATAGTTTGTAATGCACTGATGACTACATGAAATGTGACCAAGACACACCATTTATGACTCGCACAAAAAATTGGCAAGACAGTGTTCTGATGAAAGCCAATAATACCATCATAATAATCTCATCAGCAGTGATTCCAGTTTGAATTAAATGAGAAGTAGCATCCGGTTATTAGCGGTCTCAGGTTAACCCTCGATACCGGTTCGCCCACCTTCAGTCAAACTCTCCAGCCAATCACAGGGCTGACTATGAGAAAGCGGCGCAGTGGCCCTGTAATGGAACGCTACAAACCAGACTAATAATACAGCTATCATCTGATGATGGTGTTTGAGATGGTTGCCGAAACGTTGTATCCAGTGGTGGCCCGTTAGTTTTTTAAGATCTATATCTCTCCTCAACGAAGGTTGCATAAGATATTAATAACCTTTCAACAGCGATAGTGTTACCAATATTTCGTGGTTCGGAATATGCTAAACTTCTGATTCAGTCTGCATAACATGTAATAATTTTGGAATCAGAAAATTTTTCTACCAGTTGAAAGAGTTTTGCATTTTCCTACTTACACATTTTCAATAAATATAATTTTAGGAATAAACACAGATGATGACAGTATTTTACGTAGTTTTCGCAATATAACGATAAATGTTTACTATCTTTAAATACTACGCAAAACGTACAAATACTGTTTTAGATTTTAAAATATAATTAATTTTAAAATAGGATTTGTAATTACTAATTGGCTCGATTATGATTTTGTCGCCCGCTAACGGTGGAGTCATACGGCACGGCTACGAGATAAAGTAGTTAAAATAAGGATTACTTTATTGGCGTTACGGTGTCGCCCAGGATGCAGTGGCATACTGATCTTGTGCTAGAATCAAGATAGCGTAGACGTATTACAAAAACTTTCTCACACTCACAATTGGTTTGTTCAAGCCGAGGCATCCCGGTCATTTTTGCATCGGGGTCAGAGACCTTGGGCATACGGCATACAGGAAGGTCGGACTATTGAGTGTTTGTCTCACGCCCTTCCTAATTACGGGAGAGAAGTTTATTGTGGGGTCGCAGCATTCCCATCTCCGTGCCACGACCAGTTTAGGAAGCAGGTAGCTGTCTGCTCCAATAGGATCCCCCCCCCCCCCCCGGACCTTGCACCCCAAACATCGATATGTAACGACTGTAAAAACCAGAGAAGGTAAATCCCTTTTCCTATCTGGGAGAAATACCTGAGAGGGCCATGCTTGCAGAGGTTTTCTATTTAACAAACACAATGTGGAATATAATTTTATATTAATTTTCGTCTGGTATTAAGGTATCGAATTCTGTTCGAGCGACTGCTTGACAGTTTCAAAGGTGTCACTACACATGCAGCAGACGTCACGTATACACACAATTGTTTCCAAAACTTATGGTGTTCTGTGTGTTGCGATTACAGCTACACAGGAATGGAAAATTTGCATACAATGAATAAGCTGCCCTAAAAATTTCCATCAATCGTCTGCGGTGTGTCTGCTCGTCACATGCTCATCAAAACCGTAACTTGAGCTACGAAAAAGTATGACAAAGGTTCGGCGAGAAAAAAACTTTTCTCATAGATTTTATCGGTTGTTCCATTAACGATAATATACAAAATGAGAGGAAGAAGAAAGAAAATGTTCTACGTTTTACAAAATAAAAACAAAGAAAAGGTCGAGAATCGAAACAGAGAACATGAGAATGAATACAAAACACATACAACGAGGCGCATGATTGACTAGTTTTTTTTGTTTGTAAATAAAACGGATATATGACAAGAATTATACCCCCCCCCTCAAAAAAAAGACCTGTGCAGTTAGTTAACCGAAGTTTATATTTTAAGTCCGCATTACATTAACCGAGTGCTCAGCCGATCCTATGCATTGAGCCGAGTACTCGGCTAATGTAATATGCACCGTCAATACCGAGTGACTTGACGGAGAAATCGGATAGAAGAGCTTTCTAAACACTCGGCCGAGTGAGCCCCCCACCACCCGCGAACCGATTTCTATTTGCTTTCAAACCGGTTCCTCTCAACCAGCGCGCTCTACTCAACCAAGAAGTGCAAAATAAAATTAAAAATTTAAGATCGACACACAGCCAAGTATAGAAGACAGTTGAAGAAATCTGAAGGAGAATTGAATTCAATATATGCATCTCACGTGGAATGCAGAAAGAACTGGAATTGAGGGACACGGGGACTGAAATTAGAAATTCCTGTAAATGAATTGCTACTGAGCTGAAATTTTAATTGTGTGTTAACAACGCACATAAGTAGCAACGTACAAAGTTTTCTTTTTGTAAGCTTGTTTTTTGTTGTGATATTTGGAAAATTATTCATTTTATCAGTTGTCTGTATGATTTTCGAAATCGATTAAAACTGTGGGGAGAAAATATTTTTTTTTACTGAGAGCTTCATAGTGTTACTTTAAGATTAGCACTTTGAAACTTTTTTCACTAAAACTACTAAAACAATTATAAAACTAATACTTTATTTGAAGGTATTAGCATGTAGATTATGTAAAAACAGAATGAAGACAATATCTTTATATTTGTATTTATATTATATTATATTTTTTTGGTACCAGAAATCATGAAGCCGAGAAAAACAGTAATAATTTATTAGATTGAATCAAACATATTAATTAAAATTGTCCTGCAGCATATGCTACAAGTTCCTTCTTTTGTTTGTCTGCTTCATTTTTCAGTTACTGAATTTATAGGAATATTAATATAAAAAATTAGAAAATAGATTTATTTTTCAGATTTTAACCGAAATTTCATTTCCCGTGTCCCTTAAGGAGTTACAGCTATAATCTGAAAATCATCCAGTGTCTGTACACGTGTAATCACCACTCGCCACAATATCGCTCGGCCGATGACGAGATGACTAGGTCCAGTACTCGGTAGTTGTCATCCGGGCTTTAGTGACAACTTCATTTCATAGTCTGTTTGTGTTAACCAACGAAATTTGAGACATACTCATAAAAGATAAATGAACTAATCCGAACTCTTGAACTATTTCAAAGAAGCAGTTCAGTACAGTGAACGAACTATAACTGAACTATTATCTTAAAAGAACTTATTTGCCCATGACCAGTTTGAAGTATAGAAATAAATAATTTTGACTGTATAAAGGTTGAATTGTCTTTTATTGTAGAAATTGAAACACTCAAATTTTTCTACTCATCTCAACACCATTGTTCAAACCCAGACGAACGTTTTGGGACCCTGAAAATAACACTAGTCGATTAAATGGGAAATTTGGGCAGAACCAGTATAATTAAAGGATGGTATACTGGAGGGTGAGAATAGCTATGCTCGGCGTCGATCTGTTAGATTCGAAGGAATAGTGAGTGATCCTTATCTTTCTGTAGATTCAGCTCTGATTGGATCGGAGAGTGGAACATTAAGCCAGTCAGCTATCGCTCTCGTTTTTTTTCTTTTCTGAGTCGCTGTTCGCTCACGCAGTAAGAGAGCCCTTTGTGTCGGTTCGCAAATGGATCGCCAATCTCCAGAACCAAGCATGAAGCCGTTTATAGAATTTCCTTAAGAGTTGGCCTTATTATCAGATTATATTACACAATATATTATAAATATATCAAATTAGCTTGGAACCTGTGGTGTTCCTTGCGACACTTTCATTATGCAGCAAATGAAAGTGCACAAATCTCGTCTTCGTCTACAACATCCTGTAAGGAGTTCAACAAACATTCTTTGAAGTTTACATTTGACACTGTACTGTTGTATTGTGGGTTTTTCGTTTGTTCATGAGCAACGATGTAACCCATAGCATTGCCAGCCAATCACAGATGCCTAGTTTGTATTCGAACTTTATCAGTTACATTGTCGCTTGTTCTTGCTTAAGGTTTCTGAATCCTCGGCTCTCTGGAAATATCGGTTTCAAATTAATCCATTTCTCCTGCGTCTCCTACATTTAAAAAACTGACGTCATAAACTATGCACACAAATATTGTCACTACTACATTAAAATACTTCCACGTTTATGTTTTATGTCACTATGCAAATCGGTTCAATTTTACAGCATAAATTTATATGTTGATATCATTATTTCATGCTTAAAAGTCTTTTGAAAATTTATACACATTTAATTGATATACTTGGAAGAGTCAGTACATTTTCAGATTATAGCTGTAAGTCCTTAAGGGACACGGGGACTGAAATTTCGGACAAAATCTGAAAAATAATTCTATTTTCTAATTTTTTATATTAATATGCCTATAAATTCAGTAAACTGAAAAATGAAGCAGACAAACAAAAGAAAGAAGGTGTAGCATATGCTGCAGGACAAATTTAATTAATATGTTTCATTTTAATTTAATAAATTATTACTGTTTTTTAGAAAAAATTGTTTTTCTCGGCTTCATGATTTATGGTACCAAAAAATGTAATATAATATAAATACAAATATAAAGATAGTCTTCATTCTGTTTTTACATAATCTACATGATAATACATTCAAATAAAGTATTAGTTTTATAATTGTCTTCGTAGTCACAAATTTGAAGATATTCACTTGATTCTTTTTGTATATATTCTACATGCTTTAAATACAAATATTTTTAATTTAAAATAGTTTAGGGGAAAAAAGTTTCGAAAATGCTGTAAAGCGCCAATTTTTTAGTACTGAATGAAACTCTTAGTAAAAAATTATTTACTACCCACAATTTTAATAAATTTCAAAAATAATACTGACAATTGATAACAATGGTCAGCCCTCCATATTAATGTAAGAAAGGCTCAAATATTTTTAAGTACGTAACGCAAGTAACATTTTGATAACAGCCAAATTTTGGAAATATTTTTCACTATGTCTTAACAAAAAACAAGTTATAAAAAAATTTTTTTGTGCATTACTACACATGTGTGTTGTTAACACACATTTAAAATTTCAGCTCAATACCAATTCATTTACATGAATTTCTAATTTCAGTCCACGTGTTCCTTAAGCGACCAAGAGATTAAATAAAAACAGTACAGTACGTTAACAGAATCTAAAAAAACTGGGTACATTAACAGAGTGACAAATATTCCCAGTACTTTAATGAAGTTAAAAATTCCCCCAGATCCCTAAGTAATTCCATAACACCCACGGTAATTTAAAGAATTATCTTCATATGCTTCATAATTAGCAGGAAAAACTGGTTAAAATATCACACAATTGTTGTTAGTAGGTCATTTTTTAAATAATGTATTATTTAAGTCTACAACACTTTTATTCCAATTGTAAGAAAATAAATTACAAATTCTTTTTAATAATCAGAATAAACTAGTAAAAATTTCACACTGTTTTTGTTAGAAAAAAGTTGCAATAACTAATATTATTAACCTTACAGGTTTAAAAGGTCTTTCGCATTTTCTTTTTGAATCCTCCCATTTTTCCTTTGTCTGTAAATGAAAAAAAAAATCCCAGTTTTACTTACCTAGATAACTTAACCTCTAATCTTAAATCTTTTATTTTCCAAACTTTATACTGATGTAGTAAAACTGATGTAATAACATTGGCTTACCACTAGGCCACTATATTACTGTCTTCTATTATGACGAAAACCAGTCACGTATTAGGAGCTTTCTGAGCAACGGTTCCATAATTATGCTTAAAGTATGAATGGTTGCTCATCGTATAAATGAAATGAAAAAAAGATTTGGTGAAATAATTTGTATTGAATATATGGTTTTGAATTCAACTGAAATAAACCAACTTACGTACTTCAGTAAACCTTTAATATTGTTTATCACCATCCTTTTAAGGTATGTATTTTGTAGAATTGATAAAATGTGAGTGTGACACGTGTAACTAGACGCCATGTTGCAAAATTAAATATGACGGTACACCGTTGCATTGTCTGACTTAATGATTACGTCACATATCATGGCGTACCTAGTCATCGCATATATTTTTAACGACAATTTCTTCCACGTTTGTGATACGGGTTACTCACTCCGCCAGTGTTCTGTCTGGGATAGTTAAAAATATGTGCACCAAGCTTTGTTGCAATCTGTCCACGATTTAAATTAAATTTTTATAAAGATTTATAAACATACATAAATCGCGGTGCAGATTATTGAAGCTTCATTTAAATAGGGGGACCGAAAACGATTACCGTCCATTTTATTTTCATGTTACATACGTGTTATTACCAGTTTTGTCCCTGTTGATGTCAGATATGAGACGATAGTCGAATGCACCGTATCAATCACGCTTTCTTATCTAATAGCGACGCTCTATCAAAGTTTATTTTCTTAAATAGAAAAAATCAGTAAATATTATTAATGACCTCTTGGTCACATATATAGACCATTAACCCTTAAATGGTCACACCCTAACCTGTTAGCTTCAAATTAACCAGTACCTTAACCAGGAAGTAGTGTTTTAGGTAGTTCCCCAATTATTTTTATATCTTAGTTCAAATTTTTAATTCGTTTCTAGAATAGTAATCCATCAATCTGAGATTTCCAAATGTAAATAGGCCTACTATCTCCACGTTTTGTAATGCTTACTGCCGACACTAAAGCATGCATCATCAATTGGCATATATAAACACTAATGAAACATTTTCTTTATAAACCATATCCGACTTCTAACATCCAGACCTATATTCTCATAAATTCCTGTGTCATTCGTCACTGTCCACAGTTAGTTGTGTCCCATCTGACAACGCAGTGTTAGCGGCCAAGAAGCCTGAGAAAATTCCCACAAAGCAACGATGTCACATACTTGTGCTAACATAAAAAGAAAACATTTTAGCAAAATTTCAATTTTTTCAACTCAGTTATCAGACAGTGACCTTACTAAACCGAGCTAGACATTCTTACAATGTTGCGTATTTTTGTATATGAATATCACGGAGTGAATCTAAGCTGATATAGTAACTGTTTGTGGTAGTAAATTATGACACTTGGTTATAGTCTAAAGTACATTCAATTGGAAATGTAATATGATGTGGAGCAAATAAAATGATTAAGGAAGCCACAAGAAACAAGTATACAAAAAGATTATTTTGAGTATATTGAGTACACTGTATTCCAAATATGGAGTAGAACTGTAGGACCTCTCCCCAATTTAATTAGTATTTTAGAACTAATTAACTTCAGTAAAAATATTCGGAGACCGGCAGACAAGAGGTGGAAAACCCAGGATTAAGAAAAGGCGCCAGATTGCGGTGGAGAAATCGTATCCGCTCGTTATTTACAAGTAATAAGAGCAGTTTGGTCACCTGTGCGAAATCCCGTGCGTCGCGTAAAATTAATAACGATTGGTGAATACATGTCACGTGGGGTGGCATTTTCCCATTTAGAAGAGGAAAGGAGACATTGGCTGGGAGGTGACAAGGCGGTGATACAGTCAGTGTTGCTCGGAAGTTGGAAGGAAGAGGAAGTAGGGGCAGTGTGTGTTGGAGTTTGGAGAAAAGTGGTCAAGGAGAGAAGAAGGAACATGAACAATTAAATAGTTAGTGTGGGCTTGCAGCTAAAAAGAAAGAAGACGCTTTCGATAGTTAGTAGCCGCATTACGCATTACGGCACCACAGCCAAAACCTCCGAGACACGAAACTGGTTTGTGAGAAAGGTGAGAAATCTCAGTTTCCACCACCGCACAACACCCTGTGGGAGGAAGGGAAACTCACCACGAAGGAAGAAATCGTCTTCTACCAGCAAAAGAGGGCCGAAAGAAGGTTAAAACAGGTTCGTCCCGAAAGAACGAAATCTCTGCTACCTGTTGTTACCATGAGTTATACCATTGCTAATTAAATATTTAATTTCCATAAAAATCATACATTTGTTAATAATGATAGATAATGCAGGATCCAACAAGGAAATTGTGTTTTAATATATTAAAAATACAATTTTGAAAACTGAAGGGCATTATTGTTGCATTTTTTTAATCAGTGTCCTCCCAGTTTGGGCTTTAAAAGGGTATTTGTCCTCTTTCGTTAAGCCACACATTCCTCATGGATGTAACGACCACAAAAAAACACATACGCATATCTATTCCTGCATCTTCTTTACACACTTTATTAAACCAATGACAGTATTTTGGATGGTCCATGAATTTCAGTTTCATCTCACTAGGCCATATTCGATCCGCGTTACAAGAAAAGCGTTTCACTTATGTAGCTAAACAAATGTTATTCTATTGACAAAATTTATCATATGATCTAAAACAGAACAGTTGCATGAAATAATTGACGCCATGTGACGTTAGTATAAAAACATTAATGCGTAAGGAATACAAGAAACTTACGTAATATAATAAGGACGTATGGACGGCCAACAACAAAATGGCTGATAGTCACTGCGCAATAGCCGAGAGACAACAGTAATTGAAGTAGTTTATTAAATGTGCATGAACTGCCATTTATTTGATTCCCTCGATGGTTACCAAGAAATTGCTCCTTCACAGGACATATACTGGGGACCTTGCATTAATGTAACGAAAAACTTGATAAATTTACGATGTAAGTTTTCAAAATTCCAGTATATATTTTTTAAACAAACTCCACAAAGTTTTCGGATGAGTTATTTAGAGACTATGTTAACTATAATGCATGAATATATCTTTAAAGTGTGAAAATCTACGTAAAATATGTCATTTCAATTGCTGTAACGTCAATTGTGCGCAGTATTAAGAGCGGCTCGGAATAGGAGAAACCAAAATGAAGATAATGAACATGGAGCGCTCTATTTTTCTAAAACTAGTATCGTGACATGGAACGATTAATATAAAACTAAATTGTTATCATACACCAACCAAATACTGTGTCTATCGAACTTTAATACATTGTGTTGGGTAATAAATTCTGTTCCATCCAATAATTTACCGCAATGTGATATCTTTGATATTGTTAAATATATTTAAACTTCTGTGTTCTATAGCGAACTTTGTTATTTTATTTCTTATTTTAAATATAAATTTAACGTAAATTATCAAGTCAAATTTACGTCTGATAAAAGCTTCGCCCGAACACATGTAAATAATTCCCGGAATTAGCTTTCAGTCAATGATAGTCCACATTTTCCCAGAAGGGCCACTATCACCAGAGGATGAAAAGTTCTCCACCAACCAATTAGGAAACTGATAACAGATTTGGATGGTGATACTTAGACCAGTTTTCCACAAATTAGGTGAACTATAAGCAAAAGGGAGGGAGGAGAACAGCGAGGCAAAAATTGGTAGAAGTAGCAGAGAGACACTATTGGTTTAGAATTGACGGAGCAAGGATCGGGGAAGACGGAGAGAAAAAGCAGATGGATGTTCACGTGGCCGAATGAACCGGACTTTGCTCTCAGAGAAATACTGTTCTAGTAGTTTTTACGATAATTTTTAATCAAAATTCCTTTTTAGTTTCCGTACAGAAGCACTGTAACCTGGACTCACGTTGAAGCAGTCGGAAATATATTTTTAACTTTGCACTTTTCTTTTGTGTTTACATTCTTTCTCAGTCACATTCTCGTAAACTTACGTAAACTTTCTTTCTCAAAATAGAAACTCTATTACAAGAAAATTCAATAAAGATAATCCTGATATCATCAGTTTCAGCTGATAAGGAGCAGTCTCTAAAGATTGATTAGATGATCCTAATTCTTTTTCCATTACTTCTACCAAAATCTCTAATTCTATTCTTGATAAATTGAAATGTTAATTAGAATATTATCTTAGAATCGACCTTCTGCAATGTACATGAGTTTGAAAACGAAATATTCTTCTTTGCTGCCTGGGGCTTGAATGTTCTAATGCTCCATCCAAATTTGTGAACGAATCGGTTCAGTAGAACCGGATCAAAGAACTGGTTCAGTACGGTGAATGAACAACGAAAGAACCTAGTTACTCTATGATACCTGGCCAATCGAATATCGTTTAATGACGGTATTTAGTATATGATGGAAAATATTTCCGGGGACCACTATATAAACCATTTTCTGCTGATAGCCGTACCATGGAAAGCGAAAAAAAACACATCAATTGCTAACATGAGCAGTTGGTTAATAATAAACGAGTTTTCGATGTCGGAGTGTAAATAATTTGTTTATGAGGCGAGCGTTGTCGACCTTGACCTCCATTTACTACATCGAGATTCTGCGATCACAAGCCACCAATCACTTCAGTCTTCCAATATTTAGTCAATAATGTTCATACCTTTCGATATTTCACCAAAACATAGGGGAATATAGATAAAGTGGATAACCACTTGACCATCTTACAAAAGAGATAAAAGTTTATAAACACAACCTCTACATTGATCATGTGTAACTGCCCCATCACCACTCTTTCCTACCTACGTCTAACTTTCTTACTCTAATTTATTTATTTCTGTCCCTTTTCTGTTACACGCATCTCTGCGCCTCTTTCACAGGGATAAACCTAACCTGTTTGTTTGGGTTTCTCCGATATCCTTATATCAAATTTGCTTCTCATCCATCCCTTTGTCTATCTTACTCAGACAACATAATACGCGAAGAAACTCAATATTGATATATTATAAGTAAGTGTGAAAGTTAATTTAACGAGTTAGATATACAAAGTGATGTTTTCCATTTTTTAAACGTAGTCCCCTTTTAAATAAATACATTTAGATTATGCATTTTCCATCTTATTTATAACATCAATATATCAGACTGGCAAACCCTTCACATCGTGAAATAGAAGATGAAGGCGAAGTTCATTATCAGGTGCCTCTCTGTCTACAAGTCTCTCACTACGATGTTAAAATTTTACTAAATCCGCGATTGAAACATTTACAGAAAATAGGGATCTGAACCAAAATAAGTTAGTTAAAATAACAATCAACCGTCAAAATTAAGTTACAAAATAAATACCGCATAACGAGTTTACATGGTTTGCCCTGCATACTTTTTAACTCTAGGCTGTCTTTATCTCCCTTCAGCATTTCTCCCTCCAAATGCTTGTCATTAAGTTGATCGCTATCATGTAATGTGTCACACTAAAGGTCCATCTACTCCATGGCCCAAACTGGTCATTGTGTAGACGGGAGTTGGCTTGTATTGGCCGATATTGCTGAAGGTTGGAAATGAAGTTGGCCGACAGTGGTTTTCTCATACATCAAAGGGGTCCTATAAGCGCAAGCGAAGTGCGCAGTATCAAACGGGCCAATGTTTAATGTTTGTCTGACTAGGAGCTGAGTCAACAATGACTGACAGCTAATGTTTGGCCCAGCTATTGCCTCAATAGTGAAGAATGGCTATAAGAGGTTGCGCACACTTTATCGGCCAATAGTTTAATTCGATGCTTTAATGTGTACTCAACGTGAGTGCGCGACCCTAACCGATTCTAGTAGGCCGATAAACTGGCCGATTTTTAGTTGGCTACGCTACCCGTTTCCCATACAAAGTTGACCACCTATCGGCATTGCCTATTCAGTATGGTAATTCCGTCGGTGAGTCTTGAGGGGCGTGAACATTGTGTGTTCAATGTTTTAAAATAGTTTGCTTTTGACAATGACGTTAATTTATGACACGTCAATAAAAAGTTAAAAGATGAAGTTGAAAAGGCTGTGTATAAAAAGTTTTTTAAAATATTTGGATATTTACATAAACAAAAATCTATGGGAAGAACTATGTAAATTTTTTGTTTTTGAATGTATTGTAACGTTCTATCAGAGTAAATTGGATGAACCCAATATTCACGTTTTTCTTTTCCATCACTTTTCTCCGTCGTATTCAGCTACAGCAGACAAAAACATGCAATCAGCTGGTTAGATCGCGCTGCATGCGCACAACTTTAGGAACAATACCCGCTCATGTATTTTATAAAATACAGAGGGTGTAAAAAAGTGTCGAATATTTTGGAAGAGGTAGAAACCATCAAAAATAGAAAATGAGTCCAATAAACCTGGGAATTCATTGTGAGATCTGTACACTTGTTCATAGGAGAGTTTCAACCAAACAGTTGCTCTCTCCCCCCTCCCTGTCTCTCCCACTCTCTTCCTCCCTCGCTCTCTTATCCTCACTCGCTCTTACTCCATCACTCTCATTCCCTCGCTATTTCTCTTACTCACTCTTACTCCCTCCCTCACTCTCTATCACTCCCCCATACCTTCCCCCTCTCACTCTCTCTCCTTGACGCTCGTTGGCAACAGCTGCTCTCCATTCTTCTCGCTTTTCCCTCTTCCATTTCAGATCGTAGTATGTTCCATTTCAGATCGTAGTATGAGGTACAATTAATTTTTTCCAAATTTTGTTTAATGTACTCCAGCCTGGGCCTTCCTCTGTCATTATTGCTATCTACTGCCGCCTCAATTTTCTACTTCATCAGTCCAATCCGCCTGAAAATATGGCCAATCAACTGGGCACGTCTTATTTTTAGGTCTTTCATGAAGTATCTTTCCTTTCCAATTATTCCTCAACACTCTCCAGAATATTTTCTAAACTTTCCTGGAGCACCAGGATTCAAATGCCAAGTCCTCACTTTCCCTTTCCCCTATTTTCCAAGATACGCTGCCGTATAATGCAGTACTCTATACGTATCCCTTCAATACGTTTTCCCTCACTTCGAAACATACTGTTTGTAGTAAATGCAATCTTGGCCTGGGCTATTCTGCTATAGAAGGTGCATAATCCACATCATTAGTCTTTGCTAACATGACAAAACAATAACAAGAAATTGATGATAATGAGTCCTATTAATATTTGTGGTAGGATGTGCGGACCTAGTAATTTTTCACCAAGAACGCCTGCCCGTACGTTGGTGGAGAACTGATGTTAATGTAGTGTTTCTGCTACTGTATAGTAATTTACATAGGCCATCTTCTGTGAACCCTACTACGTTAGTAAATAAAATCTTCGACGAAATGCTTGTAATAGTCAAACACATCTACTCGGGCTTTTGGCGGTGCGGAATCAAAAAACGGGAGACAGCATTTGAACCAGGGGCAATGAAAGCTAGACTCCGCGTCGCGCCTTGGGAGTTTCCCAATTTTTGGGAGAGCTGGTGGCATCGGGTGGTGTATATCCTCAATTAGAACCATAAATGTTATTTGTGGATATCCATCCACGTGGACTGGAACAGCTCCTGAATGTGCTCCCGAAAATGAAGTCCAAGAAAATTATTATCGGCCCGGTTCCTGCCAGATTCGACGACGCCGCAGCAAGTAGGAAAACCGACATCGAAAACAGGCGCCTTATGGACATCGATTTCAAGAGTTTTCCAAATGTGAGTATTGTAGATCTTTTTCAAAATTTAATACGTTCTGACTATACCAGGCATGGTTTACACATGAATTACGCTGGTAAGAACGCGTTTGCAAAGAATGTCTGTAGTCAAATGTCTTGCGTTTAGCTCTGCAGCCTTTCAACGCTTCTGCAGTAATTCTCCTGTCAGCGTATCAAATGTAGCCAATAATTTGTTAAAACCAGTTAAATTAACTATTTGTCACCAAAATATTCAAAGTCTCAGAAATAAAAATCTAGAGCTAGAAGCTACGTTGCCCCTTCAGGACGTAAAAGTAGATGTTCTCGCGTTAACCGAACACTGGCAAAATTAGCAATTAGCTCAACTGTCGAAGGATACGTAAGAATTTCGAATTATAGTCGATGCATAATGAAGAATGGTGGCTCTTGTATCTACGTCAGTAAGAAGTTTGCTAATCACTGTAAAGATAGACCTGACATTCGTGCCTTGAGTCTGGAGTGTAAATTTGAATGTAGCGCAGTGGAACTGATATCCGAGAAATCTAATAGAAACATAGTGATTTTATGTATTTATAGACAACCTGATTATGAATCGGAATCGTTTTTCAGTCTTTTAGAAACAGTTTTAAGTAGAGTTAATGCGGAAAACAAACAAATTATAGTTGCTGGAGATTTTAAGATTAACTTCCTTGTTAATACCCGGAAGAAACGCCAGCTAGAAAACTTGTTATTTTCATTTGGTATTTCCTTAACTTCTCAAATTCCAACACGACAAGGAAATTGTATTGATAACCTTGTGAGTAACTTAGACAATGATTCTTACAGGGTGAACGTAATTGAAACTGGAATTTCGGGCCATAAAGCACAATTTATGTACATTAAAGAAGATTCAATTAAAATTATAAATCCAAACCGATGGTTGCGAACAAGAAAAATCTGCCCAGAAAAATATCGATTAATTTCAGATAAATTGTATGCAATTGATTGGCTCCCTTTCCTAGATAATAGCAGAACTCATAACTTAAATACGATTTTTGAAAACTTTCTAAATGTTTTTGTATCGATTATTGATGAAGTAGCCCCCATTAAATTAAGTAGATCAAATCACGTTAAGTCAGTAAGTTGGATTACGAACGGTATCCGAATATCGCGGAATAAACTCTGTTACTTGAACAAACTTAAACATACTTCTGAATCTCCTAGTTTAATAAATTACATTCAAACTTACAGACGTATATACAAGAGAGTGCTCGTGGCCGCGAAAAAACTCAATACTTCCAGATAATAAAGTCAAAGCTACCTGGAATGTAATTAAAAATGTGACTGGAAAAGGTACCAGTAACCATAAAGAAATTGCGCTTGTAGATGGAAGTGAAACTTTTGGTGGTAGAGACGCGGCATGCAAATTCAACTCGTATTTCGTTAATGTTGCTAACTTTCTGGCTAAAGATAATTCTGTATTTCATGATAATGATTTCTTAAATCTGTTACAAAATTCCGCTACGGAAATTACGAATACTATATTTATGCAACCAATAAATAAAGCTGAAATAATTTCAGTAATTAGAAATTTGAAATGTTCCTCAGCAGCAGATATGTATGGTATAATGGTTAAAGAATGTGCTGTTTCTATAATTTACCACTTAAAGTAATATTTAACAAATGTCTTTCCGCTGGAATTTTCCCCGATGCGTTAAAAATAGCCAAAGTAATTCCCCTGTTTAAGAAAGGATCACCATTTGATATATCCAATTACAGGCCCATTTCTCTCCTTCCTATTTCCTCTAAAATATTTGAAAAAATAATTCATATTAGATTACTTAATTTCCTGAATAATTATAAGATTTTATCAACAGCGCAGCATGGCTTCCTTAAAGGAAAGTCCACAGATAGCGCAATGTACGACTTCATTCAAAATATCCAGAATTCATTGGATGAAGGACTGAATGTAGCTGGCATTTTTGCTGACCTCTCTAAGGCTTTCGACGCAGTAGATCACCAAATATTAATAAAAAAGATGGAATATTATGGAATTCGGGGAAATACGCCACTTTTACTAAGATCGTATCTTACAAACCGCAAACAGCAAGTAGTAATTGAAACCAAAGACGGCCAATTTCACTTATCCGATTGGGAATTTATTACATGTGGTGTTCCTCAAGGATCAATTCTTGGGCCTTTACTTTTTATTCTGTACATAAACGATCTTCCAGGATACGTAAATCCTCTAAAATCGATTCTCTACGCGGATGATACAAATATAATTATTGCAGATAAAAACTTCGATAATCTGATTAAGAAAGTGGACAACGCTCTGAATGATCTAAATATTTGGTTTAACGAGAATAAATTATCCCTCAACCTAGATAAGACTAAGTTAGTTCAATTTAGTGCTGATGATAGTAATAGACCAGTAGACAAGTTCTCAGCTAATGCACCTTTCCTCGGCATTCGGATTGACGATAAATTAAAGTGGAATGACCATATAGATCTGCTTGCCGGAAAACTAAGTTCAGCTTGTTATTCTCTGAGAACGCTAATGCAACACGTTGACACAAAGTACGTCAATTATGAGCTATGGCATCTCTAATTGGGGAAACTGCTCCAGGAGTAATGAAATATTTAAGTTGCAAAAGCGTGCAATTAGAATACTTTCTAGCACGAATTCTAGATCGAGTTGCAAACCTTTCTTCAAAAGTTTGCAAATACTTACTTTACCAAGCGTATATATTTATGAAATATTAAAGTTTGTAAAGCGAAACACTAATTTGTTTCAAACAAATGGCGAGTTTCATGAATACGCGACTAGAAATCGTTCAGCTCTAAGGTCGGACAAGCATCGCCTTGCTCTATACCAGAAAAGTATTCACAATACCGGGATAATTTTATACAACAGCCTTCCGCCAGAGGTTAAAAATAGTACCTACAAAAGCTTCGTGAAGCAGAGTAAAACTATTCTTTTAAATGGCGCGTTTTACTCGGTGCAGGATTTTCTTAATCGTCCTTCTAGTATTTAAATCAAGGTTCCTGCAAAAAGTGTTGAATGAGCTGCCTTATAAAATAGCACATCACATCTCTTAAAATTTCTATTCAGTTTTTTTCTGCTCTTTTGTTTGTTTGTTTCATGTATTGCCTGGAGCTAAGACAGAGGGAAGGACAGTTTCCTGGTCGCAGAGCTCCAAGTAGTTAAAACTCCATTGTGTGTTCCTCAGTGTGTGCTTGTTTGTGTTTCCCAGTGTGTGTCCGTGTTGTGTTTATATTGACTTTTGTCTATATACACTTTCTTTTACTAATTTATTTTAAGTTTATTTGTCTTTAATTATTTACTTTATTTTGTTCATTTTTAATTTTTAATGTATGACGTATCCTATTTCCTCAATCGAGGATTAATGGAAACAACAATAAATCTAAATCCCTGCCACTTTGGTGATAAAAACTAAAGAAGTTAACAGGAGATTTTAAAAAGGCTGGCAGAGAGATTTTGAAGAGAGATTGTGTGAGAGCGTTGATATGAGAAAAGATAGATCGATTTTAGAGAGATTTACACAGAATATTTTTGGACAGAATTTTGGAGTTGGTGAGAAATTCAGCTTGGAGCTTGCCTACGCTAATATTATAACTCATGACTGTGGTTCAAATTGTGACAAGGGAGATTTTGAAATTCGTACTGGAACAGGAAGAATAGGAGGTCGGCAGCTGTGATCTGGAGAGAGGACGACCCAATTAGGAGGAAGGAGCTCGAACCTGCACTAAGCCGACACGTTAATTACCCCTGTGACTCTTTGCTGATTTTCTGTGCTGCCAGATCTGAGTAGATTTGTGTAAAATATTTTTCTTTATGAGAAGGCCCATTAATGCGACCCCGATGTTAGAGAATGAATTGTTTAAGTTTAAGGAACTCATATGTATCATGTTTGCAAATATATATGTAGTTGTAATTGAAGAAAGACGTGCCGGCATAAGAATAGAAATATTAAAATTGTAATTATTAATGTAAATATGTTTATTGGATCAAGTAATTTATTGTCTTTCTTTTATATTTTACAAAATATTATTATTAGTATATCAATATTCAACTTAAATAATGAATATCCCCTTATATTCATTATAAGCTGTACACTTCTGAAAGAGCCATTGACAGAACTGCTATCTCTTCTGGCCGTAAGTGTCTGGACGTGCTGAAGATGGTATGGATGCAGCAATTGTTCATGACTTTATGTAGTACCACTCAGACAAGAGGATGACTCACTCCTGCTTGCTGCTGTTGCTAATCGCCCCACTCTTTCATCCTGTAAATTTAGCACCATCTGAGGCGTGTGGACTGACCAGCGCATTACACTGTTCACCTTGTGGGATGCTAGAGAATCTATCATTAAGACATATTCACAACCAAATGTCTTCAGTCACTATGGACAAGTGTACAGATTTCAGAAGTATGTGTTTCCGGACCCATGTTTTTTTTTCTTGTTTTGACGGTTACTACCTGCTCTCAAAATATTAAAGACCTTTTTAACACCCTGTATATTAAAACACGCTTCAATTGCGTCGTCAAATAGAAATATAACTGGAGAAATAAACTATTCCTGTAATATTAAATATTGTTTACAAAGCAAAAATAAGCCGAGGTCTCAAGTAGATATGTATCAAGTTAACCTCTTAATTTCACACTCCAGTGGGCACACAGTAGTTATATCGTCACTCAATGCTGCTCAGTTGCCAAGGTCATCACCTATGAATGTGAAGGATTTAGAGATTAAGAGACATTGTTTTAGTGAAATGTCCTGAGTAAGTTCTCGGACGAAGGACGAGATTGAGTCCAAGTTTCTTCCGAAGTTACGTATTTCAGATTGCGAGTGCTAAAACGGGACCACGGGAATAAAAAAAAAATGAGCATTCATTCCGTACCTATGAGTGGTGTGCATATAATATGAACTGGATGAGATTGGAGAACTATCTTTACTTTGTGAGTATGAATCGAAAAATTAGTATGAAGACAATCGCGTTTCAGTGTGTTGCTCAGAGATGGATGAACTTTTTAACATAAAAATTACGTATTCCTTAAATTATACGGTAATTATGACGAGCGTAACAGGTTTGGTATGCAAATGAAGTAATCCGCTGTTTTCGTGCGTAGTCGAGTTTGATCCGGTCCGAGTCGCTGTTCTAAGCTTATAAGCAGTCCTTATTGATTACTAATGACAATAAATTAGGTAATGGTTTTACTGACTAGTGATCTAAACATGGGCAAAAGTCACTGAAAAGTTTGACATCGCACGAGAACACTTTTGCTGTAAAATTACACTTAGGCAACCAAAATGTTTACAGTTTCTTACTGCTTACCCATATTTTGTACTCTGTTCAAAATGCTGTAACCAAATATTTCGCGTGGTAAAGAAAATGCCATTCCAGCTATTGAGTATATGTGTGTGCAAGGAATTATTTATTCTCCAAGTAGATAGAATGAAAAGATTACAAATTTCAACACATGGGAAATAGCGCCATTTAGAATATTATATAATGAAATTAGTGGCAAAAAAACTGTGGGAAAGTTAAGGCCGTGGTTTGGATAGGTCATGAAGAGGATTAATAATGAAGGCCAAGGCTCGACATCGGTCTGTAGCGCCATAGAAGATGTCTTGAGGTGTTCAGATTTACTGACGGTTCAGTCGACTATTCACAGATCAATGAAACATCGCTCTTTCACCAACCTCCCAAGATCAAATGCTTGCGTGACCTACATTACTCGGGTCGATAATAGAAAAATGGAAAAAAGTTGTGAATTCGTACTGTCAGATACTTCCTAAAATGGTAAATAAGGAAAAGTTTTGACATTTACTACTGAACACGAATTTCAGGTTCTTCGAAAAAAATTTGCCCTGAAAATCGAACATTATGGAAACTATTCCTAATGCTTCAACTAATTGTGATTATTACCAAACTTTTAACATATGTAAGCACACAAATAATAATTAAAACCATTGTAGGCTATTATAGATAATATGGAATGGAGAGTAAAAAATTAAGAAAGCGTACAAAATTTGTAAAAAAAAACTAAAAATTATTTATACCAAAGAAAACAATCAAAATATTATCCAGTTCATTTACACAAGTTACAAATGTAAGAATCTGTCTCTCTGCACCAGTGCAATCAGTGTGGACCCACAGAGAGCAAACAACTCATTTCAGTTAGATCCGTACCGCTGTTCTCTTCAGAATTATATAAACAATATATTCTGCATCGTCTGGTATTGTAGAGAGCACGAAATCCAATTCGGACGACCGATTGGAATTCCTCATCAGTCCTCGAATCTCTCCCAGAATTTCCTGTTGGATTTCATGGGAAGTTTCTTTTTTTGCCGGGAGGCCTCTTTCCTTTGTTTTTGGTCTTCAAATTCCCCTTTCCTTTTTGAATGTATCTTGGTGAGCTCAGCCTCCAATTAGTTTTTACAAGGAGAACGGGTTAGAACAGATCATGTTCCTAGTTTGATCCCTTTATTGGAAGTCTTTTTCTTCGCTGTAGATGGCAAAGCTCTTAGGGTAGAACCAAACAACCTTGATTGGGGATCGTCAGCTTTTGGTGATGTCGGGTATAATAAAATACTGGTATTCCACATAACCCGACTTTAATTTTTAGAAAGAAATTGCTATACTTTGGTTGGTATTAGTCAGAACACGAAATGACAATTACATTGTAAATTGTTTGTATTTGGGCATATGCAACCTGTCTGGAAAGTTCTGTGAATGACGTCATACAAGCCACGACACTACCGAAAACATGTCTGAACAAGTTCCCAAGCAGCGGCGCTGTATGTTGCTGGTGTGTTCACAGCACATTCTGAAGCGAAGATGTAGTGTGCGAAGGTCAAAACCAAAAATGATCAACGAACGAATATACTGTTTTGTTTCTAACTTTGAGAATCAGCAACTAAATCCGTGAAATGCGGACTACACTTTTCGAAACACGTGCTGTCACTTTGAAGTGTGCTCACTGCAATTGCACACACTTCGGACAACGTCCAGAAAGTGAAGGAACCTTTGTCTCAGGATAGTCGTGCGACAGATATTGATTGCAGAGGGAGTGGAAATTAGTAGTGAGACGGCCCACCTCAGGATTTTGATAAACGCAAGCCTTGCTGAAGGCTCGTGCCCCACATTTTTGACAAACCATCATCACGCGCGACGAGACATTGAAATGAATAGGGTGGGATATTTATTTAATTTAATGAAATATTACTCTTTTGACTGAACTTCCGTTTATAATATATATAAAAAACAATTTACTTTGCACTAAACAACTTTACATCAATATTACAATTTGCTCATTTTCAAATTTTAAGCTGGCAATTCTTTCTTACTTTAATACTATAGATATATTTACGAAAAAATGAATACAAAAAAGTTTCTCATGACTAAATTCTAAATCTCTACACTCAGGGTTGTATGATATAGAGTAAAATATTTCACACAAAATATACTCGGACCTGGCAGTATAGAAAATCAGAAAAAAAGATTACAGCGGTTTTTTCCATGTCAGCTTAGTGAATCTTCCAGCGCCTTCCTAGTTGCAATTTCCTCCCATTTGGGTCGTACTCGATCACGCCTGTGAGCCGCCAATGCTATTCTTCCTGTTACAGCACAATTTTCATTTTTATCCTCGGCTCTTCGGACTACGTGTCCGATAATGTGATCGGATCGTCTCCACAATATGCTTCTAATCTCCTCTGATCAGCCGATCTTGCCTCCTCAATCTCCCTAGCCTAATTTCAAATTATCTGTCCAGAAAATCTCTCTGCAAGGCTTCCCCATTCCTTTAATTCATATCCCGAAGGTTGCAGGGATGCATATTAACCAACCAAATTGATCGTTACTCTTCTCTGGGAAGAAAAGTTTGCCCTTTTCCCTCCCCCACGGTTTCTGGGGGGAAATCCTTACTTCCCAGCCTCCGTCTCCTAATTCCAGCGGCTTGTTTTTCCAGACTATTTCATAACACTTGAAGCTCTTCTATAATAAGTCTTAGAAATCTAAGGAGAATTCACACTGTTTATAGACAATTATTATAAAGATTCTTATATTACTAAAAATATAATTGTTTCTAAGTTTATATGTTTGGTGTAGCACATGAGCACGTATGCACCATCGGGCACTGATATGTACAGGGTGTGATAAAAAACCTTGATGGTAACTGTATATTACGTTCGTAAAGCTATAATTACTGTTTTTAAGAATGAGGGCGTTCCGTCAGAATTCCCTTCTGATGACAATATTCTCCTCCGCCTTATCCTTCAACTTCTGCGCTCCTCGTACGACTTTCTATTTTCACGAGGTATAACTGTTATCATAAATTCACTAATTGTATCTTTTTTGCATACTGAAACATGTGACTTGATTTACAATATTAACAGATTTCTATTTTATTAGAGGACTACAGCTGTCTCACACCAACAGTATTCCTTCTTCCGAGGTTGCAAGTCACGTTTGTACCAATGTTGGCTGAAATTTATTTAGGCGTTCCAGAAATACACACACAGACACTTGAACTCTAGCTTTGATTGGCAGGAGGTTAAAATCTTATATGATGAAAGTACCGTTCTAGATTAATTTTTGAAATTATTATTTTTTAATTGCAAATTCAGTAATTTAATGTGGCCATATGCGAACTTTTTCTTTATTCCTTGACTCAAGCGGTCCAATAACGACGCATACTAGACTCAATTAATCGATCGTCGTCTTTCAAAATGATTTATGTATCGTGCATCCCAAAACAAAACACCGTGGTTATCACTTTCCCGACCGGTTCCACTGCCTTCCCCTTATTCGGAGTCGGTTAGCCTGCAGAACCCTACTGTTCTAATGTAGCGGTGGATTCATGATTCATCAATAGTTATTTATCATAGAAAACTGTCAGGATTATGACGAGAAAGCACTAAACCAGCCTCTAAATAGACCACGATGTTGCGTTTATTAACCACTGCAAGCAAACGCATCTAAAATAGAAACCACTGACCGATGGTGCATGCTTCTGCCCTCAGCTAGTTTGCGAAATTTGACACGTCGATCATTCAATACCATATCATGTATTTTATGGCTAATTTCTCGTAAGGTCACCTCCAGAAGGCATGTCAAACGATGTTCAACAACTTGTGGATGTGCGACTTCGTTTAAACTCATTCAACAATTATAAACGAGTTTTAAATTGGGTAGATGTGCCATGAACTTCAACTCGACTTTGATTTCTTCAGTTTCTCTACCTGATGTCCGAAACACATTTGCTTTCGTTTTTTAAGAATTAACGAATCATCGACTTTGACTGTTAGTAAACATTACACTATCCAGTTTCTCTCTTACACGATCAATATTACAAATGAATACCTTATCTAAAATTTGGCCATATTTATAAGTTAATTTTTAAACTGACAGACGTTAATGATTATTATAACTTGGAGTAGTTCCCCGTGGGGAACGTCCATGACTCGAACGCCTTTCCAACCACTTCTTGAACCATATTTTTATTTATTACCTTGAGTGCCATACCCAACACAATTAGAATAATAGATTCATTATCACTCGTTGTGTGACAGAAATCGTGCGTCCTTGAAAAAGCATGATCGTAACGGGCACAATACTGATCAATATTATTGACACGTGACGGGCCTTCAATATACCAGCGTCAATAATATTGAATTGAAGAAGGATGCTGACAGAGTAATAAAAGCAAGACAGTTTGGCGCCGCTCTGGGTTTTCTAAAATCGTTGAGACTCTGCGACACCTGGCTGTGACGAGTTCTGGTATTTTTCCCGAACATCCGTGGTAAGTGGGGTGGTTGACCCCTCCAAAATTCTAAAGGTAAATGCTTTTGATTGGAGAATATTTAATCCCCGAAGGATATTACATAATGAGGCGGGGAAAAAATATTAACAAAACAATAGACCAGCTTCATAAAAAGGATTTGGTTAATAAATCATATTATATCAATTAATAAATGCAAATAGATATATTCTTTATTTAAAACCATATATCCATTTGAGATCGAACAACCCTTAAGTCAAACAATTTAAAACTAATCTATTTCAATTTACATTATATTATAAAGAAGAATTTGGTAATTCCTAATTGAATTTTTCTCTCTCAAAAAGGTTATTTTCAATGGACCAACACAATTGGACACAGATCTGCTCGTTTCCTAGATTAATTGAAGTGAAAGCAGAAACTGTGTAAAAGGAATAGTAATTTACTTCATTTGGACAGATTTGGGAAGCTACGGATTGCCGCCGTACTAACGGCTTAAACTGGTTGAAACTTGACTATCCGAATAAGGCAGATCAATTGCTTGACAATACGGTAAAATCGCAATGTAACCTATCAGAGTATTCTCCTGCATTCCCACAGCTATAATTTCCGTAACGAACTGCAAAATTTAACTAACGAGAGACATTGTAGTCCACACAGCAAGCTAGTCAAGAAATTGGCAGAGCAATTTAGTTTACAAAGGCAGAAGTAAATAGGTATTTATTGGCCAATTTGATAAATTAGTTATTCAAGTAATTCTATACACTATAGCCATATAAGATATAATTACATAAAATTGTAATAAAAATCATATCTCGTTTGTTAGTAACAATAACATCTGAACAAGCTGCCGAAATTGTCCCCTGAATTATTCCCCGATTTAGCCAGAAACGAGTAATTTTCTGAAAAATTATCATGTTACTTTCTTGACAACGAAAATCAGTTACAATGACATGTTATTCATATTTTAGAAAGGCAAAATATACTATCAGTTTTTATCAGATTAACTGACATAATTGACCAATCATTACTAAAAGAATTATTTAATACCGGCAACTTATCCATACTGATATATTTGCAGTTTTGGAACTTATTTCCATCTTTAGATATTTATAGTGAGATTGTTTAACTATTCAATTTATTAGAAAACTTTGCAAGGGTTGAGTACTTCACAAGGCGCGGTGTGCTTCTTGCAATGCCAATATGTCGATGTGCTGATCCCTGACGTGTAATCACGAACCATACAGGTTTTAGAAACGAGATGGTTCCACAATTTAAAAATTTGGACAACACAAGATTGACCTGAATAATGGCATTTCGTGGTCGATAAAACTGATACTTTTATTAAGAAGATCCAAATGTAAAAATGTCGACTGGACCCGGGAACCCCCGCTTACCGTGAGGATGTTACGTAACCAGGCCGAATCTACTCCAGGATTCGATGTGACATCTTGTATCCCTAAAGCTCAGGTTCACGTACAGTTGTATTAATCGCATCCTTCACAGCCAAGATCTAAGAAAGCAGCGAAGAGTGAATATTGTGTAAATTGATCAAAGGTGCACGAATTTCAATTTAAAGAGAGAATTGCACCATCGTTGGTTGTGAAGACGAACGTTCGTGTGAGATGTGGACATAACTCCTCCTGGTGGCGATACATGGAAGAGGGCCTGAAGAGACGACGGCGAGGGTGGCTGACTACGCCTACAGATGAACGAAAGTTACACTGAAGATTCTCACAATTTAACCTGAGTTGAAACAGATCCAATCGTTTCTTACGGCTAGCCAGATGGTTTCTTTATTTATTTTAATTTTGTAATTGTTTTATTTAGATCATTGGCCAATAAATACCCTCAAATGTCTAGCCACGTATCATTATTAATGACGATGGCTTTAGTTAATATATTTAATTGTTTAAAATCAAATGTACATGAAGTGGGAATCCTGCACCATATCCTCGAGTTTTTTTTTGGTTAACAGGCTACATGAGGGTGATCCTGAAACAGGCAACTCCCCTTTAATAGCATAGGAAGGGAATTGAAAAGGGGGGATGCGGACGGTAGGGAAGGTAGCTAAGGGTTAACTAGGGCCTCCGGGCTGTGGTCTAATGATCCTACCCAGTGTTTCATCTAAAGAGATGCAGGGAAAACCCTAGAAAATCTGCATCAGGTAGGTCAGGCATTGGGTACTATTCTCACGCCCTTCTGAATGACGGGAGACGAGTTTGCTGTGGGGTCACAGCATTCCCTTCTCCATGTCTGCACCAGTTTCAGGAGGCAGTTGGCCGACTGATCCAATGGGATCAGTGGACAACTCTTGCCATATGCCTAAGGTCTTCAACCCCAGTACATATACCTCCTAAAATAGGGGAAGGTGTCTCGGCATGTAAGAACTTTGATAAAAAAAAAACAGAGAGAGTGCAAGGCATTCCTGATATAATCAGGCGAGCCCCACAGTCACTCTGGGATGAAGCACCTGGAGAAAACTTATCCAGCGCCTATCCTTTTATATCCTTGAGATCGAACTACTAATTTTTACTGCTACAAACATGTCATCGAAATTCGCCCATTTTAAAATTAAAAATTACTGTTGCTAACTGCACGAAATAACATCTCTCGATCACATACCTGTGAGTTCTTCTACACATGTTGTTTAGGGGTTCAATAAGGATCTAAAACTACTGCGAAGTGTCAGGTTTGATATTTGAAGAAAACTTTCTTTGTTTTCTCTACCATTGCCCCTAAAATACGAAGGCTCTACAAAACCAATGGTGGTAGAGTTAACGCTTAATTTCAGCGTTCAGTTCAATTAATATGGGAAATGAGAAGATCTGTGTTCAATTCTGTCCGTCCATTGAAAATAACTTACAGTGCTACAATGTTTGCTTTATGGGTGCTAACTAGGATCAAATACTTGACACAAAAGTTAACATTTCACAATTTCATGGAACAGTTGAATCTAAAGAATTATGTCAGTCAATATTGTTCAAGAGTAAGTCCTATCAGAGTACTGGTTGATAACTTCTTGTAAAAATTGTTACCATCTAAATTTAATTAGAGCATGTGGGCATGATTCATGAAGTCAAGTATAGGTGATTCAATCAATTGGAACTCATTAAGCACATGCTTTGAAACAACATTTCCTGTTAGCCGTAGCTGCACTGTGCCTGCCTCGGTTTCTCCAGATGCAAGAAGTTAAGGAGCTTGAAAACATGAGTGTTCCAAACTGCAACATGCATTTCATTGTATTTATTCATTCTAACCAAATATGGTGGCCAAACCAAAGACTTCACATTTTAGCAATGTCAAGAGTTCAGAGGTATAGTAGTAAAGAAAAGTGAATGAATCATAAATCAAGTAGAAATGTAGAGCAAGGAAAACAGAGACAGGGAGCAAGATATAGAGGGAGTCAAATGAGAAAATTAAGGCATAGGATCGAAAGGTGGAAGAAAAAAAGAGAAAGAAAAAAGGAGGCTGGATTGTAGAAATAGGAACAACCAAAAAGGTATAAAAACATTAAAAAGATGACTAAGTCAAAATAATAATAAAGTACATAGAAAAGAGAGGACAAAAATAGACTTTGACTTACCTTAAATTGATATGTATTGACTGGCAGGGAAGTACGAAAATGTGAATTTTCGAAAGTTTAACACCCTTCTTGAGTGACTGGTTGCATTTAGACACTTTGTCTGAAGAAAGTGTACAATACAGTATATTTATTATTTGTTTTTCTTTTTCTGATAACAAATTTTCTAAGTAACTTGGCACTTCACAAAAAAAAGCAGATTAAATCTTTCTAAATCATGTGGGAATCCTAAAAATGAAATAACCTCTATTGTCCATGACACTGACTTTCTTTTAAGGGAAACAATATAAAAATGTGTTAGCCTCAACTGCTCTTCATACAGCTGTAACTATAACTAATAACAATAAATAAAACTCTGAAAAGATCTCATTCTACAATGCTATGAAATATGGCATTGACTCATTATGTAGAATATTACTAGGTTGCTCTTGCTTTATAAACTTAAAATAAACAAAAAATTTTGTTGTTCCCTAAATATGACAGGTATTACAAACATTCCTGCTGTTAGCTAGGAAAAATAAATATAGAACATAATTTTACAGTAAGAACTTGTGTATTACAATAATTAAATATGATTTATGCAGGCCAGGTAAGAAAATGTCATTAAGAATTTGTAAAACTTAGTTTCAGTTAAAGTGCATAAAAGTACAGGGAATTGTCCCCACAGGCATTCTAGATATGAACACAAGGGTTCATGTTTTCTGAAATATCCTGATATAAGTAAAAAAGTAAGGTCCCAGAGATTTGTTAAAAAGTGAATCTACTTTATTTACTCATTTAGTTTCATTTCTAATTAAAAATACATAATAAAACTTTAAACAATATGGTGTAATTTATATTGCTAGAGCTTATATAATGTTGTATATTCTAACTCCATATAAAATCAATTATAAATAAAATATTGAGCTTAATCTGACTGAATGTTATTAATACAAATCTAAATATATATGATTATAATATTTTTTGTAGAAGGAACTGAAGAGAGTTTGAAAATAGGGAACTAAACATCTCAAATTAAAATTCTATTTCTGACTTTTGGTCATTTATTGTATTCTATTTATAAAAGCTGTTATATCCAAAGTCTGTTAATAATTAGTATTGAAGTAACTATACTAATTATCTATAAACCATTTAACTTGTTACTGTAAGCCTTGTCTTGCCCTCAACATTCTATGTCTTGCTCTGGAGAAGGCCGCTAGTACAGCCTCAACACTGGACAACAAGGCAGAAGAGTTCAATCCAACAAATTGGTCCTTACATGATGAAGATTTGTCTGAATGTTGGACAACATTCAAGCGTACTTGTATTTCACCGCTAGTAATTGTTTGAATTCCTAATTTTCCCAGTACTTTATCCTGCATCACAATCAAATACAAAGAAAAAAAGATATAGACACAAATATAAGATACAAACACACAATGTAGGAAATTGGCATACTAAATGTATTAACAGTTTAATACAGGACTTTGAATATTGCATAGGCTTATGCCATGCATCTCGAGGTAAAATGAGTGTAGGGGAAGGTTTTGAGGTATGTCAAAACAAATTTATGTATTTTCCTTTATTACAAAATACCTTTCATATTATATGTTCATTATTTTTCAAAACATACTCATGTCTCATACATTGATTCTTTTTGATATTTGATTCTGGATGTAAGATAATTTGTATTTAAAAAAGTATTGATGATCTGGTTGGTGTAGATGACCAGTCTGTTCCAAGTGGGACCATTGAAGATCCCCTAATGGCTAATCTGTATAGGAAGGAGAGTTTGGTATGTTCAGAACAAGAACTTGGAAAATGAAGTATTGTAAGATGTTGGAGGGTTTACTGTAGATTGATTCTATAATATGGACAGGTATGGACAGATATAGTCTTCAGGTTACCTTAAATGATGTTACTTTGGCAAGATATATAAGCATGTGTCATAATTAGGCAAACCATACATGTGTGTAACATACCTCCTGAGTTGAGGGAATTCCAGCAAATGTTAAATCTTCCATTCCAAGATAAGCACCTCCAATAAAAAATCGTTTCATTTCAGATGTAATACTTGGCAAAACAGGTCGCCAAGTACCAATGTTGACTGTATGCACACCATATGATATTGGTAACATAACTGCTGCATACCCTTCACAACGACATCGGGACCAGCTGTCCATTGAAAGAACTCGAATGAGCAATTGGGGCATCCGTATATTAAAATCTGCAAAAATACAGCATGCACAAAAACAAAGCAAAAATTAAAATAATAGTACTGCAACATCACGGTTATTTACAAGTACATTTGGAGTATGTGATTACATAACTACTGAATGAAATACAATGGGCAAGTATGCAAACTCAAGATCAGAAGAAATGCTTTCGACAATGATTAACCATGGCTATGAAATTGAATTAAAGGTTCAGGATGGAAAAATCGCAACCAGACCAAGATTCAATCCTGGGATTTTCCCTCTTTTCTAACTTTGTATCTCAGTATCTCTCTTTTAGGTATATATATTTAATTAACAAGTAATTCATTATTCAAATTTCATAACAATGTTAACAATAATATTGATTTTAGGCACACAACACCACGCGTTTAATATTTAACAAGGTAACAAGTGAAAGCTCCACTAGAATAATTTTCCAGATAATCTGTTGTGGAATGTGTCAGGGACTGCATTTTTTGTTTATTTTAATTTAATAAAGGATGGAGTATGCTCAGCATATTATGTAGGATGTGGTAGTATTTACTGAATACCACAACATATAAATAATTTTATATAATTGTTTAAGTGATAACATCAATATATTAGCAGATAATTTGTTCTCTCACCTTTGTTTTCAGGCTGGTTCAGCTCAACTTCAAAAAGATGGCCAAAATGAGCAACACCTTTACTATTAGACTTGGATTTTTGTGTAACACCAGACAAGGCACTAGATGACAAACTGGACCACCCTGAACCAAAAGATCAATCATTGAATGATATAAATATATTTCAATATAAGTCATTGGCTCTTGGACTGTTTCTCCACATTAGTATCAGCATGTTTTCGAATGTGTCGCTCACAAAGTCCGAACATTTCAAGGCTGGGCCTAGACTGACAAGAACCAAATACTGTCAGCAGTTGATATAGGTGTGTCTTCTCATATCAATAGACTACCAATATTACAAAAAGAAGTTACCTTCAATTTTGTAAGCAAAGGCAGATATTTTAATGATTGTCAATATCATATCAATATTTACTCTAGTACCATTCTGCAATGAAATGTAGGAGATGTTCCTAATAGACACATAGTATCAACATGGGAAATCCTCTTAACATCAGGGCCAGCAGTAGTGTTTCACCTCAGCAACCCCAATAAATACTGCCCCAAGTTTTAATTAATTAACAACAATGAACTTAAAAACTAAAACTAGTACCTACTATTATTTATTTCATTTAAACAAAAATGTTTACAGAAGTAAAACTAAAGGATTTTTCAATAATGGTGTGTTGATGTTGCAATGGAATAAAAGAAGCTGTGTTTGAGGTATTGACAATTTTTTATACAACTTTCAAATAAAAAAGAATTTCGTTAATATCTTGCACATAGCTTGTTTTATTCTATTTCAACATTTTAATATTGGCCTGCCCTCAACTAAAACAATCTCTTCCAAAGTTTATTATCTGAATAATTGTGAATAATTTATTCAGATCTACTGAATTCATGTTCAATGGACAACATAGCTAACTCATTAAGACAATTGTGAGCAGACATGTTTCTTTAATAATTGTTTATTATTTTTAATTTAAAAGAGGTTCTCCCATCAATAGCAACAGTAATTCAATCACAAACGTAAACTAAAGTCAACTACAAACAATGTGTAAAGATGCACAAGACGTCTATAATCTCCAAACATACAAAATAAATAAGTTCCTTCATGCTAGAAACCATACTTAAAAAATTATTGACTTATTATTATTCATTCAATAAATGAAAAACAATTATTTTCAGTTTAAATAAGTTGAACTAGTTAGCCTAAACCTAAATTAAAGCAATTTGAAGTCATGTTGCTTTGTATTTCTCTACATTATATTCAGAATTTATTAGCGCACATTAAAATTATTGAAGACATATATTTTGAGGATGTAATTTGTTGCATGACTGGAATAGAAATTAGGAAATAAAACCCAAAGACTATATTAATGCAGTAATTAAAGAAGAACAAATAGCACCTGAATTGTTATAAAATCTTAGTCCTACTAAGGCTCACTTCAGCTAGTCTGATAAAATCAGAAAATGTAGTTATTTTTCTGTAGTTTTATTTTAGGGTGACAGGCTACATAAAGATGATCCAATAATTAGCAACTCCCCTTCAATAGCACAAAAAAGAAATTTGAAAGGAGGGTGCAGAAGGGAGAGCAAGGCAGCAAAGGGTTATCGAGGGCCCCCGGAGTATAGCTTAAGGATCCTATCTGGTATACACCTGAAATAGATGCATGGCTAATCCTAGAAAACCTGCATTAGGTACGTCAGGCCCTTGAGTACTTGTCTCATGCCCTTCTGAATGACAGGAGAAGAATTTGTTGAAGGGTTGCAGGAGTTCATTCTCCTTGTCTCAACCAGTTTAGGATGCTGCTGGCCAACTTATCAAATAGCATTAAAGGACAACTCTTACAGTATGCCGAAGGACTGCAACCCTAGAACATAAATCTATCATGACTGGCCAAGATATCTCGGCAAGAGAGAACTTAAAAATATCAGATAGGGAAGAAGGCATACCTGAAGGTAGCACCCACCATCAATCCAGGAAGGGACACCTGCAAGACTTAAGATTAGCTTCCACAGGTTCCAATTATCTCTCAAATTGAGATTTTTGTTTTTCTTGCACATTCATACTTCACAGAGTTTGTTCCTGAGTGTGAGTAAAAAGGCCACCTTGTAAAAAGTAAAGAAGTACAATACATCTTTCTTTTTGAAGGGGCAGGGAGAAGATGGTAATCCACCTCTTAACAGTAGGTTTATAAGATGGGAATTTGAAAATATGTTATGCAGAAGGGAAGCTAGGCAGCCAAGAGTCAGGAAAAGCCTCAGGGATTCTCCCCAGTACTCACTAAAAGCGATGCAGGATAAATAAATGCTAGATAGCCTTCAAAAGGTATGTTGGGTTATTGGCTACTTATCCTACATGACGGGAGAGGAGTTTGCTATGAGGATACAACATTCCCTTTTCCATGCCTAGGCCAGTACAAACATTCATTTTGGTATGTGACATTATGTATAATATATTGTAAATTACTACATATATTCTTCATACTATCAAATGATTATATTATACTTTAATTTTATTTCCAGCTAAAATGTAATTTGAAAAGAATACAGTAATCTGCAACTATTCTGAGGCCTGTTAAAGTAACCAGGGACTAAGAATTTTCATAGAGTCAAGAGAGAAATAAAATTATTGTAATATCAAATCCTATTTTCAGGCCCGGTAAAGTAATTATGGATTAAGAGTTTTCATAGAGCCAAGAGATGAATAAAATTATTGTAATATCAAATCCTATGTCATATAATTGTATGTGGTATTAATTCTATTAAACATTGTAAAAATTAATTTATCAAACTATTTTATTCTCCTTTAAAATTCTTCTTTCAATAGTAATAATAACACGGAATATTAGTTTAATTTTGTTAATTTAAATTAATTTTGAATATGTACCTTTAATAATTTGTGCCACCTAAAATTCACATAGAAAATATAACCTAATTAATTCCACCTTAATTAATTTAATGAAGTGAATATTACACTTAAAAACCTCCAATTGTGGGGCTATAATATTAAATTTATAAGTAGTATATGACAAAAACAAACTCAACTGAGCTCACCAACCTGTGGGTAATTCAACACAATATTGAACAAAAAGTTGTTCATATTCAAAATCCTTGGCCAAAACAATTTCACCAAATATAAATATTTTTGAAGTATTGCTGTTTTGGAATTCCCAATTACTTTCTATATTTGGGTGTCCCATGCTAATGCTTTGTATATGTTGCTATAATATAAAGAATTATGTTTTAGCTGGAATTTTCCCAAAGTACTCAATATATAAACAAACTCAAACTACATTTCACACTTTCTTTGAGATATACAATTGTCTTAAATTGTGATAAAAGTTAATTGTATATACATTGAAAGTTATTATAATTTCTAATTCATACTCAGAAGAGTGCATAGTTAATAAAAATCATACCTTAATAATACATACATAATACCATTAAATAAATGCATCTTTGCAATGCATTACAAAAAGCATTCAAGATGTTATGAGGGAGGCTGAAGGGCCAGCTGGAGGGTTGAGGTATTGTTTCAGGATACGTATTTATGCCCATAAAGCCAGCACAGCTAATGGTTGTCAGTCAGTCATTCCAGAAATGGACTGAGAAAGGGTTCATGTGGACAAAAACCTTGAACCCCACTCAGCTGTGAGAAACCAATAGGCAGGAAGATAGTAAATTCTTGGGAAGAAATTATAAGTGAGATTTGAAGAAACAGATGAGCAGTTGTGAATAGTTGGTCAGTTTTATGCATTAATGTTTGCAGTCTCAGTAGAGAGAGGCTGTAAGTGATATTAACAGTGCAAGTATTCCCACTTAGAACAAGGGGTTGGCAGAACATCAAATGTTCCACCAGCTAGGTCCTCTCCATGCCAGCAGTCACTGTTACAAAGATCTGTAAGTGGTGAAATTGATACCTTGCATAGCCCAGGTCCAAGCCATGCAAAGAATTTGTAATTCAAATGTTCTGAATCTGTCCCACATTATGACCCTGTGTTTTTCATCATGTGATGCTCACACAGTCAATGTTAATTTTCATTTTTCTTTTTTCCATTAATAGATATCTGCTCCTCAATAATGGTTAAACAATTAATATAAATATTACATTTTGGTTTCCAACTGTGGGGACGTGCATAAAAATTTATACATAAAGACATGAAGTGTAAAGATGGCAGACACAATGACAAGTGAGGGGATTTCTTTAAAATTTCAGGGGGATAAGAAGAAGCATTTGAAGTGATGGTCAGTTATCAACGGAGATCTTTTCTATTCATGAAAAGATTGAGGAGTGGGTGTAGGTGGCCAGAGAATATTTGAAACATTACGGTTGGGTAATAACATATTAATAAAGTGAAATATTTTTATAACTATATATGCTTACTTGAGTAAGCAAGTGAAATGAGTTATGAAACTGATTTATTGAAGGAAAAATCTTTGAGATTCGTAAATTGTGGTTGGCCTCATGTGTATGTATGTATTTGATAATCTACAGTTAGGTGCAAGTCTAGTGCCAGAAACATAATTTAATTTTCCTATATACCCATTACTCCTAATCTGAATTGCATGTATGAAATGTTTATACCTCTGAAAGAAAGAAAAAAACTTTATAAGAAATATATTAATCTAACACTTCACTTCAATTTGGATTAAACATTTAAATTGGACTATGTATTATAATTAACTTATATTGTTGAGGTGAACCATTTCTTTTCCTGAAGAAGCTCCTGACCCCCACCTTGAATGTCCATTCCCCCAATGATTTTGAGCTAAAGATCTATTATTTCATTTTCAGTAAACTACTTAACTGTATTTCAGTTTAGCCCTTCTGGAAATCAATTTGTCACTGACCTACAATATCTGAACTTATGTTTCCTTCAAGTTTTAATACAGCCTTAGGGGTGGGACTCGATTTGGGTATGTTAGATGTTTCGATTATGGGCTCAGTCAAAGATTTTTTCTTCAATAACTTTGAAATAATTTTAATTATGTTATAGACTTTTCAATAAGAAAATATTAATTTATAAATAATAAGTATTAATCTATAAATGAAATAATTACTTTTAAAATTAACAGAAAATGATACTGCCAATAAATTTGTATGTAAAGGGACCACAAACAAAACTGAAAGAACAAACCTTGGGTAGTATTTCTTCATGATATTCAGAAGCATGAACAAGCCAAAACTGGCATGTATTTCTAGCATCTTCATCAATTTCTAGAAGATATGGTTCAGAGTTTCCTTCAATAGGAGGTGGAGAAAAATCTGGAGTCACAGTAAGTAAGGATTGCTGTCGGTCATATGTAATTCGACACAGCACAAACTCTCTATTTGGAAATATCTCCTGGTCATCACTGTGTTGAGATAATACTTAACATGAGAAACTTTATTTATGTAAGTAAAACTCAAAGAGTGACTTCAAAATCAATGTGACATTTAAAATATTTTTTAAAAATTAAAAAAATATATAAAACATTTAAATTTGTATTTATAGTGTTAATTTCAAATTCTATGTCAAGCTGAAATGTGCTTAAAAGTTAATTACCTTCTCACATAATTTAAATCTACCATAATGTACATAGTTTGTATCTGGTAATGCAATCCTTTCTTCCTTTTCATTTTTCTAACAGAATAGTCAACTATTAAGGACTCTGATGATTGAGGCTTAGCAAATGATATTTTGGGCCTTCTTGTTAATGTACTATCTTTCATATCATCCAGCTGACATTTTGTTAATATATCCACCTATAAAACATCCTCTATGATAATAATATTGAATTACGACTTCTCTGACTTCAAAATTTACAATAAATAAAATGACGGCTAATAAGTCAGCATATAAATTTATCACTATTTATTCAAAAATGACGTTTTGTCTCCTTTTTGAGACTGACTTATTGGCCATCTTTTTATTTATTAGTATTGAATTGTCAAAATAAAACAAAATCAATTCAAAATAGTAATTAAAAAAGTAGAATGGTGAGTGTGAGCAAGTCTTAGTTGTGGATTGTTGGTTTTTTCATAAAGGAGTGGCATAGAATACTTGTGAATGTGATAAAATATGTAATTACTGAAATATGCTTTCAAAAAAGAAGGTTACCAAAGTATATGTTGTAGCTTTATTCTGTAGAAAGTTTAATTTTTACATTAATTACTGACTCCATTTACATTTTTAACAATTTATTGGTGCTTTTTAATATATGTTTGCCTATCCAACTAAAAACTATGTAAATAAAACACCAAGAATGGCCAAAATTCAGAAATAGAATAATTTAATTTGAATATGTTCCATCCCTCAATCTTCAGGAACTCCTCAGTTTATTAACTAAAATTTGTAACTCCTCAGTTTATTAACTAAAATGTTACATAATTTTATTTATAAAGATAATGTATTTTAGAGGAACTTTCCAAAAGGCAGATGCAGTTTATTCTAAATATGTAAAATTACTACACAAAAAATATATTACTTACACATTAAACTTTATTACATGGAAATATCAATAGTTTTCGGATGATCTAACAATTTACAAAATTTTAATACTAACACTTGATAGTTCTTTTTTTAAAAATAAATATATTATACTAGGTGATGGAGTGTAATGAAAATCACCTTTTCATAAAAGCCATCAGCTTCAGTGTAAGAGAAAAGTCTACTTTTATTATCATGTTCAAGTTGTGATACTAGTCGATGATACTTTTGCTGCAAGGAAGTATGGCAGTTATCTGCATTGCTATAAAAACCTATCTCAATTTTGCTAAAAACTTTTTCTTGCCAAGAAAAAGTCCGTTCCTCAGATTCAAAACTTGGTACTGTTCCATCATGAACTTCAGGATCATTTAAATCCGAATTAAACTTTGGTAAAGGTATGAATGCTGATTTGTCTTGATGAAAACAAACTCTGTAAAGAGTAAACTATTATTTTAAATCAAAAATAAATTGTTAATCATTAATTAAATATAAAGAACTGCAATTTTCTTTTGTTTGTCCATTAAAATTTACAGCAAATAGAAGCCAAATTTACTACATATTGTGAACAATAATTAAAATGGAAAATATATGACAATATTTAAAAACAACTACAGGGTCATACTTTGGAAAGTTCAATTAAAAGAATACATAAAACCACAAATATTAATTTGATTGTACATAAAATTATATTTTTATTGTTTTTTACATTTTTAAAAATTACAAAGAAACATAAAATATATTAATGGAATATTCAATTTTACAACACCAACCTTATTTTAAAGTTATTTATATTATCTTTACATCTGTATATTCCTGGCGCAAAATCATTACGACCACCGTAAATTATTTTCCCCATTGATTTCATTATGAAAAACTGGTTTCACTTATAACTTATGTTATACTTAACATCTAATAACAGGAAACTGTGATTGTGGCCAATTAATTATGCATTAGTAATATATATCAGTATAAACGAACTTTCCTATTACAAATATTGCGAAACTTCCTATTTTATATTTGTATACAAGTTTTGTATATTGTTCCATCTAAGGGCTGCTAACTTTTAGGCAAGAAATATGCTTTCAAGAGGGGCAGAAAATTAAAAGTATTACAGTGTATTGAGTCATTACATTATTTCAATTTCTTATATAGGAAATGCTTAAAACTCGCAGTTTATTAAATTTCATTACACTCAAACTTGGCTAACCCTGCATTTCTTAAAACGGGGACTTTATTTATCCACTCATTTGGGTAAAATTCGCTATTCAGTGTAGGTAGTACATGTACTACGGTTGCCTAGCAACGCATATATTTTTGTTACAATACTTCACGAATGAAATAATTTCAATAGATTACAGTAATTTGTACCACCTATTATTTACTTTCTTAAAGTTCTAGAAAAGTTAAATGTTACATAATCTTGTACTTTCGCTTGCAGCAACATTTAACAATTCATTATAATCATTTCCATCCACAAGTAGTTCGGTTAGAATGCCGGTAATTGTTATGAAACGTCATTACAATTAACGATGAATGACGATTCATTTGCACTGATAGCACGATGTGTTTACAACGACTTTTTTATTTTTGTTCACAAAATGCGGTTTTGAGCAATGTAACGAAAATTATTTTGCTCGGGTAATAGTAATTACAGAGATATATGAAATTTAAATTTGTAAGATTCAGAACATTGTAACTTTTGTTTGCACGCCATTCAATTGCCTATATTTTATTTTTACTATGTTCGGCTTTCAATTTGAAACAGGTAAAGTAAAATATTTGTGTACCAATCGATACAGGAATTGAAGTAGGTGTACAGATATTTTTAGTTACTCTATTCAAAATTGAATTAAAATATTATCAACAAAATTCTTCTAAGTTGTTTATATGCAGTTTTATTTGTAGAAGTGTCTTCATTAACCAATTTTTTATTATTAGTTAAAGCTATTTAACAAAAAAAGTGAAGTTTTTCAACTTCAGTACACTTCTCCTCCGGATGAATATAGTCATGCTAATAGAAAAATAAATAATAATTAACTTGTCATGCATGTCATAATTGTTACTTCTACAAATAGTAAGCAGGTCCTTTTGTGTTTCCACCTGTTACTTAATAAGAGTCTTATTCTTATTTGAGTTCAGCTTACATCATTCTCTGAATTCTTCTCTGCCGAAAAAAAAGTGAAGAAAGTAATAAATAATCTCCAAGTCAAGTAAGCACCAGGAATGACTTAATTACTGAAATCCTTTCCTCGGAAAGGTATTTTACAGTTGACAAAAATATACAATTCAGTTCTACACACAACCCGTATTCCTCACAAATGGAAACACATCTTCTATATTATAATGATCCACAAACCAAATAAGTGGAAGGACGATCCATGCAATTAGAAACCCATTAGCATTATTCCACTCTTCTCCAAAATACTGAAATGACTAATTCTACCAAAACTTATGGAACATATGTCTCACCTCAATCCCGATGCACAGTTTGGACTCCAATCCTGTCATTCATGCCCTTAGCAGCTCTGCCATGTAATTGACACTATCTTGGAAAGTTTTGAACAGAAGAAGTTGGTCTAGGAGCATACTTTGACATATAAAAAGCATTTGACAAAGTATTTAATCAAGGTCTCTTGAGTAAAATAAAGAATCATCTCCTGAACAATTACTATAAACTAATCCAATCTTACTTAAGTGGGAGACTGTTCTCCATCAAAAACAAAAATTATGTATTCACTTCAAAACCAGTTCAATCAGGTGTACCTCAGGGTAGCAGGATTGGCCCTCAGCTTTACCTTTCCATGACATCCTGCTACCTGACCAATCAACAATAGCATTTTATGCAGATGACCTGGCCATTCTCTAAGTGGATGATAATTTAGCAAATGCACATAACAAACTTCAAGATAAATTACCCAAAATCAAAATTTGGAACAATAAATGGAGAATAAAAGTCAATTCTCGAAAATCAATAGTAGTTCCATTCCCTGCAAAAGGGAATGCTTGGACATGACAACCCCATCATTTCATCAATCATGGAAGCTTGAGTCGTCCATTGACAAAATAGAAGTGAAAGAAAAGTGTGTTATTTTTTAAATTGCCTTTTATTTGGTTAAATTGTATTATTAAGTTTTAGATTAATTTTTTTTTGTTTAGTAATAATCATAGAATTCAACAAAAGATTCTTGTATTGATTCCTGCATTCTGAGATTTTTTAAAAATGATTATTTGTTGAAAGTTTTATTTTTTTGACCTGAAAGCACAATTGGCATTAAAAAAAGTCACAGTGCTAATTTTTTCTGTGCTGTTTGTGCTCTCTTGAACTAAGAGAAGTACATCATGTTTTACCTAAGGAAGGGGAAACAGTTTTCAATATTTAAATTCTGAAATCTATTTGTTAATCTTTCATAGTAAGGCGTTTCTTTTATTTTTTCATCCTTGATATATAAATTGAGAGTTGCCATTACCAAGCCATACAATAAACAGCATGTCAAAATTTCAGGGTCCTAAAACCCCCTTTCCTCAAAACAAAAGAGGACTGCACCATTTGACAGCCAACCACACAATATCAAATTCAAATTATAGCAGCCAATCAACAACTGACACCCAACAAAGACAAATATCTCATCCAAGAAAAGGACAACAATGAATAAGCCTGTGTAATTACTTGTTTGGAAAGTCTAACGATTTTTTGTATCTAGATTAATGGTGGGCAATCCCCAGCCCTTGTGCAAGATTTGTCCGGCCCATCATTATATTTTTCTGTTGCATATTAATACTGCCCACCGCATCACGCTGACAACATGTCCCCAAAGGTGCATATTCAAGCCAATTAATTTTATGTATAAAATGACAACCCTCTTCACACTGAAGAGGTACTTACTGTTAATTATCAATACTAATTTGGAAAGCTCCTTATGTATAGCAACAACATCAGTTTCACCAAATATTGAACTTCTTGCAAAAGAAAGCCAATGCCAAGTTTCTCATTAGTTAGAGTTGTAAAACGATTATATTATTGCTCAATTTTCTTATCGAATCAATGTGTTACTTCTCAGGTTCATCAGTATATTATGACGTACCAGCACACCTCTTCTATCCTACTTAGTGAAATCCAGGAAATTACAATGTTACTTTTAATAACTTGAATAACTCATCAATAGAAAATCCTGCACTTTTGGTTAATGCCGAGTAGGTCATCAGAATTTAGTCAAGGGGCCCTGACAACCCAAAGCTTTGATCCCCCTTCCCCTTCCACCATCCCATACATTTCCACCCCAGAGGTCAATTTAAGTTAGATCGTGCCTCTTCCATGGCGAAGCTACAGTAGTCTTCAAAAGGTGATTCAGTGGGGTGGAATTCTTAAAGATGAAGAAGTTATAAGAAGAAGATATGTATAGAGTTTTTCAATAAGGGTGGGTCAATGTTGAAATGGAATAAAACAAGCTGTGTGTGAGGTATTAACAAAATTCATTGGATGCCCTTTCAAATACAATTTTTTTGTTAATATCTCACACAGAGTTTCTTTTATTATATTTCAAGACCTACCTGCACTTACTGAAAACCCCTATACATAGAAGACCATTTTTGAAAAAAATTCAAACATGAGACCAAATACTACAGATCAGTCATGTATGGTGCAGGTACTGCCCTAACATACTCAAATTTTCATCACACATCATTGAATGAAAATAAATAACTATTTGAATGTAGGTAGAGTGAAAAGAAAAACAGAACCACGATTATAGTTGAGCTTGGGAGGGGTGAGTGGAATGCATGGTTGGGGCATGGAAGGAATCTTATTCCACAGGCTGTTTCTGCCACATTTTAGTATAAACACTCATGTTAAACATACGAGACAATTCTTGTTTGTGCTTATCATAAATACTTTTCTGGATCCGCTACTTGTTGTGTAATATATTTACTAGTATTATGACCCATTTAATTGTAGACTATTTCCAAACCTATACAGGATGTCTCAAGCATAAAAATATGATACAAATATTTATTTTATAAAAGAATAAAATATTTTATTTATATTTAAGGGATTTAGTGTTGATTGTTGATAAGATTTTGTGATCAATATACAGAAGTTTAATTTTTTTTATAATTCTAAAGTAACATTTATTTTTTCATGAAAACCAACTATACATTGTATTTATTCTTTATCTAATCAAATATACATACTAAAATGACTCATAAATAACAGTAGTTGTGTTTATAGATACAAAATAAGATATTGCAATAGCAATAATGATCATCACATAAAAACAATACAGGAAATTACAATGTTACTTTTAATAACTTGAATAACTAGTCAATAGAAAATCTGATACAATCTTAAATGTTGAATTGATGGGCAAGACTGTGTTAAGTGTTTTATTTTTTGAAAATTGATTGCTAGTTAATTCATTCCCAAACTAAAACAACCTTCCTGATAGTTAATTATATATATTGACTTCAAATGAAAGATATCTTTAATCATTGTTTGCATAAATAAATAATACAAAAATAAAACTAAATTAATATCACGGGTACTAATACAATTATGACAATGTGGCTGCACTATTAAAATGAACTGTACAGGTATAATTCCCCAAAACTTTTCCAACAAGAATTGTATAGAAAATAATATTTATTAAAATAAAATTGTACCCTCAGATGAACTGTGATGATTTTAAGCAAGTAATACTAAAATATCACATCTTCAAAAAAGTCCTAGAATTACAGCGAACATTATTGTTTACATTAATTCCTCATTCAACTGACCCTAACCCTGCACTGTTGATTTAAATTATAAGATATACCAACATATGTCATCTTTCCACATCTCCACATTTCAGCTTTTTTAATGTCATAATTGGTGCATAAGCAATTGTATTCATATAAAATGTGGTTTTCTTTCAAAGGAAACACAGTTCTTTCTCAAAGAGTCTTATACATATCACTTATTTGTTTTTCTATGTTGGAAACATTTCTTTAGTTTTATTAATTATATCTTCAACCCAGTCCTGAAATTTAGCAACATCTGTGAAAACAACATATTGTGTTAGATCACAACGTTGCTTCTCAGTGTCCAATAAGGAGAGACTAACTATACCACGAAGAAACCACCTCGGGCGTTTTTCATTTGGAGTAGTAGCAGGTAGAAATAAGCCACCTCCACTGTCTCCAGAACATGGACCTGAATCTAAACAAAAAATTACCAGGTTCAAATAGCAAGCTCTTAAATTAGACATATATTTTATCATAAATTTATCACATTAATATGTTTTCCATGGAAGAAGAGAAATGCTAAAACAATAATTTGAATACAATTCAAATAATAAAAATGGGCATGCAGTGATATAAATATTCAAGTATCGGGCTACATCGTAATCAAATTTTAATTGATAATTCTAGTAAAGTATCTGGGTGAAACAAAATTTGTTAAACACTGTGAAAGCTGTATAACATGTACCAATTATTCAAAATTTTTAAGGGAGTGGGAATGATTAACATACGAACTCTAAAAGCATATTACTACAAAGATATCCTGTATCAATCCACAGATTTGTAAAATGTTCATTAATAAATAAAGTGACTAAAATACTTCTTGAAAACAGATTTGGAACAATATAAACTGCGGGGAAGAAAATGTTTGATCCTGTGAGGAATGGAATCATTTTCAGGTGTTACTACTATATTTAATTCAGTTGTCAGTTTATATTAATATAATACACTTTCAAATAGTTAAAATAGTTTGGAGGAAAAAGACTGTGACCAAGAGTGTTGGTATTTTGTCAAAGAAACCTGAAAATCTAATTTTACAAGCAGAAATTTTGCAGTTATGAATAATGTTTCTATGTGCCAGTGAATCTATGCTTTAGCTTTGCATAATCTGCCAACACAACATAATTTTCTCATACACATGTGAACTAAAAATCCAGAAGTAATTGTTTCATCACTCTCACTAGATGTGTTTGTGCATAATACACAAAGAGATATCTAGGGTGTACTAGGAATCTTCCAAATTTTAAGATAACTGAAAGTTTCAGCTTCATCCTAGATTCATGTCAGAAATAGACCATCTTGAGTTTATTTCATACCAGAATGAGAAATTGATAACAGATTAAGTAGATGTTAGTATCAGGCCAGTAGCGGCTTGTGAGATTTTTATTTTATGTGCTACATCACCAATAATACTACAACAGCTAGGGGATTGATAATACTCCAAGACCCATATTTAACATATAACATTTAATAGGGACGAATTATTAAAGCTGTAAAAATATAAAATCAAATTGGAACAATTCCTAGCATGAAAGTCTTTGAACTTACTTTGAATCAAGAAAGTTAATTTTAGAAATATGCCACATATTATGGCTATATTGTATGCAGCATTGAGAGGTAATTATCTCAGAGTTATGAAAGTTATGATATGTTACTTCTTTTAAATTACCTTTGATTAATTCAAATAAACCACAACAAGTCCATAAATAGTACTCTTTTTATTAATTCATCAAAAACATTTAAAAGTATAGCTTCATGAGGCCACCAATGTCAACACGCTACGCCCGGTGCTGTGTTCTTTGTAACTCATATAATACTTAGTTGGTGGGTGGGCAAGGGAGTGAAACATTATACTCTACATTTCAGACAGTAATGTTGAGCTACAATGCAATATAGCACAAAATGCTTTGGCAGGAGGGATCATGCCAGCAGGTAGGCAGATTTAAGTTTTAGAAATGAAACCAGAAATTCACAGTCATAAAATATTATCATCATAAAGATTCTTAAAATTATTAAACAAATAATTATTCCTAAATTAATTAATGAGCTATAGCTCACAGTTTCCTTAATTCTGAGATATTTTTAATTAATACTTGTAGAAAGATTTCTTTGTTTGACCTGAAAGCACAAACAGCAATACAAAAAGTCCTAGTTTTAATGGACGATTAACAGTCTGCATTTGTGGGAAGTAAATCTTGAATATAAAAATTTGCCAAGAAGAAAATAGTTATTCACGAGCTGGCTGAAGAACATAAGGTGTCAGCATTGAAAAAAATTCACATTTTGAAAATAGATTTACATTAATAGCATAAAAAAAATAATTGTGAGGAGAAGAGTGGTTTTGCAATGAGCAAATGTTAGTTCTAC
This sequence comes from Eucriotettix oculatus, assembly GCA_034510155.1. NCBI lineage: Eukaryota > Metazoa > Arthropoda > Insecta > Orthoptera > Tetrigidae > Eucriotettix > Eucriotettix oculatus. Next base: position 101,925,906 of record CM067377.1, on the reverse strand, counting down.
TACAACGGTCAATCAAAAGGTAGCAGAAATACAGATTGCAAAGAAGAAGTAAACAGTGAGTCAGGAAGCATAGAAAACTATAAGTACTTTAAAAGTCTCTTATTTAAATTTTAGTGTGGATATTATAGGACAAAGAAATATATGTTAATTGTATATATATAAGCTGAACTTCATCTACGGGAACTTTCATTTCAGCATGTCCTACAGTCTAGACAAAGCCGTGGCCTTAATATCCTATAGATCTTTACCTTCACCTTGCCCCCTCCCCAGATCTCTCAAAAAACCTATAACAGCATGAGCTCATTGGAATTTGTATGTGTAATAAAACCTGGTGTGTATAAGTTGTGTATACCTTGAGATGTGTTTGAGGGATGGTTGTATGTATGTGCGAGTGTGTGTGTTAATATTTAAATATTGACACCTTTTAGGATGGATGTGTTTGAATGAGTGTGTGCCAATATGAGGGTGTTAGTATGCATCTCCCCAACCCCCACCAAGTCCTTGCCTCTTCCCAGACCCTCATTGAGAGAGAAAGTTGGTGACCTGGTAGGGTCAATTGCTTATGACCTAAGCTAGCAGCACGGCAAATTTTGGCTGCTCAGTTGTCGGCTAGCTGATCACTGGAAATGTTTTCCAAACTTTCTGATGAAGGGGGCAGTGCCTCCGAAAATTCAAGTACTCTAAACCTTACATGATGTCTACCATCTATGAGCCTCAGGTAAGTCACTTACTTTCTATCTCTCTGTCCTTTCCCTATTAATTGTTTTAATTAACATGACAATGTCATTTCCTGACTCATATATATATATATATATATTGTCCTGTATTAATTGAAAAAACATGGCTGTGGATGAGTTACAAGCTATTAATATAGATAAACTGATATCAAAATGTGGTGTACATTAACTACATTAAGAGTATGTGAATAATATTGGCTATAAACTATTTTACCATTACGATAACCAGCACAAATTGATCTGTCTGATGTGATGAGTGCAAAATCCTTTCGGCTATTGATACAATCCTCCCGTGAAACTATTGGAACAGTTGTTTTGCGTGGTTCATCAGTCACTTTGTTCCCATTCTCATCTCTTCCCCAACCAACAACCTAAAAGTAGGGAATAATTTATTTGCAATGTCACTCAATAATAATGACTCTTCAGACATAAATTATGAAAATTTTACTAGCTGTGAGATGTTTTCACTGCCTATTGAAGACAACTGAAAATAAATTTATAGTATAAGAACTGCAATTATTAATTCCATATGATCTATCAATATATTTAATGATTCTTATTTATAATTCAGAAATATGTAAGCATAATATAGTCATTAAATTTTATGTATGTGCAGTGAAACAATTATTATTCCATTAAATTGTAAGAAATATTTCCAATGAGTTTCACTAATAATTTGTTTTGAATTAGAAATTGTAAATTTTTTATGGTTTTATACTGTAGTGTAGTAATTACAATAATTGTTTTATATTAATGGGGAGTTTCTCTTATATAATTCCGTCTGTCTGCAGTTTGTGCTCACAAGGGACACAGGTTTAATATGGCAGATTATGTTGTTGCATTTTGGTCTTTACCTTTCCCACGTGTGGTCAGGCATAAATTAAAGAGACTGACTAGACAGACAGAGGAGAATTTCAGGAGGTGGGGTGATGCCTCTTTAAAACCGCGCCAGAAAATTGAGTGGGGGCTTGTTCTGAGAGAGATTTGGTGGAGACTGGATGGAAGTGGCTGAGAAAGATTTTTGAGCTTCAAAATCTGAGGATTTCTGAAGTATTGCCTGACCAATGGTTGTAACAGCAGATATTGAGAGAAATCAGCCACGAGTCTGGATTTGTCGCCATAGCTACCGGAGACCTAGCTGCCCAGTCTGCAAACACCGCTGTAACCGGTAAATAAAATTTAATGCAATACTCAATATATATATATATATATATATATATATATATATATATATATATATATATATATATATGGGGCAGAGCAGAACTTAGAACTTTATAATGGCACACCATACCCTGTTTGTAGTGGCGCCTCAGGCACAAATTGCAATGTAAATTTATAAAATGTAAAATAAAATTCAAAATCAATTTATATATCTAATTTTTATCTTCTTAATTATAATCGTTATAACAAAAGTCCTATTACAATACTTACCACTCCTGTTTGGCCCACAACTTTTTCCAAACTATTATCTTGTGTCCACAAACAAATTGGTATGATATAAATAGAGTATTCGACTGGTCGTTTTAATATAAGAATAGCAATATCAGCATCAAAATTATTGCTATTATAATCAGGATGTAGATGTATGCTTTCCACCTGTAATTTTTAAGGAAATGATTAAAAGATATCAAAACGTGAGTAAGAAATTTTACATTCAAAGAGAAGTGTAATGACAATAATTAATATGTAATAATTAAATCAATTAAATTGGTTTAATTGTTTTTTATGTATTATGTGGTATTAATGTGCAATTTTTACAATACAGTAAATTACTAAGTAAACTTATTATTTCTTCCACATGATACATAAAACCTGATGGTGATACATGGAAAACTATTATATTATTCCATTCTTATCTATTCTACTTTGTAACTAGTAGTATTGTAAACAGAAAATTTAAAAAGTTTACCTCATAAGCTAGACTGTAAGGTTCAGCAAACCTTCGAACTTGATATTTTCCAAGATAAACAACTAGATCTGAAGGTTTTAATGCTGGCTGTTCTCGGTACATGATGCAATGGGCAGCTGTATGCAAGAATATATCATGATATTTATATCATGATTAGATTATGTGAATACTTAACAGTATTATTATTTTTGAAAGAATATGTTCTAAGTCTGTCAGAGGATTGTGTATATTGCATAATGAACAAGAAAAAGTGAAAAAATTAAAAGGTTAATTTACAGTTCCAAGCAAATTGTACTCAAATAACTATATATAATTTTCTTGTACACAAATGAAAAAAGATCATTTGAGCCAAATACATAATATTTCATTTATAAATCATCAGTGGTTATTAAATAATCTCAAGGTGTTCTATGAATCCAACAAATTACGATATAGTTTGTAAAATTATTAGAAATGTGCTGAAGTGTTACATTAATATATTGATGGAATTCATGCCAGTTTAGTTTTAATATTATAATAAAAGTCATCTTCATACAAATGAATATTTATTTAACTGTATATTAACAAAGATTGAGCCAATTCAGGTTTTATTCAAGAGTTAAACTTATTATTTTCATGTTTTCAATAAGTACAAAATGAAACAATTCTTAAAAAGGTATTAATTTATTTTTCTTGAGATTTTTTTACAAGTGCCTTTCATTCAAGAACACAATGATGTATAAACAACAGATTCAGCGTTCTACCTCTAACTGGTAAAAATAACAATTCAATCTCTTTTTACTTAATATATCCAAATTTTTAAATAATTAATGTACAATCAAAATTGTGACACGATTTATAAGTAAATAATTGCAGCCATACTGATTGTATAAGAGTCAGTCTTAAATATCTTTCAGTCCATCAAACAAATAATTACTGTATCCAAAATTGTTTGTGTCCCATCCACTTTACTGTCCATTTAGTACCTGTGATAACAGTCCTTTTGTTCACCAAGTTCCCACTGCAGGTGAAATCCTGTCCAATGTTTGTTACAGTAAATATTGCAGCTATCCATGGCCATTCCCCCCTTGCTGTCCGTTTACCATTTAGTACAAGCTCATTGGGAACAACAGCACGACCACACAGGTCTGATGAATCTAAAGATAATATGAACAAGAAAATTAATGTGCAGTCAACTAAAGAAATGTTGGATATAATTTGCAATAGGTAATTATTTTTAATTTTTACACAACTGCATTATATAACTATATAAAATAATATACAACAATTTTTTCCATAAATTCAATGTTATACAATATTTTACATTTACCAAAAATATAATTAATTATTTCAATTTACCTATCCCAGCAAAATTGACATTAGTCCCCTGTGATGGTGGTAATGGTGGCTTATAATCTGGTTTAGGTCTGGAGACATTTGGCTTTTCTGTTTGCACAGTGGCAACTGTATCTGGCTTTTTAGTACCAAAGCCTGAAGACAGAAATGGGTTTTCAGGATTTATCAAGAATACAGAAGGATTTTTTTCTTCTGATGGAGTTGTAGGTTTTGTTTCATGTTGACTTTCAATTGGAAAAATGTTTGGGTCCTTAGGAAACATTGGTTCTGGACTAGAGAAAGGAACTTCTGGTTCAGGTTGAACCTGGCCTGGCCTAAATACGTTGAGAGGATACAGCGAGTGTTCCAAAGTGATTGTTGTCAGCACATGAGACATCACTGAAATAATAATGAAAAAGAATCACTTAATTTAGTATAATATTTTATAAACATTTTTAATTTATATTTTTGAATATTTATTCCAACCCAGCAGTTTTCTTTACAGTTTTGCTTCAAAATTTTTTGTATATTACAAACATCTTGCATTTTCAATTTTATAATCTCATTCAGTTTTCTTTTTACTGTTTAAACATTTATTAATATTCCAAGCATTTGGTGTCTTTGTAATACCTAGTTGGTATGTAACATATTAGGTCCTGATTTTGTGGAAAAGTGTTTGTCTCAGAAGGAGCTGAAAGATAAAATAATGCTGTGGTAAGAAGGTAGAATAGGTTTGCTGGGTTGTCAGTCACACTAACATTATTGAATGATAGTGTGTCCATTGTAAGGTAGCATTACTCCATTACATGTATTACTGGTATAAGCAATTTGCAAGTATGATACCACCATGATTCGAGTTTTTAATCAATGCATAGGTAGTATATTACTTATTGCTCAGTGAAAACACGGAAACAGTGTATAGTGTTGTATACATACAGTTTTCATAATATCATAAATTTTGTTTTCGTTCTTTTAAAGTGTAAGATTTTTTTAATCTGTCAATGAACAAGTATAATTATGAAATAACAGGAATTTTATTTTAATCTGATAACTGAGCAGTAAATTACTTAATTAAATAAAAATTTGTGAGCCACAATGTAACACACTTATTGATCATTTAAAAATTGTCTATAATACTTTAACGTTGTAAACTACATTTTCAATATTTCTGTATTAAAGACATGTATCTATCTACCTGGCGGTCCTTCACACAGGATAATTTTATTGACTGTAATTCGTTTTATTTCTGGTATTGTATGTTGCAGAGGAAATCTGAGACGATAATCAACATATTTCAAGATGCCTGCTCTCAGTTGTCGGAACACCTCATCCTTTCCCAATAATAGCTCCAGTCTTCCAGAATATTTCTGAAAATAAAAAGAATTTGATTTTATTGTTACAACTTTTCACACATCTCTATGTAAACCACATGTGGTACAATTTAGAAGTAGTATGTCAGGTAAAGTGCCTCATTAAAAAAATGACTTGTAAACACTTTGCATGTGAGTTCCCTCCAGCTACCCTCAACCCATCTAAAATACAAATTAATAAACTGGCTAATTAGAAATCCTTTTTACTCCCTTGATGAGTATTACAATCACATAAATGGTACCAATGAAATTTGATGATAAGATAACAGATCAATATAATAAACATAAATAAGTGGCTAGACATCTTACCATTCAGTCAGTATGAAGAAGGGAGCAGAGACTCTCGAAAATTCGCATTTTCACACTTCCCTGACAGTTAATACACACCACCCATTTAATATATACGTTGGTAACTCTTTTTCGTATCCAATATATATATGTCTTTCTCTGAGCATCACTCTCATTTACTAACCTTACTATATATATATATATATATATATACAGGATATTTGGATAGTAAATGAGGGAGAATGATAGGAAATACGGTTTGAGTCAAATGATTGGCATAAAATGATGCTCAGAGAAAGACATATATCAAACGTGGAGAAGAAAGTAAGACTGAAAATATTCGGCGCCGCAGGGACTAGATAACCTACAAGACAGACTATCTTCGACGCACCAGCGACGTAGCCTAATGGTCTAGGCCCTCTATGGCTAATGTGGAGGCTCTGTGACGATCCGGGTTCGAGTCCCGGCGGCGCCGAATATTTTGTCTTTCTTCTTCTACGCTTCCCAAAATTCAAAACAACCCTGCACTCATCATGGCATTTTCCAATTTACACTTTTGGTAAGCCACCACCTTTCTATTTCTCTTTCCTGACCTTATTAATTGTTTAGATATATGCACTTATAAATGAATATTTTATTATTTTTTTACATATGGCCCATTAACACTATAAGTTTCGGTTTCTAGCTTAATGCAGTTTACACCAAAACTTATACCACAAACTTTTTTCAATTTGAAAGTGGAAGTTAAGATGATATGATTTTAATCAATGAAGTAAAAACAAAATGTTGAGAAATCATATTTCTAGTTGAAAAATTTGAAGTAGCGTTAAACAAGTACTTGCCGTTGGGAGTACTGCTCTAAGATAGATTTCGGTTATCAATCTTAAGGGAAGCCCAGAATTAGCTGGAACTCGTATCAAGCCATACCAGGTGCCAGAATCATCTTTCTCGTAGTGGAACACCTCCGGACAGGGGGTATTGGGCACCATTAATGATGCAGTCAAAGGTAGTAACGACAGCAGGCATGCTCTGTAGGAAAATACTTTTCTTTTAGAATACAGCAAAAACAACCAGTCAGAATTAACAAACTTGGATAAGAAAACATTTAAGAAAGAAAACAAATAAAGAGCGAAAGTACAACAAAAATTTAATTATTCTTTAAATCACCGCGGTCTCCGCAGAACAAACGACCACGCGCAATTCTTATTATTCAGAATGTAACCTGATTTGTGCATACGCCGTTATTCCTCCAAATGTATACGCTGTGCCAAGAGAAATAATCTTCAAAATTTGTATTTTAAAGTGACATGTGAACTACGTTTTCGTTGCTGAACAATCACAATAATACAAGTTATGTATCACAAATTTTCTTGTTTCGACCAAATTTGATTATATTTAGAATGGAACTTTATTTGGTCGCGCTTAAGAAATCAAAAAATTGAAAATTTCAAAGGTTGACCTTTAACCCCCAATTTATTTGGTTCTGAAACAGTATTCTTCCAATGATCTATCGATGGTTGCAGGGTTTCAAACAGTTTAAGAACCAACCCATTTTCAAGAGTGTAATCTGAAAGTAACGTGATTCGCGATGACTTAGTAGTGAAAGTGACTGAATACATATTTGAACTATTTCAATTTTTTTTGTCCGATAAAGTTTATTCCTGAGTGAATTGGAATACAGAATTAGAAATGTTAATTAATGCTTGAATTAAGAGAAAATCAATCCTGAACTGAATTTCAACTGTTCAATATGAAAGACTGTGCCCTTGTTGTGGCCAGTAAACGTCTGCTGAGTGGTGTAATTTTGGAAGATAAGAAGTAGTTAGCTGACTGTTTTCCCGCAACCTCCAGACTTCTAACGACTTAGCCGTAATGTGCTGACGATAAATTATCTCATTTCCTCGTGAGAAAATGTCAGTATTTGCTACAATTTTTTTTCTCACCATCGACCTAAACTTTAATTAACTCCTAGAATAATAGGTAACTTTAATCAGATTTATTTTTAGTAATTACTCTTATCGAGTTAAGAAATGTGGTCCTAGTTTAGTATCACAATCCTCTAACACGTAGCATAACCAATTCAATTTCGTGCAAATGTTTTTATTACTTATCAAATTACGAGGAAATAACAAAGTCCGAATATAACATTCGGTCTTGGATCTAATACAGCAGAATCGAATCTAGAAAAATCTCGGAGTCTGTGGACAGTTAAAAACTTTCCAATGTGTAACATTTGAAGAACAAATCAATACAAAAATACAAATCATTTATAAAGTTTATCAGTATTAAGATTCAATTGTATGATGTAGATCCTCTAGAGCAGGGTATGAACTATTAATCACATTCATCGGTGTTTGTTGTTGAATAATATATTACTATTATTATATGACTGTAAATAGTTAGCAAGAGCTGTTTATGTTACAGCATATTACTAGTCAAAATCAAACGATTAATTGTTAACACATACTTATTACTGGGAAAAAATGTACAACCTGACTCATAGAACACCTTTGAAGCTTAGCTTCTATACAAGACCTATGGAATTCTTTGCTGGTCCGTTACCTTTTGACTAAACACAAATCATTCTTGGGGAACTTTAAAAAAAAATTATTTATAGTCGCAGCAATAAAGTGGTCGTTAGCGACTTATACGAAATTACAACAACTAGTACATTTTGATCTTTAAATTATCAATTTTATACATTTTAACTTAATATTTATGTTTTCAATGTAAAATTTAAATATCCATATATAATAAATAGTTTACAATTTATGGTACAATTCAGTTTTTGGAAGATTGTTACTGGTACCTGTATGCTAATTTAAAGAAGAGGAAATAACGGTTCAGGCGATCGAAAGAAGAAACAGCACCCCATGTGAATGACAGTGCACATCCTCAAAAAAATCATATAGTGCGTCTGGCGGAATCAAAGTGGCATTCTTCACTATGAATTTGCTACCCAGAAATTAAACGATTACTGCTACTGCGTACACTGAACAGTTGAGTTGCCGCTGCTTTTGAAAACAAAGCGCCTGGTTAACCTTCGGAGGTATGATCAAAAATAAGACACCAACTACCAGCTTGGGATCTTTTGTCAAAATTATTGTCAATTATAATAAACTTATACAAAATATTCATTTCTACAATTTTTTCAAGCTTGGGAACCTGCAGGTAAAGAAAGCTACATGTGGCTGGCCTTGCCATGGGGTTGCCAATCTTTGATTGGTAGTGGCAAAGCCACCTTGAACCTACGCAAGGAATTTTGTATGTATTGTATCGTGTTACGAAATTCACAGCAGGTCATGTAATTATCAGGCGAAGGCTTTCCCGGTGTGTGTGATAAACAAAGCATTCTCGGGATTCTAACCGGGTGAAAACGTGTTTCTACAATGTTTTCACCCGAGAATGCTTTGATAGTTCATGTAATATTAATGTTAAGCACCGAAAAAGAAACTCGCGCCTTTAGTAAGAAATACATTGGCTTTTGGTGACAATCTTAAAATAAAAAATAGTCGATTGATCCTAACAAGTTAACTTTTACTTCATACGTGAATCATGCATTTAAGAGCACGTTATTCGAGCGATTATTGCTCAATAAAACACGATGAGACAATATTTGTCGACAGCGCAGTACAGTTGAATTTGACCCGAAATTTAGACCTTATTCGTCGAGACACCAAAACTTAACATGTTTTTTTAAATTTATTTATAAAGGCCACATGGACTACCTGGTCATTAGCGACCACAGTTACAATTATTTACATATTATTACACAGGTAATTATTTACAATTATGAATTTACAAAATAAGATACTGGTAATGACCATTTTTCTGTTCGTTAACCACTAATTAATTATTTATCTTCATTACATTTGATTTTTAAATTTAAAAACATAAAATACGACACATTTGAATTGAATAAAAAGTCTTACTGTTCTTACAAAAATTAATAATGTTTTTATGATATTCATGGGAGTCCAAGATAGATTTGTAATTTTTGCACTGTAGGTATTTTAGTCTGTGTTGGTGGTATTTGGGCCATTGATCGATGACATGGTCTATATTTAAGGCAGTCATACACAGATCACAAGACTGAAGGTGGGATGGATCTATCCAGTAGATATGTGCGGCTTAATTTGCAGTGTCCAGTTTTTATTCTGGCAACCTGTTCCTCTCTTCCAAAATCTGTGCTGTTACTTAGATTATAGAAGTCTCTGACGTTTTTGGAAGATCACTAGGTTTTAAAGTTTTCCATATATTGTGCTATATTATCATATTAGCATATGTTTTCTATTACAAGAAATCCTGATCTTTCTAATGTTGTCAACTAGAAAACGATATCTGGTGTCCTCCTGAACGATTCATCCCTCTGAAATATCTCATTTTTGGCGTTTTTCACTTTGTCGCAAAGTTTGCTGTACAGAATTCACGAAAGTAGATTACCTGCAAAGCTGTAAATACTCTAACTAGTAGACAGTTATGTAGACATGCGAACCACAAAATATGAATACGATTTTTACTTTTTTTATCCCAGTAGAATTACTAAAAAATACTCAAAAAAGTCGATTTTTTTGGCAAATTTGAGGGTCCATGCTGGCCAGGGAAGATATTTATGCAACTTTTTGTTATTATTTTCGTCATCTACGCATGCGGTTTATCTTAGAAACGAATTTTCAGGGTCTATTCTCTAATAACTGCCACGATATTGAAGCTCAAAAGTGGCATTTTCTAAACGACGTCTACTTCAACGAACCGCAGCCTTAGACAAAAAAGCGCGTATCTTGGCCGGAAATCCATATTTCGAACTTAAATTTTGCACATGTCCATCTAAGGAATCATAGTACAACTGTAAAAATTTAATCCAAATCGGAAAGGCTTACGCGGGGATCGTTCTTCAAATTAGGCTACTTGACATGGAATGACACAGGTTTAGAGGTTGAGAAAGAACAGACAAAAGAGAAGATGATAGAAGAGCAAGAGAAGATAATTTTTGTTTTAGTCACACTTGTTTTTCAACCCAATTGATATCTTGCAATCACTGTTCCAAAATTTATGCTTCTCTGAGTCTTGAGCCGGCGGCAAGATGGAGGTTCCCGGTGTTTTCCTGTTCTACCTGTCATACACGCAAGCCACTTTCCCCTTGGTATAGTATAGTTGTGTGAGTGAGTAGTCACACAGGCTGAGCGCCCACGAAACCCGGATCTGACCTTCCGACCCAGCGATCCCACGTTCCTTACAGGAGTGGCCAGTCATCGACCCTTCCCCCAAGCCAATCCATCAATCAAATTGAATTTATTCTACGACTTAGGTCACGCTAACGGACCGTTTTTTGATTTTTTTCGAAGGAGTTCTTGTAGTTTCCTCAGAATTATAGCTCGCGTGATGTTGTTTTATAATTACAAATCAGTAGAATTTCTTGGAGTGACAAATAACTTCTCTTTAATCAGTGAACAATATTAAATGCACCTTTAAAGTTTTTGAAAATTCCGAACCATAAATTTTAATTGTCGGAGCGTACTTGTTCAACTTTTTATGTGACCTCTGGACTTAAAAGATATGATACCGGAATCCAAATACCAGGAGCAAAATCCAGCTTTACATTAAGGTTTATTTCAAAAGCCTTATGCTTTTCTAAGTTCTAGCTGTAAGTCTCATGAAAGAAATTCTTATTACGAATTAATAGTGATTAAGAGCCTATAAAAATTAATAGAGCTGGTTTCAATTGAACTTCTATCTATTGTTAATACAATGCCAACATTTCGACACCTGCTTCGGGATTAGATTTCTCAAACTCAAGCAGAGCTACATATAATTTTATTCATTTTTTTCCAGTGGCAAATTTATACTACTTTTGGGTAACAGGCTGCATAAAGGGAATTGAAAAGGGTGGATGTGGAAGATTGACTAGAGGCCCAGGAAACTAATGCTTGGTATTAGAAAAGTACTTAGTATTATAAAATAAAACTGATGCGTTCGATTGCAAACGATTATTTCATATAAAGAGAGGTGAGACCATCGTGAAACTTACTTCTGGAAACGTTTAGGAAAGCAGATTGATTTCACTTGCTTATTACAAAGGGAAAGGATACTATGAAGAAAGTTATGGAATTCTGCCACTTTGGAAGCAACTAGTGTTGGTAGAATTATAGTAGATATAAAGAGTAGGATATCACAGGCAAGGAAGGCTTTCGCAAAAACGAGCAATTTACTTATATAGGTATGCATATTAGGCAATCATTACTAAGCATGTTCGTATGGAGTGTAGTGTTACATGTGTGCGAAACGTGGGCGGTAGGAGTTGCAGAAAGGAAAAGAATAGAAGCTTTTGAAATGTGGTGCTATAGAAGAATGCTGAAAATCAGATGGGTGGATAGAGTAACTAACCAGGAAGTTCTAAGCGGAATAGAGAAGAGGGAACAATGTGAAGGACTTTGACCAAGAGAAGGGATAGATTAATAGGCCACGTTTCGAAACATGAAGATCTTGTGGACATAGAATTAGAGGAAGTGTGTATAGTAAGAACAGAAGAAGTAAGCCAAGGATGGAATACGCTAAGCAGATTATGGAAGATGTAGTAGCCATGTAAAAAATGAAAAGGCTTCAGCAGAATACTACGGCATGGAGGGTTACATCAGACCAGTCTAAGGATTGATTACTACAACAACATTACAAAGTTTTTGGAGAAAATTAATTTGAACAAAAAACCAAAACGCTCTCCATAACAGATCATTGTTCGTAAAATTTTTGTTGCACGTTAAATTCATTTGGTCATTAGTTCATATTAATAAACTGACTTTTTTTCATTGTTCATATCTAATTATATATATATATATATATATAAGTATATATATATATATATTAGTATACAGTATGTTATATAAGCGTCGAATATTTCGAGAGGTGGTAATAACCAACAGAACAAGAGAAAAATGTCCACTAAACATGGGTCCGGAAGCGTATATTTTCTGAAATATGCACATTTGTTCAGAGAGGAAAGTCTATTCATGTCACTAGCTATAGGAGGTGCATGAACCTCATCTGAAGTCACTGCCGTCATGGCACAACCTCCAAAAAAATAGGTAATATATTTACAATAAATTGAAGATAATGAGTCCCATTTAATTTTTGTTTTAGTATGTATGACCCTAGTAATTTATCACCAAGAACGCATCCCACATGTTGAAGGAGAAATTATGTTAGTGCCCTCTTCCTGCAGCTGCTTAGAAATTTTCATCTTCCCAACACATGCTGGTTATGAAACGCTATCTCTTGTGAACCTTACGTCATCGGTAAATAACATCTTTATTGAAAACAGCGGATCTTCAGAATACTTCTGCAAGAGCCATTGAAGAACTGTAATCAGCATGCTATGGCGTATGTATTCATGTAGTATCACTCAGACAAGATGATGACTCAAGCTTTCTGCTGCTGCTAACCGTCGCACACTGGTTACAGGTCTTTCGTCCAGTCGATGTAGCACAAGCTACTCCATCTGAAATCTATGGACTGACAGAAGCCTTTACTGTTCACTATGCGGTGATGCTAGAGAACCAATGTCCTTAAAACGTAATCACAAGCAAACGTCTATAGACAAGTGCAATGACCTCAGTTTTGTGTGTTTCTGGTCCCATGTTTATGGGATTTTGTTTATTGTTTTTATGGTTACTACTATCTCTCAAAATACCGACACTTTTTATCACGTCCTGTATATGTAAACAATTTAGAACACTTAAATTTGGATGGGTTCAAAAGTATTTCAAGTCCGATTTGTGTTCTCCCCATTTAAGCGCTAGAACTCGTTTTGTAGAATTAATTAAATAAATAACTGTAATACCTCTTAACGCAACTGAGGAACAAAAGAATTGGTACAGCATTCATTCCCTACCATTTGTTCGTTAAATAATCAAGAAACAAGCAATAAAGTTATTGTTGTTGTCTCTTCCTTCCTCTTCCGAATTTGTTATTCACGCTTTTGTTTTACAGTTTCTTCTTCCATTCCATTTTACAATTATGCCTATAAAACATCAATGCCACAATGCTAGTCAAAATGCAGATATGTAGCAAATAACACTCCGTTCCTATGTCTGCCGTATAATCCTATACTAACTTTAATATTAAACCTAGATATTATGTAAACTCTGAAGAAGGTAAACAAATTACAAAATAGTAATTTGTTGGCACACGTTTAAGGGACCTCGCTGACCTTGTCTTTTGTGTGACTTGTCTTGAAGCGGAACTGCTTACTTTTTCCACGGCGACAAGAAACAGGATCAACCGAAGGAAGCGAACAAGGATATCCGACACGCGTCATGGTATCGTTCCTGCTAGATCAGTCACGGGAATATTCGCTCAATAACGAATCACGGGTAGTGCTTCCAATGTTTTAACGTTTAGTAACGACTTTTTTTTGCACAAATGTCGGCACTTTTTGGCACCCTTGCATCTTGTCCCGGAATTCAAGTCTTGGACGTAAATGTCGTCTCCCTAGCAATTTAAAAAATTTATTCTCTAGCTAGAAGATGAATAAAATAAGTGTGTAGATAAAAGCCAAAGATAAATGTCGGTTCTTAACAGAAAAATAAAATCAGAATAATCGCTAATATATTGTTCAGTTTTGTCCTTCGCTGAAATGACAGTAGTGTAGCATCGTGATTGAGACTGGATCTTATTCAGGCATGTGTCCAACCTCTTAATATCAATATTTGCAATGAACTCGTTATTTTACCGTATGCAGTCAGTTGTGGGCGCTGTCTTCCCCTGAGATAAACCTGGATGTCTGCTTGACTCCAAATAGTTCTTTCCTTTCCGCTGCTTACTAAAATGTTATGGTCCCATACTTTACAAGTTTTGACGTGTGGTTCACTGGAGTGAAACGAAATTCTGCGCACGCGCAATTAAATTCAAATCGAGTGTAGGCTAGTGTCACACTTGAGCGGGTTGCGGGTGAGGGTAGCCCGCTGCGGGTCAGACAACACATGTATTTAAATGTAACATGTACTTGGGCGGTTGCGGGACGGGTGCGTTTTTCCGTTCCGCAGTATCCGCACCATGCTGCGGGGAAACGCAACACGTCCGGCGATAATTGGATGGGAGAAGGGCTTACATTACCAATTTTATAATCTTAATGAAGTAATAAGCTAGCATAATCGGTAAACTAAACAGGTTGATTTAAAAATGACAATTCATAATACTGATTTATTAATTTCAACATGGGTTATTGCAAAATTTTGTAGTATTTATTAAATAATATTTAAATTAATATTTTTTGGTGCATTCGTCTTTTCAAATCAACTATAGTGTGATCAGTATTTTAGGGCCTACAAATTAAACCTCTATTTACGTGCCTAATAATATTTTTCATGTTCTCTGTGTATATGTGTAACACGAATTTGTCCATTCCAATGACGAAATTTCAATTTTCATAGGTTTATTTCTTCAAGAAGAAAGAGTTTGCGAACCTCAATATTTTTCGTTCGTTTACACATTATGATGTAGGTACTTTATATATATTATCAGTGGTGAGTGACGTACCATTTACAAATAACATCCTTTTACAATGAAATTTTTCAATTTTTTTTCAAAGTTTGAATTACAATATCTCGGTATGGCATTCAGATAAAAATCTGAAGTTCTACATTTAATAGGTTTTTATAGTATCAAACTACAGTACAAATTTCAACTTAGAGATTTAACTCAAAAATGGTATAGGAATTTTTTTAATATAGTGAGAAATGTTTGATTTACCCCTGTAGGAAGTATTAATATAATACTTTAATTATTTAGACACGCTAAACTAAGAAAACGATTTTGATAACATAATATATTATATAACAACTTTTTATAAATATTATTGCATTATTATGTAATGCTTACTTTCAAAAACGTAATGGAACACAGAAATAATAAACATACATTAAAATAACAACAATATAAAATGGCATTATTTCCCTGAATTAGATTAACATCACATTCATTACCAATCAATGAATACAAAACTGTAAAATGTGTTTTAATCAATAATTAGTTTTTAATGTTGATGTAACAGTCATGTTATTTATTTGTGTCTGGTCACCGTGGTGAATTCCAAGCGAGTATGTTACTTCACTATATTTTTTATTGGCTCCTGAACTTTGCATTCTTTTGTTCCTGAGGGATTGTCAAAATATATGTACTTTTGTGTTTTGATCATATACGTTGCTCATTTCCGCAACCCTTCATAAATGTATTAAACTTTTTTTGGAAGTGTCAATGATACAACTCCTGCAACTTAGTGAAATTTATTTTCTGCTGACGATTATATATTCAACACTTTAAGACAGTTTCTGATTGCGTTATAAAACAATAAAATGATCTAGCTCTTTTAATTTTGTGAATCATCCAGATACACGTCCCGCACTCGCCAAAGTGTGGCATCAACACCCGCGCCAATTATCTTCCGCTGCGGCTCGTCCCGCACATGTGTTACGTAGGTTTAAGGATGACAGTTTTCGAAATAAAAGCAGACATTCACACCGTTAAAGCACAGTTATTATAAAGGTTCTTAAAATTACGAAATTAATTTATGTAGCACATAAGCAAGTATACGCCAGCTGCCTCTGGTTGTTTTTCGGCTTCCGTCATTCATATTTTTATGAGTTCTTTGAATCGACCTTGGTAATCCTAGCGGTCAGAGTCACAGCAGTTTAATTCCTTTACTTCTTCCATTACATGCGAAGATTAATATGATAAGTGGACGGAGTGGAGCAAAATGACCCATAGTTAATTTATGCATGTTGAACGTATTTCATTTAATTTACAAACCCGCACTAGAAAACCATGTCGGACTGACCGAGTACAATTGCTCCTTTCTTGTCTTACTTCTTATGTAGCTTATGTAACTTCGAACAAAATAAGTTTGTACCAGGGTGGACGTTCCTAGAAACTGTTGCACTTGCCAAGGTTCTGCAACGCTCAGATCACGAAGAAAATAAGAGTTTCAAACTCATCATTTTCATCTTTACTCCGCTCTAACGTTGGAGTCAATTACGTGCTTCATACAAAAATTCTGATAAGATGAGTAATCACCAAACTCCTGATTTCAGACTTGTAAGTTCAATGTACATTAAAAGTTATTGCCAATTCCGTTGGCTTTTATCCAATTGTCGTAATCACACTAAAATAACCTCGTGTAACCAACAAGGAAGTTACGTCATAAATTATTTCTGTTTAGAGGCTCTGTCAAATACTCACTCTTTACTGTCAAGGCTAATCAACTCCTGCTTACCTTGGTCCAGCAGTTTGACTCAGGACGATTGTTGGCACATTTTAATTATTCAACGACACATGACAGCTGCCATGAGTAATTAGTTTCTCAGTAGGCAAATCAGCGATTCATATATACAGTGTTGGATATATAATATAAGAGTAATTTAGAGAAGAAATTTGTTTGACTACACTGGAAAGAGATTGAAATTATTTTACGCGGTCTAAGAAGGCCGACTTATGAAATAAAAAGATATAAACCAGTTGAAAATAACTACTACATTCCGGTGGGCCAGCGATTTAACGTTCAAAATCTGAAATACTACAGGTAATTCTAATGAAATATAATTTGTGGTGCGTCAAGTCCTGTTTATCTTAAGCTTTATTACTCAAAATCCGCATAGTTCAAGCTAAGAATATTATAATTTAATTTAAATATTAACGTATCCTTTAAATATGATTATATACGACAGTAAACAATACAATCTTGTAGCAATTTTTAACTAATCCTCTTGTGGATACGCATCAGATATAACAACACTTAATTGATGAACCAAAGATGCTTCCTTACTTCTTTGTTTTTTTACAAAAAAGATTGACATAATAATTAGCGAAAGCCTCAATAATGACAAAATCATGTATTATTTTAAAAAATATTCGCAACAAAATTAAATTTGTCTGTAGATATGCATAAATACAAATAATATTTTTTGTAAACAAAATCTATGCCAATAAATAAAATTGAAGTATCTGTCTGTCCGTATGTTTGTCTCAAATAGGCTCAGAAACGGATTTCAATAAAATTTTGAGAGTTTTAAAACAGGAAATTTAACTTAAATATTCGTGCATATTTCATTTCGATAATGATATTAATATAATATAAATATTGTTTCTACGGGAAGGATTCTTGGCAAACATGCGTTCGAATTTCCAAAAAGTGGATGAGATTTGCGTACACTCTTAATCTGTTTATGCTCCGAAACGGCTCAACGAATTTCAATGAAAATTACAGGGATTGAAACAGGAATGTTAACTTAAATTTTCGTGTATGTATCATTTAGATATCTTGCAGAGTTCATAAGATATTAATGTAAATATTTATAAACCCATTGAATTGCCGCGCGAAAGGCGGCGTGAAAGCATACTGCGAGGTAGAAGTCCTATTAGCGGTTTCTATACTACTTATCCCACTTACTGTGATATTATATGCGTAATTTTGGCAGCATGAGAGAGGGAGATCGAGCATTCTCACTCTATCTACTGTTGCAAACGAGTGAAGCGGGACCTGTTCAAAACCAACTGCGAGTTATAAGATTTACCGTGAAACGATCTTAAATAAATGATACCATACTTTCGACAACTCAATAGGGTTTTTCAGTAATGGCGGGTCGATGATGAAATGAAATAAAGCCAGTGTGTGAGGTATTAACGATTTTTTTTTGTGTATTTGAATGGCCCATGTATGCTCTTTCAAATATTTATTAAAAACTCTTATTATACCATGACTCAATCTACTGCACTCCGACTTTTCCCTTTTGCGTTCCTATACATTCAACAAATTGTCGGGAAATTTTGGTGTTGAGCGGTGCTCGATCTTTCGAAGATTTAAGTTCCCCCTTTACGGCCAAAAATGTTCCTAACCTAAAGACATATACACTGAGTGACCAAATAATTATGACCACCTGACAGCGTCACAGTGTTGCCACTAGGGGGCGAGATAGTTTAAAATGGTAATACATGAGAAGTGTCATCAGTTGTACTCAGTTGTTTGTGAAAGACGTTATTTAACCAAGTTTGAATGCGAGATGATTGTAGACGCTCGATGCGTCGGAACTGGTATCAATAACACGGCTCACGGCTACACTTGTTAAGTGTTCCAGAGCATCAGTGATTGTTTACCTAGAGCAAAAAACAATGTCTCAACGTCAGGCTTGTAGTCGTCACAGGCTACTCAATGCTAGAACTGAAAGGAGACTGTCCAGAGTTGTCCAGTGCAATAGAAGAGCAACAGAACGTGAAATAGAGCAGAATATCAGCCAAGGACTAACTGTGAACGTCTCTGAACGAACTGTACTTGGAACAAGAGAAGGCGTCTGAAGTTTGCAAAGGAACACAGGAATTGGACAATAGATGACTGGTGTGATGAATTGCGATGTCAAATGCAGATGGCAGGGTTTTAATGTGGAGAAAAAACATTGCTGCAACACTTCAAGCTGGTGGAGGTAATATTATGGTTTGGGGGATGTTTTCTTGGCATGGTATGGGTCCTGTGATACGTCTGAATGCCCAAGGTTATTTAAGTATTATCGCAAATCAAGTTCGTCCTGTTACGTTAATGATGTGCTCTACCAGGGATGGATATTTCCAGCAGGACGATGCTCCTTGTCATAAGCTGGCATTGTCCTCAGATGATTCGCAGAGCATGACGGAGACTTTACCTTGCTTCGTTGGCCTGCACAAATACCAGTTCTCAGTACAATTGAGAATTTGTGGGATGAGATAGAACGGGCCGTCAGATAGCTGGATCCAGTACCATCAAATTTTAAGCAATTGTAAAATGCGGTTCATCAGATATGTTCTCAAATTCCTCCTAGCTCCTCATATAATCCCTGCCCAGAAGCATTCAATAGCAAAAGTCGGAATAGCATTACATTCAGGGGTTGGTCAAAATATTTTGGACACTCAGTGTAGATCTTCCAACACTATGCCCTCACGTAGCCTGTCAAGCGAGATGATGTAGCAATGCTTAAATTAAATGTTAGTTATATTTAATCACTATTTCAACTTCTACGTGATAGTAAACAGATTATTTGAATCTAATCAAACAAAAGAGTACATATCTGTTAAGAGTGAAATAATGCTAAAATGTAACTAACTTTCAATTTATGTAATGATACTTTTAATTAGTTTAAAAAATGAAAAATATTTTATAATTCGCTGTGTGAATGGTTCAGGCACGTTATTTAAAGACTAGGGACACACAAGCCCACTTTAATTTTTCGTAGATTTTATTTTTAAGTTAATCAGACCGAGATGGTTCAAGTATCTTCTCTTTACAAATATAAAAAAAACTATTTCTGTATATTTTTCAGTATGTATATGCTCAATTGTGGTACCAGGAGATTGAGCCGATGAAGGTATAGTGTCATCGCTGTGGCTATGATGAAATTCAGCTCTAATAAAGTAGGGCACGTGAAAAGGTGAATTTCAAAAAATGAGACGCTTTCGCTGATAGTTTAGTCAAAGAGAAAACTGTCGATTTAAATACTGTAGCTGGCTAATATAAATGCCGGGCACCAAGTTCATAATCAAAATTGGGAAATATTTGCCACATTAAAACATTAAAGAACGGGTATAGGGTTCGTTTTAAAATTAATTTTCGATAAACCGTAATTACCAAAAATTTATTAGTGAAAGGTAAGGGGAAGTAGGAATGAGTACAGACGGAAACTGTCGTTTTCTCAAAAATATAAATTCCATCCTACCTACACCTAATTTTTAATTAAGTTGATTTAATGCTGTTTAACTTATATATAGAATAGACAATGAATAAAGTTAAAACGGAATATGGGAAAGGAATCGTACTGCAAGGAGAATAAAAGATTCAGAAGAAGACTTGGAAACCATAATAAATGGCATGAATGGAGTCCTGCAGAGAGAGTTCAATATGAGGATTAATAGAGGGAAAACCAGGGTTTGGAAAACAATGGAATAACAAAGAGAAAGAGATATTTTGACGGAAGTTAAGGAGTTCTACTTGGGAAGCGTTATAAGTAGGGATGGTAGAAGTATAGTAGACATAAAGAGCACAGGAAAGGAAGACTTTCGCGAAAAAGAGAAATTTGCGTAAGTGTGAATATTAGGAAATCGTTGCTGAAAATGTTCGTATGGGGTTATATGGGTGCGAAACGTGGACGATAGGAGCTGCGGAAAGGAAAATAATAGAAGCCTTTGAAATGTGGTGCTATAGGAGAATTCTGAAAAACAGAATGACCAGTAACTGTTTAAATGTGGCAAATATTTCACAATTTGATTTACGAGGAAGTTCTAAAAGAATAGGGGAAGAGCGAACAATATGAAGAACTTCAAGAGAAGGGATAGATTATTAGGCCACGTTTTAAAACATGAGGGTCATGTAAAATTAGCATTAGAGGGACGTGTGTGGGGTAAGAACAGAAGAGGGAGGACAAGGAAGGAAATGCTAAGCAGATTGTGGAGGATGTGGAATGTGCTGGTTATGCGGAAATGAAAAGGGTTGCATCAGACCAGTCGTAGGACTGAATACCACAACAACATATAAATATTATTAAAATTCAGCTTAAAATAGATTAATATAGAGAATATTGTTATAAAACAAATTATTATTCTCTTTAAATTGATTTTATTACACATTTTCAGAATCCAGGCTTGTTGCTTATGAGCTCTATAATTCATTGCATTAGATAATTTTTCATTAATTTTAAAAGCAAAAGAAGGAGATCTCGATAAATAAAAAAGGGAAACGAGTGATCAAATACTACATACAAATAGTAAAACGCATGAACATATGTTTATTTAGAATTATGCAGAAAACAAGTTATACCTGAATGTACACGATGGAAACATTAGCAGCTCTTACTTTTCCTGTAAATTGCAGAGAGACTCTTCCCGAAGCAATTTGATCCGCAGTGAAGAAATAAAAACACGGTGGGAATCACCGACGACAAGTCATCGTGGACAAACTCTGAGAGCTATTAGACGCAAGGCCACAGACTTGCCAACCTGCTCACGACTTAAGTGCTAATTTCGATGTAACAGTACGGTTGGTGCAAGACTGCTGCAAAATATGCATTAAAAAGTTCATTCAAATTGATGGTAACATTTTTCCATCGGATTTCTCTTGGCAGTTGGCTAATAAATAGACATCAAAATTAAAAGATATATTCTCTACAATTTCGTTGAATATGACAGGACCTGTGAAGAAATTAGGGTAGTACTACAAGAATTTATGAATACATCCATTACGGTACTCAGAAAAATTAAATGGGTTTTATTATCATGATGTAAAAAGTAACGCCTGTGATACAGAATAACAAGGGAAACTACCAATGTTGCATACAAAATTGACTGTTCTGAATGTAATTTATGTTTTATCGGCCAAACAAAAAGAACTCTGAATATTAGAAGTAAAGAACACAAGGTTAATTTTGAGCTTTATACTCGTAAACGTAATAAGATCACCAAACACTGTATTGCTTTCAAACAGTTTCGATTTTGACAACACTCGTGTTTTAGACAAACATGTTTACATAAAAGATACATCTTATAAATGTTAAAAATTAAGTGTTATACAGAAACTGTTAATATTAAGCATGACACAGATAATTTTGGTAAGCTTCACGACGTGTTATTTTAGTTCTTTTGTCCTTTACTGGTTTACCTTTGGTACTAAGCTCGCATCGAAATGCCGGTTTATCAATTTTTTTAAATTAGTTCTTTCTGTATTCAAGATTTGTCTGTTAAATAAGGATTTTCATTTTCATCTGTAAGCTTGTTTTAATAAAGTCGAGTGACCGATTTGCTTGAATACTTTTATTGTGCTTTAACCATTTCAATTCTTAACCCAATTCAATGATATGAATGACATGCTTACGTCAGACCAATAACTTCAAAAACTTCCAGATCCATAAAACATCCTAAAAATTCGGCTACGATCCTAATAGCTTAATTATTATTTTCGTCCAATGACTTTTGATTGGTGCTTTAAAGTTAATTTCAGGTCATAAACTTAAATAAACCTAAGTAAATACCAAAACGTACATGACAGATAAATGCAAAAAGAAACAACGTTATAATTTAGATAATTAGATATAATCATATATGTATGTGTGCTTTTAAACTATCTGTTGCTAGGGATACAACGAGAACTCTGGCCCCAGGGAAATTTTTGTTCATCTTGTTATTCTCTCAAGTCATTACTGGATAACGTTGATAAACACCTTAAGAGAGCGAGGACTTCCCCGGTGGAAATTATAGATGCGGTTAAGTCGTGACCAGTACATTTCAACGATATTGTAGATTCGTATTCAATCTCTTAGAATTATGTTGTGTATTTATTAACCAGCAGCAGAAAGCTATCCGTGGAAAAGTATTATCTCCAATTTTAATCGATTCTGTAGTGTCTGTAATCGCTGATAAGTAACCGCCCTAGAAATGGTGTGTATTGATAAATATTTACAACAGTTTGAACCCGGAGAACGACTTAACCGTGAAAATATTTGACTTAGCGTATATACATTCAGTTATGTACTTTGGCATTTCGAAAGGAGGAAATTGCTCCAGGAGCACCGAAAGATTTAAGCCTTAAAAGTAACGTCTCAATATTTGTATAAGTAGCGATATTTATCAAAAAAGTAAGAAAGCATTATTTTCCAGATATTTTAAGTATGAATCAGTACTTTATACCTCACATTACTTCTCCACACCGTCACCGCCGTTATTCAGACACCTGTCGTACCGGGAAACCAGATTTTGTATGCTATAGTTAAAGAAACATGCAGCCTGTGATGAAAGACAACTGTGCACTTCCTGATCCATATCATCGTCGTTGAAATGTTTTTCAGCAAACAATTTCATCAGATGGAGAAACAGATGAAAATCGTTTGGCGCAAAATGCGGAGGGCGGTCGAATTGTTCCCAACCAAATGAAGAAATCAGATGTTGAGTTTTTTGACGGCATGTGACGGGCGTTGTCATGAATCAAAATGATTCTACGCGAAGGTATTCCGTGTTGTTTGTTCTGTATTACACGAGGGAGGTTTCGTTTATTGTCGTACTCGGGCAATCATAATTCAACCAACAAAACTCATTGTCTGGGACAAATCGTGTACATGTTGGATGGCGTCTCCTCTTCACGTGCGATGTTGTGTGCCACATCACGGATGCCTTGTCTCATCAACGATGTGCGTTAGCAAATCGTCGTCTCAGCTTATCGTATGTGACATCACATTCTGGTAGTTCAATTGTTTTGAACATTTCTAAATGTTCTAGCAAATGGAAAACAGAAATTGACGATGATATGCTTCGTAATGAATTTAGGATGTGGCCACCAATGCTCAAAATGCAACTGCAGCGGTTTTTCAAGTAGTTCCGGCAGAGATTGCGTCCCTCCTCTCAAGAGCTTTCATGTTTCCAAAATCATATTCATGTTAATATTACATGTACGTGCTTTGTTTACTTCCGGATTATCGATCCACCATTTATTCCGACATCGGTCCTCCAATTTATATGGAGCGTTGTACAAGGACCATGTTTCTTATAAAACTTTTTTCACACATTTATTAACAACTTTGAAAGTATTATTTCTTAAATAAATCATTCATAAAAATTACAAATAATTTCCCCTTACACAGACCAAAGAGATTAATCAACTATGTTACTTTGATGAATAAATTCCATTGTGTATGTGCGAAAAATAGCAAATATTTCTTATGTATGTGTACATGATCCGCAATCTAGATTTGTATGCGGATCATGTACACATACATAAGAAATTTGTGCTATTTTTCGCACATACACAAGAAAAAAAGGCCCACATTTGCGTCGAATAAAGATTTTTCGCGGTCAGTTAGATTGCTGTGCTTATTTCAGTAATCACACCGATTAGCTCAGATAGGATATGGGGCGTAAAAATGCAAGAGTGCAAAATTTTGAATTTCTCGATGCCTAATTAATCAAGCGTTGGCCAAGAGATTAGTGAGGAATTAAATACTGTACCGGACTAATATAAATAAATCAAAGGGACAACGCCGGACACCCATGAAATTAGTAATTTAACACCCTGAAAAATTGTTGTCCACTTAGTATGTGTGTTCAAAATTAATATTTCTTTTAAAAAAATAAGTTGTTTGAATTATTTGATTATGATAGATAAAATGCCTTTGGAAACGAAGTACAAAATCATCAGTGTTATTAAATTTATATTGCATTAAAGAAAAATATCAAGCGAGAGGTGAAGCAGATACATGTTACCGTATTAATGTCGTCACATGTTTTATACATTATATAGAATGCTTGTAAAATTGAAAATGTGCTTTTCGAAGATTATAATATGGCAATATTAACCTAAATGTCCTGGTTTCTTAATTAATAACCTTTTTAAAAATAGATTTAGTGGTTTTGAATTATTTTAATGTGAAAGGTCAAGTATAAAATCACCAGAATCATAAATCAGTCACATGAATTTATAATTCTTGAAGATAAATGTATTTTCAAAAACTCACATCGCTGAAGATTTTGCTGTATGTTCCATATCCTCTAGTTTCGTAGTCGTACGGACTACCGTCCGCAGTTAACAGAACCTCGAGCCTGGTAAAGCTGCAAATAAAAAGATTTCAAATCAAAAATATGAAGGAGACATCGCACATGTAGAAAGCGTGGAACGGAAAGCGGGGACGTCATCATCAGCCAGCAAATTAAAAATCTCTCATTGAAAACACAAAGGCAGCGGGCAGAAGTAACTGCATTATTGAAAACTTTTTTTTCTGGAGATGTATTAAAATAATGAACGGAGGGGGAAGAAATACATTTAGAGGAATAGTTTGTCGACGTTTTTAATTATAAGTAAAATCAGCTCACCATCTGGATTAAAAGTCCATAAGAGAATGAATTAATTAACTGAATGATACGATATGTTGATTTGTTTTCTTGTATCTTCAACAATATTTCGAAGACTCTTATATTCCAGTCTTCAAATCTGTTTGTAAATATTTACAGAATCGAAACATTGGTCCAGTACGGACAGGCATCAGGATGTTACAGAGAGGCTAATATGGATTCAGTCGTACTACGTGACCGCTCTTATAGTGGGACATTACGCCTACATGCTAAATGCGTCGCATTCCTGCGATATAATGCCATCTGCCCCTAACGGACGTCGCCCAAGGAGGCGGCACTTTGTAGATGTTCCCGAAGATTTCCGTGACAGACGGTGGTCTTTGTTTGCGTTCCCTCGTGTCCATCATGTTAGAATTCCTACTGTTTGGACAGTAGCTCTGATCCGTGCTAAATGCCCACATAAGCCAGTTAATCTGAAGCACCGCTTCTGGGTTCTTCTCAGACATGGATTTTCTGAGAAATGTAACCGTACCCAAGGCTGTTATGACAAAACAACTAAAGCTTTAAGCGGAATGTCAAATCCTTCCTTCATTATAATCAGGAATAGGAAACCACATACTATAATATATAAAAGGAATCCATTTTAGGACGCGATTGTTGCATCACTGTAATGGAGTCAGGAAATTACTTCAAAATTTTCGTAAAAATACAGGAGGTATGTCCCGTGTGTTGTGGAACGTCAGAATCTGCAGCATCACCAGTCGTTTTGTCAGCAGTTAAGAAAAATACGGAACGGAACTATAGGCACTAGACTTCAAATAGCTACTCAGGCCACGCTCATCCTTTAACAGTGGCGGTTATGTGCTACATCATCACAAGAAACAATTTTTATGCGGATAAGTCCCATTAAGCGTAATAACTAGGGATGGTAAAAGGATAGTAGACATAAAGAGTAGAATAGGACAGGCAACTAAGGCTTTCGCGCAACAGAGGAATTTACTAACGGGAATACGAGTGTGATTACTAGGTAATCGTTGCTAAAAATGTTCGTATGGAGCGTGGCGTGGTGGAGGTTGACTTCCTCCTTCCCGGTTTTCCTCTTTCCCTCCCCCCTTGGTCCATGGGCAAGTTAGCTAATTTAAGACTCCTGCAGGCTGAGACGACCTTGGGCAGTTTGAGAGGTGTATGTATGGGGGTCGAAGATCTTCGGCATACGGTAAGAGTTGCTCGCTGATCCTATTATACCAGTCGGCTAACTGCCTCTCAATACTGAACAAGGCACGGAGGCGGGTTTGTTGCGTTCCCACAGCAACCCAGTCTCCCGTCATCAGAAGGGCGCAGGAGTAGTACCCACTAGCCCGACCTACCTGATGCAGGTTTTCTAGGGTTTTTCCCTGCATCACCTTTAGGTGAAACACCGGGTAGGATCCTTACACTATAGCCTGGGGGCCCTAGTCAACCCTGGGCTACCTTGCTCTACCTTCTACATTCCCCCTTTTCAAGTCCCTTCCTATGCTATTAAAGGGGAGTTGCCTGCTTCAGGATCACCCTCATGTAGCCTGTTACCCAAAAAAAAAATTATGCATTGAATAGGAGAAACTCAAGATGGCAAGGTAGTCTTGACTTCTTCCTATTGATTTTAAATCAAGTCTCTCACAAAAACTGACCTCACAAAGACCTTGTTCAGTTTTAGTTGTTAGGGGTCCATGTTTCAGGATCACAGACTTAGACATACGGTACGAGATGTTCACTGATTCCATTGGACCAGCCGGTCAGCTAGCCCCCAGATTTGATCGAGGCATGTAGTCGGGTTTGTTGCGTCCCCACAAACATCCTGTTTCCCGTCATTGGAAGAGCGTTGTAGTAGTTGCACAAGTCCCTTCACCACTTTTACGTGAATGACCGGGTAGGAACCTTAAACTACAGCTTCCACATCCCCCTTTTCTATCCGTTACTATGCTATTGAAGGGGAGAGTCGCCAAATTGGACAACCATCACGTAGCCTGTCTTTATAAAAAAATATAGGTTGCATTTTGAATTTTTCTCAAATTAAGGGATGAAACGTTGACTTTTTCTTTCAATTTATGATTGTAAACAAGAACTGTATCTACAACTTCACTTACTGAACGTTGTTGGCCGTATTTTCTCATTTGACCGACGGACCACGTAACGTTGTTGGAAGCTTTGAGTTTAGGCGCAGCTGAATACCTCGCTGACTCGGCCTTGACTGCTGACTCGCAGCCTCGTACTTGTATGTCAGTCGCGTCTGTCCGTCCAACAGTCGGCACGCACTTCGCACAACAAAAAATCCCCCATTACTGACACGCAGAGGTGCGATCAAGAACGAGTTATAAGCCTGCAGGCAAACGAATGGCTTCTTACTTAACAAACAGCTATACAACTACCGTTTTAACATATTTCCCTCGCATAGATCTCGCCAAGGACATTACCCGATTAATTTTCAGGTAACTGTTTCACTAAATCTGACAACAGAAAAATAAATAAATTTCTACAATGCAAGGTAGACTTCAGGAAATGTGACGGAAGTAATATGCTTCAACAGCTCCTCACACTAAGTCAAACGACAGTGATCACAAATTTCAATTGCAAAGTTTCCTTTAGACTAGTTAATTCCTGTAGCAGTCGTATTGACATAAATTATATTCCATAACTCATCGACGAGTAATTGTAATGAATTTGGTTTTTCCGGGTGAATCGTACTTACTTCTCTGTTACTGTTAACTTCTTTCAATTATAAAAAAGTATGCTTATGAAGGAAAGAATAAACATGGTCAAGTAAACTGAGGAAGGTCTTGAAGACTCCAAAGTCAATACTGTTGTACCGGTTCAAAAAACCAGTCCATGAGGGAAAAGTATCAGAATTTAACTTCGGGAAATTCCACAGCTAAACTCGCTAATAAATGAATCTCAGTTTTTATCAAAACATAAAGTTTATACGATTATCATCTTCTCCGTCGTCAGGTAAATGATAATGATGTGTAAATGGCCATGGTCAGTCAACCGGACCACAGAGACATTGCTTTCTTACTTGGATGATAAAATGAAAATCAGCTAAATACGATATTACCCTTTACACAGTGATACAATTGTGCAAGCACAGAAATTAATTTATCAGAATAATTTATCCTAGTTTCAAGTACCTCTAAAATAGTTGTATTCTAGTAGTGTGTACTTCTGAATCAATTTTCAAGATTTGCCTTGCGGCACTCGTTCCCGCCATAGCATATCTGTTCTACCATCACGAGATCTGTATGGAATGAGAAATGCGCAAGTGCAGTATTCAGTTTCTTTCCAGCACCACCAGTAAAGCTAAACAACCTGTCCATTTCGGTGCTACAGATGTCACTGAACTAATCCGAGTCGACGTCCAAGGACCATTTCCGTAAACCCAAGTCAGTCTTCCCTAGATTCACTAAAGACATTCTTCACGCCCTAGTTTCTAGGAAATTCGTGAAGAATGGACATAGCGTAAATTGATCAAATGTGCATGGAATACAGGTCCGGGGTTCAAGTCCCTAGTCCTTCGACACTTTTCCATTGTTGTCTTTCTCTTAAGTTAACTATACGCTCGTACTTGGGCTTCAATAGAAACATTTCTACTTCCTTTGAGTTAAAAATATTATTTTTAAAACAAACATTGTAATCGTACATTGTTTGCAGTCCATTCAAGAAATTTACAATCAGAGGTTGTTTTGAAGGAAATACAATTAATTCCCGGCATTTCGAAGATTTTCATCGCAATGAAGAAACCCATCATATGATCTTGTATTCAATACAGCCATCATGCCTGGCTGATTCCTAAAATTAACTTTATTTATAATGTTTTGTTTTCTTTAATAATTTGTGATGTCAAAACTGTAAACAACTTTATTTGCTATCGAAAAGCCTTTTCCGGGTCTACTTTTCAGTTAAAATGATTATTTAGTAGGCTACTTTGTTTACACCAACAATATTTAATTATAGCACAACTACAGTATGAAACTGAGAATAAAAGTCAAGATTTGAATATAATGGAACAAGGTTCCATACGTTCCTGATATGACGCTACGTACACTTAAATTATAGCATTTTGAAAACAGTAAATCTATTTTTATCGGGAATGGAAAATATTTTATTTAAAGTCCATTAGTCTACCCACCAATTTAAAAAATTGATTGTCATTATTTTTCCACAATGACTACAAGAAAAATTCTGTAACCTTAGCATGGCCATAAAATGGTCATTCACCTTATTTAACTAAACGTATTTGTGATTTTGCAAGACGTCTATGGGTCATTAAAGTGGATCATTAAAGCCCAAAAGAAATAGGCTAACGTGGGAAAATAGATTCATCATAGAATGGAATAAGTTACCTGCAATAGTTCTGTAGATGTTTCCTCCGACAAATTGACGCTATCAGTGAAAAAAAGTTACAAAAATGAATGCTATTCCACAAAATCGTTCCTCATATTTTTAAGTCAACACTTTATTTTCTTCTTTGCTCTTAGTCTAATTTTCCTTCTTAATACTAAACAATTATCATATACAGTTCAGTGATCTTTCTAGTTATTTATTGAAAGTGTTTAGTAAGTGTAGTTTATGTAATTTTTCAGGGCAATTAACGAAGACTTATTACGTATGTCACAAGTTTATGTATATTATTTATGTACTAGATGATAAAGGTGCCATCGGGATCTATCCGCAGTTCACTAATTATAGAATACAATACGATGTGTGGGCGTGCGTGTGAAAGGGAGAGTACGTAAGATGATAATACGTCAGGCGACGTTGAGGAAATTACTGTCAGACAAGTTTGGAATACCCTACCGGCCCTCCTCGTTTGGGATTTCCCTCTTTTTCCCGTTCGACTTAAACGCTAGAATAGACAAGGCCTGAAACGCTTCAAAGCCTAATTCTCAAGCGGCCATGACTGATGTGCACTCAACACGTGCTACTAAATAACGCACACGGCTTCTTCAATTCACAGTATTACCAGGAAAGCTTCTGATTGATAATTAAAATAGAAACTATACAGTTCCACAATTCACTACTGAAATATATTAAAATAAAGTTTCTAAGGGTCTGTCTTCTCTCCACGGAAAATCCAAAAGTTTAGCTGTGGAAGTTAAATTCTGATACTTTTCCCTCATGGACTGGATTTTTGAACCGGTACAACACTATTGACTTTGGAGTGTCAAAGACCTTCCTCAGTTTACTTGACCATATTTATTCTTTCCTTCATAAGCATACTTTTATATAACAGAAAGAAGTTAACAGTAACAGAGAGAAGGAATTTTTACAAAGTAGCCAGATGAGTAGCAGTAAGTACGACGCTTCAGAGATCCTTATACTAATACATTTCCTTGAGATATATAATCTGGTGGAAATAGATTAAACAAATTTTTGATAACTTATCTCTATCTAAGACGCATCCTCTGTACTAGCTGAGGTCCGGGCGTTGCCCGAGTGTTTATTTATATTATACCGGTACATTATTTAATTCTTTATCAACACATAACTAAACCGACATCGAAAACGTCACAATATGGACCTCAAATAGACTCATATTCCTTTTAGCAGAAGAGGCACCATCAACAGCTCACGCCATTTAAGTTTCCAAACCTTTACTGAAAAAGGAAAACCAATAAAACGCGATCCATGCACGATCAAACCATTTCTTACATAAAAGAATAGGAAAGATTACGTAGAATTTTCTTTGTCAAAAATGTTTCCTACCGGAAAGTTTATAGGTCTTTAAGGGTTATATTCACATTAATGAAAAGTGGACTTGACAAAATGCAACCGATCTCACTATTTGGAATAAACTTCACATAAAATGTATAATTTTTCTATTTATTTTCTTTCACTATTATTATGCCATACCTTAAATTCATCAACTGCTACTATTATTATTATGGGACAGAGGATGTATCTGCTAGGGGAAGTCGGGGCGGAACAGGATGGCGGGGTAGAACGGAATACCTTATTTTTTTGACTGTATAGTGCTGGAGGCTAGTAAATAGGGTGGAACATTGTAACAGGTCAAGGAAGAAGTCCCGGTAGCCGACTTGACTCCACCTTGTCAATGCGCCTTACATCTCTGAATTTATAATTTTTGCAGAATTCCGAAAGAAGGTAAGCTACGAAACTCCTAGCTTTTGACTCTTTACTGGTATACATTCTTAAACAAAATGTATTTAGCTGCATATAAGTTGCGTATAATGTTTAAATCTTATTGTATTAAAGCTGAGTGAAAAATCTTAATCTAAAATTTTTGTGTGGGGCGGAACGGGAAACTACTGTATAAGGTAAAATGCAATGTGTTCCTCAAGAAAGAAAGGAAAAACTGTCAGGCTCACCCTATAAGGATGAATTGCAGGATGCTGAACCGTAAAGAAGAGATTACGAAAGAAAATGAACTCTTTGCGAAATGAAAAATTGAAAAAGGGAACAACCGTACGTAAAGTAAATATGAGATGAAAAACACAAAACATTTTAATATTTTTATTAAATTATAATTAATTTTATTGCATGACTTGTAATTACTAAACAGACTACCCTGTTTGCCCCGCGGGTGGGGTAGAACGTGAAATTTGTTAGTTTCTTTTTAAAAAATTATCAAAAATATAAATTTGATGTTTGAAGCTATATAGATATTAGATAAAATAAATAATAGAATAAACGAATGTTTCATGCTTTTATGAAATGATTTTTGTTTTTCCATAATTTTATAAAATTTGTTAAACAAGTGTCCCGTTCCACTCCGACCTCCCTTAATAGTAACTTCAGTTTCCTAGATACAGATAAAAAAATATTTTTCACTATTACAGTTGTCAAAATTTTAATTTTCGAGCGATTTTTCTTTTTATTAAATTCCTATACATTACAGCGTTACGTTGGAATTTCACTATAACTACTGCATATGATTTAGAACAACAAATAATCATTGAGTAATATTAATCTTTGAAGAGTATAGTTACGTAGATTTTTAATTAAATTTGTGATATACAGTGTTCATTAATTTCAATTTATTGAAAATTATGTTAAGTTAATGACTGACAGTTGATGCGCTTTTAAAAGTTCTCAATCAAACAATCTGTGGAAAATACAAGTAAATAATTACAATCTTCGTTGGTAATTTTATTAGTTTATATATATAAATTAATATATATTGGCAGAATTATATCAGACAATAATGTTTTGCCGGCCTATATGCTGTAGTGGCTAGCGTCTCTGCCTCGTGCCACAGAGATCTCGGGTTCGATTCCTGGAAAGGGCTCGGGTCTTTGTGTACGTCCTTGTGTTCACTAATCGAGTAACCTTTATAATGAAAATAAGATTTCCTAAAATGGCAAAGCAGTCGCTAATGATATTAGCTGTTTAAACAATTTTGTTTTGCAAGTTAATGTCTAACGTTTGTCGTGGATAATAAGAAACAAGTAAAGAAGACTTTTAATAGAACACTTGGTATTGTATATTATTATACATTATTTTTTATTGAAAACAACTTTTCTACGCCATTGTAGACCATTTTCGCATATTTCATCAATACCACTAACTCCTATAGGGGTGCACGAGAGGTCTTAGTCGACATTGTTTGCTCTCGGTTCCTGACTGACTCGGTACAAAATTTGGTTGAAATTGCTCCACGAAATATTTAATAATTTTATTTAAAATCATGTAAATTAATATTACACATTAGTTTAGGGGCAGGTTGAGGAAACTAAATTGAGTATATATATACATATATATATATATACATATATATATATATATATAATTTCTTAAAATCAGTGAAGTGCTAAATTCGTTCCTAAACAAGGCATTGAAATAGTGAATTGAATTCCAAGTGGATCCTGAATTCTCTTTTTCTTTCAGATCAAAATTTCATCAGATCCTTAGTGCAAATTGTACTTGTAATTTCTTGTATTTCTATTATATTTTGCTTACTTTGTATATAGTTGCCAAGTAATAATAATAAATTACCTATTAAAATTCTGTTTTATTTCGTAAAAATGCATCCTTCCGGAAATTGACCCTACAGAACAATGACTTATTGGAAAAACGTCAATCAGGATTTTCACCTGTCGGGAAAACGTCAGTCGGAATATTGCTTTTCGGGATAGTGGCTTGTCTATTAAAAAATGAAGATACACATATTATAACACATTATATCACCATTTTAAATAATTCAACATAAAATAATAATAAATATTCTTTTATTAAAAAACATAGTTGTATATTTGCTAAATGATAATTTTGTTCCGTTTTATAATTTGGTTTTTGGAAAAAATTGTAATTTTATATTGACTATATGTAAGTATGCTTTATCGATGTTTTGTTACAACCCTTATCGATTTATTTTTGACTTCTCTAGTCTAGCCATCTTAATCGGCATCGAAAACGTCACAATATGAACCTATCTCGAGAGATTCAAAAATACTCCCGGTACATTGACAGGGCTAAAAATATTTTCAGTACTCTAATGGAATATAAATGCTCCCCCGTTTAAGGAATGAATTTTTACTTAAATCGCATATTAAAAGTCGTAATGTAACGTAGCGACTCGCATTACACCGGCTTCCACCAAACTTGACAGTTTCCTTGTTATTTTCATTTCTACCCTCACCCAAATTAACCGAAAACGCTATTAAATTAATTAAGGAAATAACGACTGTTTATGGATTTTTAAAAATTACCGCCTTTCCGCTCGTCCCAAGTGGTTGTAGCTGTGTATTACCCTAATAGTGTTGAATACTTGTTCAAAGTTAGGTCGAAATTGTTCCATCCGTTAGATAGAGTTTTCTGAAGTTTGATTTACTCCCTTCCAACCCCTCTTAGGGGTGACTTAAATTACTTTTTTTTGTCATAATTAAAGTCAATGGCTCACACTACAGCTGTTTATAGCCCAATCTCGATTGTTTTCTGGTTGTTTTTATGTGATGCCACTCCGCTTCCACCCCTAAGAAAACTCCCCTATGATTATGTATGGAATTGAAATTATACTGCTATTGATCCAATAATGTTGATAAAAATATTGGCTTTTTTTGATTATTTAATTTTTTCCACCCCGACTGATGTATACCACATACTTACCAAACATCGATATAGCACGGGGTATGAAGGAAGAAATGGAAGGGCGTCCAGGTGGAGGTAATAGGCAACCCACAATCAAATTTCAAATTAAAAGGCGCGGAAATAAAGTAGCCTTCTCGTAGTTATGTTTTCTGAATTTTTCCAATTTTCTGCGCAATTTTCATACTTTTTCTTTCAGTAAGAACCTTTTACAAAATATTATAAAACTTATAAAAAATATGAATGAAAAATGAAAAGTCGTTCTCAAATTTTGGCGTGACCAAGGGAAATAGGCATTCATATATGTATATGACAATCTTTGTTGAAAGCTCTTGAAGAACGAATCCATACTGAAAATCAAGTGTTTGTGGGGACTGAATTTAACCTTTTTTAATTCTTCTTATTAATTACAAACCTAAAACTTTATTTTCAGCCACGATTGTTTTATTTATTAATGTTCCTGAACTTTCAGTCTGCCAATACTTAAATAACATGACACGGAGGCATGAAAACCATGAGCACAGTTTTTGATAGTTTATGGTCTAATTATAAGATGTAAAATAGGTCTAACTCGGTATAAATTAAAACATATATTGTAAAACAAGAAAAGCCAATAACTATGATCTGACTTAGAACATAAGCTCTGGAACATTATAATAAATGAAAATATTGAGACCAAAAATAAGGTTTTTTATTTAAATGACCAGAAAATAGTCAACTAGTCGAACCTCTTATTAATATTTCTGAGACCTGAGTAAATAAATAAATCATTTGGAAAATGGCCAAAAAAATCAAATACGAAGACGTTCACTTTCGTACTTACAAAGATGTGGATTAAGAGGTGTTTTGATCATAAGTACATGTTCCAGAAAAAAATTAAATGCTGCCCTGCAAAGTTCCGTTTCTTATAAATTACTCTCTCTCTCTCTCTCTCTCTCTCTCTCTCTCTCTATATATATATATATATATATATATAAATTAAAATGTGGGTTGAATGGAGGAGGACAACCACCCCAGAGTGACTGCGCGGCTCACCTGATCATGTCGGGAATGCCTCCTGCACTCACTCTGGGTACTTTTTATCAAAGTTCTCATATGCCGAGACACCTTCACCTAATTTAGGAGGTATATGTACCGGGGTCAAAGACCTTGGGCATATGGCAAGAGCTGTCCGCTGATCCCATTGGATCAGTCGGTCACCTGCCTCCTGAAGCTGGTGGAGACACGGAGAAGGGAATGCTGCGTCCCCACAGCAAACTCGTCTCCCGTCATTCGGAAGGGCGTGAGAATAGTACCCAATGCCCGACCTACCTGATGCAGGTTTTCTAGTGTTTTCCCTGCATCTCTTTAGGTGAAACACCGGGTAGGATCCTTAAACCATAGCCCGGGGGCCCTAGTTAACCCTTGGCTACCTTGCTCTACCTTCCGCATCCCCCCTTTTCAATTCCCTTCCTATGCTATTAAAGGGGAGTTGCCTGTTTCAGGATCACCCTCATGTAGCCTGTTACCCCCCCCCCCCAAAAAAAAAAGTTGTTGAGACATAATTTGACTGTGATTTCTGAGCAATTAAACAATATAGAACATAAACAAACTGAAATGAAATTAGGATTAAGAAAATGAAGTTTGGATTAGGAAGATGAAAACACTACGTCAGTAGGTATCAATTATGTTAGAATATAGAATTTTTGGAGAATATAACAGGTATATTTGGTTGTTGTAGCTGAAATCGAAAATTAATTATATATATATATATATATATATGTAATGGTCAAGAAGTCTGTTAAGAACTAATTATAAACAAAAATTACTTGTTCAATTAAAAGAGTGCGTCTTTTCGACAATTGGTGGATCTCTACAGGTGTGTTCTACAAATTTTTGTTTACAATTAATTCTTAACTTATGTCTTGGCAATTATATATTTGTAATTAACAGATAGAGCATAAATACTAGGGCACGGCAGAGACCCAAA
Organism: Eucriotettix oculatus; assembly: GCA_034510155.1. NCBI lineage: Eukaryota > Metazoa > Arthropoda > Insecta > Orthoptera > Tetrigidae > Eucriotettix > Eucriotettix oculatus. Next base: position 101,889,405 of record CM067377.1, on the reverse strand, counting down.
TCCTGAATAAAGATCAAATTTGGAAGACAACTCTATATTACGAAATCTATCAGAAATAAAACGGCACATGTAAAGGGACTACAGAGAGATTAGAAAGGAAGACTTGATGAGGCTGTGGGAAGAGCGTGGGAATACTGGAAATATTGCTAACGTGGACCAAGTGATAAACTCCACTAACCATATTGGCTATTTCAGCCAAGTGCTATAGATGAAAGAATCTTACGAATATTTCGCATTTAATTACTGCTCAAAGCATGATTTAACCGGCATCGAGAGCATCTCTTCTTAAACATTTACATTTTCAAGCTCTCTACGCGACCTATCCTACGGAATGTTAATTTCATCATAACCGATATGATGATTCACGGAACCTTAATCCGATAAAGAAATCTACCGGTACCTTAAAAAGCACACAATTTCTAAAATTTCTAAAAAAAGGGTACATTTAATAAACTGGTACGTGATCATAAAATACTGCTGATAATCTAAGAGTGTTAAATATGATAATGCTATTTTGATTGTGTTTATTATACCCCTGGTACGTTAAGAGATCATAAATATTCTCTGTACCCTAAGAAAGGTTAAAAATACTGCTGGCATCTTAAGTAATAAATATTTCTGGTAACATAAGTGATGCTATAATAATCCTAGTATCCAAAGTGATCCAAATTACTATCGGTGTCTAAAGAGAGTTAAAAATAGACCCGGTACCCGAGGAGCTAGAAAAAAATACTTTAAGTATTTAAGAAACACAAAAATAGTCTGGGCACTCGTAACTATATAAGTGCTAGTGGTGTCTGATTCGTTGTGTCTATTCCTGCGAACCGGGAACACGTATAGCAAGTTTGGTAGATATTGCTCCCCGCGTTTAACTCCTAGGGACTGAGCTACTACTTAATCGGCATGTTGAATTGTATATTAATCTCAATGACTTCTATAACCCCGAATTCGACAGCAATCTCGGTTGTATTCGTATCATAATTACTTAACGGCCTCTCGTCCCCTTCCTCCCATATCCCTAAACTATAACTTTTATTATATAAAGCCTTAACCCCCTCTCCTGTGAGTGTTCCCCTCTATTATCATTAGGTTTCAAATTAGGTAATTACATCATTAATAATGTCAAACGGAGCAACCCCGAATGCTTTTCATTTAGAGCTAATAATTTACGGTTTAGAATGTTTTTATAATTCCACACCTTCCTCCTCCACCCTTATAGTTTTTAGGAGTGTTTTACCCAAGCAATATTTCAAGGGTCGGTGTATTTATCGCCTTGAAGGTGACGATAGAGCCTATAGTCGTCGAAACGTCGCGTCTAAATCAATGTTATACCGGTTGGAAATCCGAAAGCTTTTTCTACTACAAACAGTATTTGTTCATAGATCGTAAGTAACATGTGCAAAATATTTAAAATAAATTAATAATCGTGATCGATTGAATGCTGACCTTTGTTTTACCCCTTTCCACCCCAACTCCAATCAGTTGAACTACAACTTAGCCAACATGTTGAATATCGTCACCATAAGACGACAGAATTTCATCGAAACGCCGCGCTATATTAATAATACTCTGTTTGAAGCCAGAGAATTGTTTCTTGAATTTTCACTTTCTTCAAATCTTACCAATTCAAAAAATTCAATCTTATATTGCACCTCAAGAAATTAAATTAAAAATATGAAAAATAATTGAAATTTTTGAAGCCGTTCACCACGTTGATCGCCCGCGCACAATAGCGGTTTTAAATAATATTAGTTTTTTTTTCATTAGGCAGTCTTAAGTTAATTAAATCAAATAAATTTACTAGCAGATACAGATAAAGTTTTTATTTAGTTGAACCGACATTTCGTCACCATATCTGTTTTTTTTTGGATTAACAGGCTACATGAGGGTGATCCTGAAACAGGCAACTCCCCTTTAATAGCATAGGAAGGGAATTGAAAAGGGGGGGATGCGGAAGGTAGAGCAAGGTAGCCAAGGGTTAACTAGAAAAGGGAAGCCTAATGAATAAATATATAACCTTGATTGCCTGCAAGAGCATCTTCAAACCCTTGTAGGCAGTCATATTTGGCTTCCTTTCTCTTCATCAAAATTTAACATTGCCTGATACAATCTTTTGATAATTTTCATAGATCTCTGCTTTACGAAGACAATAAGCACTAATTAGCATGGGTTTTATTTTCAGTTAATCTAGATGTCTCCTTGGTTTTCAAAGGACATCGCGTTCTAGGTAGCGGTTCTCCAGGTCGCAGATGCCAATCACAACCGAAACAAACAACGTTGCAAGTCATTGCTTTAAGAAACTCTCTCACCCGCGTCGATCAGCAGATTATAAAACGCCGTAGACTCGATATTCTGGATGATATTTCAAACTGTTTCAACTCCACTCCACAGTTTAAGTAAAGATATTCTATTGTCAATCCATAAAACAACGATACAAATTAATACTAAATGCGGTCTACTGTTGCTTTGCAATTATGAATTTAAAAATAAAGAAAATAAAGGTTCTTCAAAAAATAAAAATTAACACAAATATTTGGAAATATATGCCATGCCACTTAATTCCCCTGGTAACACTGAAAAAGGATACTTTTTTGTTTTTTGGTTAACAGGCAACATGTGGGTGGTCCATAAAAATTATTATGTTTCAATAATATTTTGAATAATATAACAACAAGAAGAAGAACAAATAGAACCCCTAAAGTTTTCTGATGATATTGTAGTATTAGGGAAGTCAGAAGAAGACTTGGAATCCGTTATAAATTGAGTGATCGTGATCCTGGAGGAAGAGTACAACACGAGGATTATAGGACGGATACAGTGGAATAACAAACGGATATTTTGAAGGAAGTTACGGAATTCTGCTCCTTGGGCAGCATAATAACTACGGATGGTAGAAGTATTGTAGACATAAAGAGTAGGATAGCACAGGCAAGGAAGGCCTTCGGGAAAAAAAGAGGAATTTACTTACGACTAACATAATTATGACTAGTAGGAAGTCCTTATTGAAAATATTTGTATGGAGTGTGCCGTTAGATGGTTGCCAAACTTGGACGGTAGGAGTTAAAAAAGGAAAAGAATAGAAGCTTTTGAAATGTGGTGCTATAGAACAATGCTGAAAATCAGATGGGTGGATAGAGTAGCTAATGAGGAAGTTCTAAGCGGAATAGAGAAGAAGGATCAATGTGAAGGACTTTGACCAAGAGACCTTTCGAGACAGGAGGGTCCAGTAAAATTCAGGATGTGTGCGTATAATGAGGGAGGCTAAGGATGGAATATGCTAAGCAGTTTAGGTAGGATGTGGGATGTTGGAGTTATGTAGAAATTAAATCAATTGCGCAGAATAGGTTAACATGGGGGGTTACGTCAGACCAGGCTGAGGAGTGAATACTACAACATCCTTCAGAAATACTGAAATGATAAATTAATAATTCACTCAATTTAATACAAAGACCCAAAAGGTAAACGTAAAAGCCCTTACACCTGAACAAAATATTTTCGACGGAATAAATAATATTACTTATGTCAGGAATCCGTAATGAGCTCTCTGCATACAGACAGTGCTTCGATTGTGAAAGAATTTATGTGCTTAATTTAGGGAAAAAACAGAAATACATCCTCTATAATAGTTCCGTGGAAAAGAAAACTCTTAAATCACACGAGAAACGTCAAACTCGCCGCGTGTTAAGTCGTTAAACAAGAATTCTACCACAAGTCACGGGCGTTACGTTTCTAAGATCAAAACTGTCTGTATAGGCAAGTGTCCTTTCTAACTTCACCGTGTTTCCCTACGTCTTTAACTCTTCTCATATTTCTCACAATTTCATTTGCTTGAACAATATCTTCCCGTTAACATGTCAATACTTGCTTATAATTCTAACGGGATATTTGAACAGATCTAACAGAAAACCTCTCTAATGATCCAGCTGTATTATTTTGCTTGGTATGTCAATAAAAAAAGGTCTGGGATGAGACACTGATTTGCATTGGCACTACCTCGGGAACCTTAAGCGTCCGCCCACGAAGATGTATCTTACACGCCTCATACGTGTTGACTCCATCATTCATAAACCTACTGCCTTCCAGGGAGTCTTGACGAAATCGTGCCCACAATTTACAAACTTTCGACGTATAGGCAAGTAAAGCGTGCCCACAATTTACAGATTTTCAACGTATAGGGACGTTTTGAAAATATTTAAACATACGGTACGGCTGCTCCGTGATAAAACAAGCCGCTTTTATATTTCAGATATGACACACAATAAAACCTTTGGCAATCAGGAAAATTTTAATTGCATTTTATTAATTTTAATTATTATCATTTATTATTACTCCGTCAAGACGAGATGTTCTGTGGCCGTATGGGAAAATGCGTGAAAATTGTCAATTTTGACAATTGACAGGCAACTTGCGTGCCTGAAGTTATTCCGTTTTTAATCAGTTTACAAGAATATTAATATTTTTAATTGTACCTGTCTTTATTCTAGATAATTTTAATAGTTTCCAGCTTCGATTGTGAAAACCCTTAACAGTTTGCCTCGCGACGTACTAATCCTACAAATGCAACACCTGGTCATGGTCTGCGATACTCATGGCTGTAGCACGTTTTCTCTCTGTAATGAGAAAATGCGCGTGCACATCATTCCGTTTCATCCCTCTGTAGCGCCCATAAAGCTCAAACAAGGTTATTATGTCCCGTTTACGTAGCACGTACAGACAGAGCCACCGCAAGGGATAGACATAACAACTCAAATTCAAATAAATTCGAGTCATTCAATGAAATAATTATTTATAGTATTTTTTTTAAAAAAACACAATAGTATCGTACATTTTGCATATTTGTTTTATTCAAGCACTGGGTTATTTTAAAGAAAAATATATAAGAGACGACATTTCAAAGCCTTTCATCATTCTGAAGAATCTAAAGCACGATCTTATATACAATTCTGCCATCATGAGTGCCTTATTCCTAAATTAACTTTGTTTCAAATATATAGTAAGGAAAATACTTTTTGTAAATACTAAGAATGGCCGAAAGACAGAAATAGAAGAATTTTACATTTTAAAACGTTTTGTCCCTAACTTTCGGGACCTCAAATTATATAATTACATATAAATAGCTGAATATAAATAAATAAACTTGGCATGTTGTAGTTACAATTAAAATCTCATTAAAAATTTCGTGCTGCTGCCGCAACATCCAAGGCCTAAATGAGGAAAGCAATGGTAAAGAAACAGATCGCAAAACCTATATTGCTGTAACCGAATTTTCTTAAACTACAGGAACTAAACTTTAATGTTTCAAGAATGCGCAAGTTAATCATATATTGAATTTAAATTTTACGCATCTATTTTTACATTTCAAGAAATTATATTACATCTTATGTGAAACGTTTCGCTCATCAATGCTAATAATAATTTCTTTCTAAATCTAAAATTTTAACATTAGGGCCGACTCCAATGAATTATATGGTTGTTTAACTCTGCACAATTAGTTAACACAAATTGTTTATCTATTAGTTGTTTTAAGTTTGCAAAAAGTTCTTTAATTCTTGTTTGAAGCTTGCGCTTGGTCTGCTGGATAACATTTATTGTCCAAACACTACATTTTATACACAACACAGCGTGTATCAAAATTATTTATAAAATCTTTATGATTTCTAACAAAATTTAAATTATTAAATGATCTAAACATTGCCTTAACAACTTAATTGGAGAATAAGATAATTAATTTGTATTATGTTTTTGCTAAATATTGTAAAACAATAAGTTCATAAATTTTTTACCATTATTCGTTGTGGGTGAAATATTTTTATAAATCAAAAAATTTAATCTACTTATAATATATTTACGAATGATACTTTGAGGATAAGTATTTAAAATTGAATAATTTTTTTTCAATTTCTCCTTGAGGAATTTGTGGTAAAATGATTTGACGGCCTTGTCTACAAATTGAAAACCACAGATCTTTTTTGTCGGAAGGGGTTATTTGAATACAAATTTAATATTCTGCCTAAGAAGTGCATACTTTATTATTTTAACGAAATCAGTAACTTAAAGAAAATTAATAGTATGATTAATTTATAATTAATAAATTACTTTAAAATAAGGGTGAAAATCAAGAAAAATATTAACAAATGTATTGAATTTAGATTTGTAAATTATGCAAACAAAAACATTAACCTATCTGGCATAACAAAGGAGTTGGAAATCTGAAGATGGAATACAATAATTTTCCAAATCTTTCATCACAATAATATCAGCAGAAAATAGAGAAAGAGGATTACTCATTAGTAAGCTATCATACTCCTATGATAAATTTTACTGTTAAACCTAAAAAAACAAATTTAAAATTAATGTAATTTTATATATTTGTTAATATAAATCCTTGAATTACTAATTTATTTGTTAAGGAATTAAATAAATATACATCTAAAGACATTAAAATGTGATAATATGGTTGTCTAATTTATTAATAAATTTGAAAGAATTTCTAGCTGTAAAATAAGCTTTATCAATCAATCTTTGCTAAATAAATTTGGAAAAGTTATGTAAGGACTATCGATAAACGAAACTATAAATATGTATGTTGCTGGATTTTTATGAATTTTTTTGGACGTTATAAGCTCTAACAATATTAGCTGAAGAGATGAATAATGTTAAGTACATGCTGTTACTTCAGTAATTTTTCGATTTCCGTCTTTGCAAAATTGATTTCAGTCTTTCTATTATTAGATTGTTACTACTATTTTTTCTATTTTCATAAACCGTCTGCCAATACGGTTTCTAATTTATTTGTGTAATCAGATCTGTCAAGGTAAACTGTGACAGCACTTTTATCATCTTTTTAAATTAATATTTCTGGTTTGCTCCTGGTAAATCTACCAGTAAAAACAAGACCTCTGGATAGTTTGTTGATAAAAACATTTTTGTTTTACTTTATGCTAGTGTTTAGTTAATTTAGTTGTAACATTTTATTTATAATATTAAGCGGCAAAAATTTAATTATTTTATTTGTCAAATACGCCTGTGTTACTAAATTTTAGTAATTTTAAAATTTTTAACATTTAATTGAGAAATATGCTGATATAACTTCTCATCCAACTCGCAATACTGATTTAGAAACATCTATCTATCTATGTAAGATACTCTTTGGCTATGACAGTCCGCTAATAAACGCGATATTCTTTTGTTTTTTTACAGGTTAGCAGCATACTTATTTTCATCTCGAATTTTAAGGCCAATAAGGAGCATTTGCGGCACGTGCTGATTTTTTGGTTCAATCAAAAGAATAAACTATATGAAAGTCATCGAGTTGTTGCGGAAACTTGTGGGGAGCTTGCTCCAACCGTCACGAATTGTGAACGCTGATTTCAACGATTCAAAAGTGGTCGTTGACAAAGAACGCGAAAATTGACCAAAAAAGTTTGAAGATGTCTAATTGCAAGTATTATTGGATGCGGATGATACACAAAAACAAAAAATTATGACAGACAAATAAAGGTCACTCAGTAACCGTTTCCGATCGGATTCCGTAGGGATTTTTTGGCGATGAAAAGAGGATTTACTTTAATAATCCGAAACGCAGCAAATCATTGGTAACGCCAGGATAACCATTAACAACGAGTGTAAGACAGGTCACTTCGGGAAGAAGACAATACTGTGTGTGGTGGTGGCTTCTCAAGCCTGGTGAAACAGTTAGTACCAACCGCTGCCGGTAGGAAATGATCAATTTAAACCATCCGTTGATCGAAAAACGGCCAGAATGGGCTGGAAGACATGGTTTTACAGCATGACGTCCTGCATATTAGGCCAAACTGGTAAAAAATACGTCATTAGTATTCACCTGACTTGGTTACTTCAGATTATCATTTGATTTCATCGGTGGGACAAGCAGTGGCTGAGCAGCATTTCCAAAAATTCGATGAATGTATGTTGATGAAACGCTCTTTTAGAACAGCATCCATAAATTGCCTGACAGATGGTCAAAATGTGTAGAAAACGATGGCCGATATTTTGAATATAATATTTTTAATGAAAAATACAACATTTTAAACTTGGAAACCTGGCAGAAAATACAACAGTCAGCTTCACTATCAAAGTTCCTAGAAGTAAAGACTTGTGTACGAACTTCGTTTATAGCGTTTAAGAACTTGTACGTACAAGCGAAACAGATATAAAAATTACAGGAAGGTACACGAGTCCTAGATTCGTGGAGGTATCGAAACATCACAGAAAAATTCAAAAATAACCTGGGGGGGAGACATGACCATTGATATATTCTCAACAATGGACTTCTGGGCTATCAGGAACCTTCTGGCCTTCTCCACTCCAGCCAAGTTAAGCTAAGCTAAGCTATCTAATGAATCCTGAATTTAGTGTCCAGGCTTAAAACACCGCAATAGGAATCACTTCCTCAGTTGCTCTTTTTATGAGAAAATATCTTGTAGAGGTCGCTAATGATAGTGCTGACCGTATAAACAAAAGAAAAACCATATCGATTCAAATATACACAATCATATGCCTTCAAAGAAGCAAATATCTTCTAAAAAATTAACCAATCAGTTGGTCACGAATTTACACTTTAAAAAAGGTCTATTTTTAACAAATAAACAATAATACAGCGAATAAGTCAGAAAAGCACAATATTATTATACACATTACATAGATACGTTACAACGTTTCGTTCACAATTTTAGGACTTCGTCGGATAAAAAAATAAATAATCAAATTTCTTTGGTGTTTAATTTTTGATTGGTTGCAAATACATCTAAATTTAAAGGAATAAAGGTCGTAAAGTGAAAATATTACGTCCTTCGACGGTTATATTCAAAAACTTTATCGGTATAAATAATATTAATTAGCATAATAATAATAATCCTTTTCGTTTGTTGAAGACCATGACGCAAAATGTTCTCTTTTAGACCTACATTTTTAATGTTAAGTCACGATTTTCACCCATTCAAAAATTTATCACCAAAAGAAATTTGAATATGTTTCATTTTACCTGAAAAAAAGTCCCAAAATTGTCGACGTAATGTTGTAACGTATCTGCGTAATGTGTTGAGAAATATAGCGGCTTTAGATTTACTGGCTGTTTTGGTTCATATTTGTTAATTTTATAAATGTCAGATTAATTAAAGTATCTTCTTCTTCTCAGACTCTACAGCCCACTGAATGGCCTGGGCCTACCGGGTCGACTGCGGACCGCCATCTTGCATGACACATTCCGAATTTGGAGAACACGTGGTCAGCGTATCGATTCTCCAGCAGTCTTAATCCCGGTCTTCGCGACCAAATTGAAGTATAGAACTCAATTTTAACAAACATGTAGAGGAAATAATTACGTATATGTAGACGAAATTAAATTAGAAAACCATTGGCAGGCTTCTTGAAGGACAATTATAAGAAAGTAAATAGTATTCATACACAAAATTCCATTAGGACGAAACAAGTAAGTATTCCGCCAAATATACTCGTATATTTATGCAAAGTGAACGACAAATTTAGAATTCGTGCGCAAAAGACATGTTTAAGAAAGAAATATTAAAGTAAAGACGTAGCTCTTAACTAAAACGACTTCAAGAAGAGATTTATGAAAATGGAGAAAACCTTTAAAGATTCTGAAATGGCAGTTGACATTTGCCTACGAGCGGATTATTCTTACTTCCTCCTCCTTACCTTGTTCCCCTTCTACCTTCGCTTCTCCTAATCCATAATAATCCTTTCCCGGAATTTGTGCAGCATTTCTTACGATTTTACTGTAAATTAACGTAATTAGTTGTGGTTTGATGCCAGCCTTATTAGACGAATTGTTCTCGCATTTTCCTACTCCTGCTTACTTCAGCAGCGTGATGTTATCGGTAACAGGATTTATTCTGTATCATACATTTATTTAATCCCATTATAATAGACTTCGCAAAGACTAAATTTACAGATTCGTTAATCTATTATCCTTTCGAGTTTTGTATTCGTTAATCATGAAAAATCACACCAAAGAGAACTTCAGTTGGTGGGTATTATTTGGAATTAGGTAATTATTTCGGAAGTCTATTTACCAAGTATAACACCTATTCAAAGTTCTGCCTTGAGACTTTATTCCATCACACTTCGCTCTCGCAGTACATATCTTGAATATTTAGCTTCAATGACTACCTTATTTTCTTTCAGTTTTAGGTACTGAACGAATTACTCACTTTCTCTTTGTGAATCTTAGGTCAGAAAATGTTGAGAAAGCCGATTGTTGGTGAAGATTGACAAAAAAGTACATGTTTTACGGTAGTAGACCCAGGAACGTTGTGGAAATTTGCTAAAATAAATTATTTTTTCCCCAACTAAAAAAGAAATATATATAAAAACAATTTTTTTATCCTAAACTTACTTTCGAACCCCACGTCTTGGTATCTCAACCCCTCAAGTGATATCGCTACATTGGTTGCAATAAGCTTATTTAAATAAGGTTAATTTACGGATTCTTCGATGAAAACAGGCGACGGGATGTTTTATATACATCTAGTACAATTTCCGTATTTGAGGTGGTATAGTAGACGTGAAAACAATCTGGGCGTTTTAAAGTCAGCTTTTGGACCAATGTTCCAAGTTTGTCCGGAAATCTATTCCTCAAAAGCTGTAGGTGCTTGGAGAAAGTAAATATTAGCAAACAGGAAGTTTAGCACTTTCAATTTCAATTTGGGAAAGGGTGTAACGTACATAACACGACACGAAATGTCTTTACGGACCGGTAGTTTCGTGTATTGGTGCAGTACACTAACATTGTGATATCAACGAGTTTATCTGCAAATGCGAATAGTTGATATGAATTCACTGAAATAAATTATTAACACGGCTAATTTAGTCAGAATTATATTTTAATAAAAATAAAACATTATTGGGTCTAAAGTGTTAATATTTAAAAGGAATTGTGAAAATTCATGATTATTCATACAAATGTTTACTTGGAGCAGAACAGGATCCAAAGAAAGACGTTTTGCGCTGTTTTAGTATGCTCTAAATTTTTTATTCTAATTAATATTTAATTGACTAAATTGCCAGTGTTACTTGTTTATGTTATAATCTCATTCAGTATTCACTGTGTAATTCGAGAAATTATTGAAGGGAAACATACGACAAAAAAGCGAGAGTATTTTAATCCACTGTGGACACACATTCTTTTATCTCAGCGCATAGAAACTATTTTCTTAAAACTCGATTAACTACGCTTCGTTTGCTTCCTGTGTTGACTTACTGAAAATACTGTCCGAAACGAACCAGAGATTTTTATTGCGTAACACGGCCGCGGAGAATGTGAAACATTTGCTGTGGACATATTATATCGTCGCCCCCATGTCAACTACCGATGTGTAAAAAAGAAATTCTTTCTTCAAGTTGGATCACTGCAGTTGCACGATACGTAAATTGGGGAAATGGTTGAATTTATGAGCTTCTCAGAACCATGGTGGACGAATACACAATCTGGTTCAACTGTCTAAAAGTAGCCGATTCCATATTCCACATTTTGACATGAAAGTTAGGATATTGCCAATGACATATTGTTTGACCGTTCAGCAAACCATCATCGTAAAATCGTGATGTCATTTAAATAGATTTTTACATATGACGTACACAAAGTGAATGCAAGCCAAAATACTAAAACATTAGAAGGTAACGACAATAATGACAATTTTATGCAACAGACACGGAGATAACTCGAATTAGTTAAAGCCATTGGGAGACGAATCTGTTAAGAAGGGAGACAATCCCGGCGAGTTAGAATTGAGACACTTATATTTTAATATCAAAGACCACGCTGAAGTTGGTGTTGCCGTTACTGAAACCAAGTTTCGTGCTACTTGAAAACCTGTAAAGTGATGGGTTTTTCCGCCTAGAGATGGCTTTCTTTTGTTGATTGTAACGCTATTCTTGTTATGAGCAAAGGCGCTGTTTTTCGGGAGCTTGCGCAAGGTTTCCCCAAAACAAGTGTTTACCTGCCAACTAGGGTAGAAACTGTTGGCTCGGGCTCAGCTGCAACAAGTACACTGAAATAAGGAGAATTCGATCGATTTGGTATGCAATGCGCCCAGAGCCCAACGTGTGCATGGCAAAGCAAATGTAAGTCGTACTCACCGCTGCGGAGGCTGGAACCACACTGAAAGCTGCGAGTGGCCCCCACCACAGGAGTGAGTGAGTCCTCCTCTTCCCACACAGTCACAGTCAGTCTCAGCCTCAGTCACTACAACACGCTACTAAACGTGACTCGTTCAAATTACATCCCAACCATTTAGTAGGGCAATGCATGGAGGCAACCAATACTATAGAAAATATAGAATACATGACTACTAATGACACCCAGTCCAGTTACTTGTGTGTCTCCTCTGTTTTAGTATAACATTTATTGTTATTTCCAACAGTCATCGGTTCAGGAAATAGGACACGTCATACATTACATCAACTAACAAATAATTATAAGACCATAATAAAATAATATATAATTATTGTTGTTGTAGTAGTAATCAGTCCTTATACTGGACTGATGCAGCCCTCCGTGCTGCGCAAGCCTTTTCATTTCTACATAACCACATCCTCCCTAATCTGCTCAGCATATTCCATCTTCGGCCTCCCCACACAATTTCTTCTAATGTTAATTTTACTAGACCCTCGTGTCTCAAAACGTGGCCTATTAACCCATCCCTTCTCTTATTCTGCTTAGAACTGCCTGGTTAGTTACTCTATCCATCCATCTTTATTTTCAGCAGAATGTAGGTTCAAGAGAAGCAATATTAATTCTGCATCTAATTTTAGAAGGGAGGATAAGAAAAAAACAGGCCTTCGTTCATGGAAATTTTAGATTTAGAAAAAGCATTTCATAATGTAAACTAGAACACACTACTAAAGATTTTGAAGAGGTCTGGAATAAAATAACGAGAAAGAAGAGTAACTAACCAGGAAGTTTGAAGCGGAATAAGAGGAGAGAGAACAGTATGAAGGACTTTGACGAATAGAAGTTTTTCAGACACGAGGGACTTGTAAAAATACAATTAGATGAAAGTGTGTGGGGTAAGGTTAGCATGGAAGGTTGCATTTGACCAGTCTAGGACTGAGTACTACACAATAATATTTCATTAATATATACTCTTGGTAAAGTATTTGCAAGAAGTCGTCATTTGGTGCTAAGTCTGTGAATAGCGTGGATGAGAGAAAAATTTGAATCCTAATTTGTACTTCTCTATTGACGTTGCTGCTGTGTGCGCTGGCACTTTCTTGCGCGCCAATCTTAATCGTTTCTCTATCAGCATCCGTTTTAAACGCCCATTTATAGTTGTGCCCTATTCTATGAATATTTTACCCTGAGAATTCCAAATGATATTGACCATCCCTTTTCCTGCAAACAAAACGGACTTAACCTTTTTCTGTGCATTTAACCAGATTTTGTCCATTGTTTTGTTTTTTGGTCTCTACTGTCTAGTGATGGATCCAACATTCATCGACGGATACGAATATGTGTAAAAATTCTTGTACGTTAAGCTTAAATATGGCTATATTTTTCGTTGAAATGTTTTTTCGAATCCGTTTTAGGTCCAATGTCAACAGTCGCGGCACAAAGCTTTTTTATGGCCAGTTTTTCATGAAGGATGAAATGCACTAGTACAGTAGAGAAGCCTACAGCATCAGCTACCTCACACACTTTTTGTCGGCGAACTTCCATTACGATATTGCGAACTTTTGAGACCCTCGTGTCTTAAAACGTGGTCTATTAATCTTCCCTTCTCTTGGTCAACGTCCTCCATATTGTTCGCTCTTCTCCTATTCTGATCAGAACTTCCTCGTTAGTGGTTCCATCCACCCATCTGATTTTATGCATTCGCCTATAGCACCACATTTCAAGGTTCTATTCTTTTCCTTTCCGCAACTCCTACCATTCACGTTTCGCACCAATATAACGCCACATTCCATACGAAAATTTTTAGCAATGATTTCCTAATATTCACACTTATATTACCCGTAAGTAAATTTCTCTTTTTTTTTGCAAGCGTCTTCCTTGCCTGTGCTATCCTACTCTTTATGTCTACAATACTTTTATCATCCCTAGTTAATTTGCAGAATTCAAAATATCCCTTCCCAATCTAACAACCTTTGTTATTCTACTACATATTTAATAATATTCTTATTAAATATTTCGACTTTGGTAAAATATTTTTGTATAAAGTAATATTTATCGTTATTTTTTGTTGCATAGTATTAGGAAATGAGTAATTTTTTATGTAGTAAAATTCATCTTGGAAGTTGAGAAAAGACCTTGCTAATGAGACTTAAAAGGAAATATTATATGAATAAATGTAAACACGGCAATGAGCATGAGATTAACTATGTCTAATATATTCATGAAAATCCTTGAATTTTCCTACAAGATTCATTACCCGCATCTTGAGGATATTTTTGGCATAAAGCACTAACAACTTCACAAATCTCTACTTCTATAGCTTCCTTTTTTTGTTAAAAATGAAAAATTCCCTGCAGCATCATTGTATACTGAGATACTCTGTGTCCTCACGGGAATAAATGTTTTTATTCTGAACTTATGACTTCGTTCAAGGCTTTCTAAAGTACAAATTATATATATTTTTTTCCTTTCGGATAAGTATAGTTTATTAGGTACACCTGTCCCGAATGCAATTCAAATAAGAAATGAACTAACGTGGACAATCTACGTCGAGAGTCTCCAAACACTAGCCTGAGCAGTCGCATTTTGTCTGTCTGGAGATTCGAGGTGGAATCCTGCAGTCCACAGTTATTATAATTTGTGTAGTTTCCATTGTCGACTCCAGCAGTCTGTGAGAGCTGGTGAAACACCCATGGTAGAGCAAAGACAGTCAGAGGACGATAGCAACGGAATCCTGGCTTCATCACCTTCCACCACCAGCGACCGACCATGAGACGGAGCAGCCAACTCAACCCAACTATCCAATATCACCAATATTCTCACGTTCACGCGACAGTTATCGGAGGTTTTCAAATATTTCTGTTGTTTTCGTATATTTTAATGGGGTTTTAAATTTAAAGCTGCGGTATGTTTTTCTGTAATTTTCTACATGTATTTTTGGTGTAATTTTTCGAACAACTTGAGTCAGTCCATGCGGCTAGCCGGAGAGAGTTTAATTTTTAAAAATTGTAAATCGTTGTAAATATTTTTCTAACATTTTTTGATAATATATTAATAAACAGGATTGTAGTAAATAGTTTGCTTATAATTTTGGATGCATTGCGTTCTTTAACCGTTTAAACGTTGATGTAGTGGGTAATAAAAACTCCTTTACGGTCACTGTTTTGCAAGTTATGTTTTACAAGAGGTAGCTTTCGGCAGTAATACTGCCATATTCATCCTAATAATATACAAATCAATCAATATATTGTATATAATATTTAAAAGCTTTATACAATATCAGATCTAAAAACTCTTAAAAAAGGATATAAACATTTTTACATACCTTGTACTTATACACTATATTATAATATCCTTATTTTCCGTACAAAGTACGTTTTTTATATATAAAATATTTGTGTTTTTCTACACGTCGTTCGCTACTCCAGTAAACCTGCAATCGGAAGGTCGGGTTATTGACTTGACCCAAGTTTGTTGACGGGACGCAGCATTCCCTTCTCCGCGTCTTGGTATCATAACAGAAGACACTTACTGTATGCCCAAAATTTGCTTACACCTTTCAAAAGAGACTCATGTAACTTGGGCTGTGGGAATCTTAGGTCAAATCTAGAAGATTCCACTTACGAGACCTGAAGTAAGCTCCCACAGCTTCACCTTACTGTGTAAAATAAATAATAACTATTCCAAAACAGACAAATTTTAGCTTTTTTTAACATTTGATTGAGAAAATGTTTCAATGCTCCAATTCACATAATTAAAGAACTATAAATTGAATTATCCTTATTAATAATCTTGGTGATTTTGTACATCATATTTCTCACAATGATTTTTATGTGACGCAAGAAAATATTGCAATATTTCTTAATAAGTAACTTGTTAAACTTTTCAATTTGAAAAAAAGGAGTTTACGGTCAAATGATGCTATATTACTCTATTTAAATTATAATTTTTATAATACGTATTTACAAATTTTCAAGAATCATATTGCACCTATATGATTCTTTTGCTCCTATATTTGTCGAATTGTAATAGTTCTCCACGTAAAATCATCGTCGATACGCAGTATTTTTACTTTTTATCCCGCGATGAAAAATAACACTGAAATGACAGCGACAAGGAAAAGAAGATGGCTTCCGGTCAAAAAAGGGAAGTTAATAAGACAACAGGCTCTAACAGGACTAATGCAGAGTAGGGATGGGGAAAACCTGCCGCCTATAAAAGGAGACCGGTTTGTTTTTGTTACGGTTAACCGGTCCTTAGGTTACAAATTGAACCGGATAAAACTGCTATTTAAAAAAACAATAACCGTGCAAAAAATACGTAAAATTAGAATTGGAAAAGTTTAATACTTAAAGAATTAAATGAAATTGATGAAAAATAAATTTAAAAATGTTGAAAACACCAGTCAGTATGGCGATTTTTTAAAACATTTTTTTAATTCATCAAGATTACTGAACGATTTTCAGCGTCGTTTGTTGTCAAACAGTAATGATCCTATTACTTTTTTCTAGAAAATTAATTTTTTGTGTAGGAATTTCTTATTTATCTCACAAAGACAAATATTTTTGTTGGAATATTGGATGAGGCACAAAACGACCACCGCGGCATGTTTTACGTGCGATTGACGGAGTATTAAGTCAAGAAGTAGCAGGCCTTTGTCTGAAACGATTTTTGCGGCTCAACAAAACATCCTTGTCAGCCAAGGTCACCGAGGTGGTTGACCCCTCCAAATTTTGAATTTTTGGAGAGGAAGGGTAGGGACGCCAACTTCATTGGATGACCTGGAGAAGATAGAAAAAGCGGGGAGACCAATGAAGTCTTTAGGAAATGTGAGTTCGAGGCGGAGAGGACCACGAATTGATGGTTCGGAGAGGAGAGTTGAAGGTCACAAGGCAGAGAGGAGCTAGTGAAACGGAAAGTCGGACTGGCTGGCTTCAAGGAGTCAGAAAGGAGAGGCGATCTGGCTCAAGTGTCACCACGAAAGACATCAGAGGTCTGCGTTTCACATGCCACCCGGAAGCTGCCTTTGCGTTGAATCCAGGATTGCCAGTCAACCAGGAAACTAGGGGATGATGAATGCAAAGTAAAAAATTAAAGTCAATAATCTCTCGCTCTGCTATGAGTATAAACACATCACACAACCTCAAGTAAAATAGATTAAATTTATTTAAGTTAATTCTTTGGTTAAGACTCAGCTAGGCAAATAAAATTCATTAAAATTAAATAAGTTATAAATATTGTTATTTGTTGAAACTTTAACATTTGTTAATAATAAAACTATTTTAAATGTAAAAGTTGAGATTTACTGGCGCCCACTTATTTAAATATATACTCTAAATTTTTTAATATATTTGTAAATTTTAAAAACATGTCACAGTAAACCACGTGGAAAACTACGGTTTTCATACATAATGCATAACATTAAGTTAAGTTTACACCGTACAAGTTCAGTTTATCGGGTGTAATAAATTGTATCAAATATATTAATTTACATAAAGTAAAGTCAAAGTAAGTAAATAAAAGGCAATGTAAGTTTTCTTCGGGTAAGAGTGATCCAGAAACTGGCAACTCCACTTTAATAGCATAAAAAGGGAATTGAAAAGGGGAGATGCGGAACGAATAAAAGCCAGTCAAGGGTTACTAGGGCTCCGTTCTATAATTTAAAGATCCTACCAGGTTTTCACCTGAAACGGATTTAGGGCAAAACCTAGAAAACAGGACTAGGTATGTCAAGTACTTGTGTGACTCATGACGGGAACGGAGTTTTCTGAGGGGTCGCAGCATTCCCCTCTCCGTACCTCGTCCAGTTTAGGAGGCAGCTGACTGACTAATCTCATAGGATCAGCACTTACCGTATGCCCAAGGTCTACAACTTCGAAAAACACACCTCACGATTAGTACTTTGAAAACCCGATTCAAAACGAAAATGAAGCCCATTTGAGGAGGCAATGTAGGTGTAGGTTGCGGGTTCTTTTTTTGTATGAGAAAGGCAGGCTACGTGAGGGTTATCCGTTTAGGTGACTTCCCCCTATAATGCCACAGGAAAAGGGGGCGGGGGCGTTCGGCGAGCGTGCAGTGAGGAAGACGACGTATATATGAGCTTATGTAAGATTAGACGTGGGCAAAACAGCCGAGAATCGATTCAAAGAGTCGATTTTTATAACGACGCAGTAAAAAGAGTTACGGCTCACTTTTCGATTCGTAGAGTCGTGAGCAAATTGCTTGAGTCGGTGAGTTTTGAGCAAACGGCTTACCTGAGTCGGCTCCGGGGTGATGTGTTCACAGTTTTTTGTTGCACCTCTTGTTAATAATATTTATGTTCTCAAATCACCAACCAGACACCATATAAATAAACACAAACCCTTTTGTGTGGTGGGATGAAAGAAAAAATTATTTCCTATTCTTCATATTTTAGTGTTAAGAAGACTTTGCATTCCCGCACATCGGTTCCATGTAAAATAGTTATAGAAATATTTTTATAAATAAATTACGTTATGAATATACTTTTTGTGTGTATTCGTACCCCGCCCTAGCCTTTTCTTATTCAAGTTATTAATGCTCAACATAGACTTAAAAAATCGGAAGGGATTTGGAGAGCCGAAGAGTCGTTTAAAAAATCGACTCTGAACGATCAACAAAAAGAATCGATTTGCTCATCACTATTTTAGATAGCAATATATATTTTTTGACTCGATTAAGACACTAATTCATCGCGATGAAAAGGTAAATTTTCAAAAATGTGATGCTCTGCCTAATGGTTCAATCACGTGTTGGCAAAAAGATTACTGTCGAAATAAATACTGAAGCGGAATAATACATATGAATTCCGTGGCATCACCAGGCACACGGGTAGTAGACTTAATATGAATATAATTTACCTAAGGTACGTAAAACGTGGGCAAATCTCATAACTTATATAAAAGAATATAATATTAAGTTATACGAAACGTCATATATCCGATCACATAAATTTTCTCCAAATTTATTTTAAGGCTATTACTTTCTTAATGCAGTGTTGCCTAGAAACGTTTTTCAATCAAAGATACTAAAGTGATTTTAACTGCCAAAGTACAAGCACAGTAACTGCGAGATATGGTTAAAACCTTAGTTCAACAATATTCGACACTAAGTTTTAATTGGAATGCGTGGAATAAATTATGGACAATTGAAGAAACTGGCAAGAAGAACAACAGATGCATCAGCCAACTAATGAAATTGCAAACTTAATTTAATCTATATTAAGATTTCAAAAATGCGACAAAGAAGATGCAAGTAAGTGATTCTGATCCAGATTTCGAAATTATAAATGAAATAACATTTGTGCAAGATAGTGAAACGGATGAAGACGAAGTATCCGGTGACGAAAATAACGGTAAACATTGCCTTACAGATGGTCCCAATTATTTCGGATAATCGACGTTTTACTGTCCATATATACATGATTAACGATTATATTACATTTCATAATCATGATATAATAATTAATGATTATATAAGTCAGAAAAAGATAAATGATAAAATTTAAATATTAAGTTAACTGAATAAAATAATTCAGTTAATATTTAAACACTGTCTATCAAAATATTAATCCATCGTTCATAATTATAAGAGAGTACATTTTAAATTCTATATAAATGTTAAGACGGTATTCCAATAGTTTTTCAGCAAAGATGATCAGTTTTTAGTTTCAAGATCTCCTAAATATTTGTACTCTCTGCAGATATCATATCTGTAAGTACGAAACGTAATTTATGAAATAATTTTATGTTCGAATTAAAGTTTTTTTAAAACATTTTTCTGATTTGTCCAACCAAAAGTATGCTTGTGCAGGATAATTACCTGCCTAATGAACAGAATACAAGGAAAAGTAAACAAAACGATAATTAAACGTTTCATACATTGCTTGCCTTGTTCATTCCGTGTGTTTTATATACAACACCTAGTTTAAACACAATTCCAGTAACATCAAACACAATAAAAGATACAGAAGTAACAACAAATGAGGACGTATTATGTTTGAAGAAAAGATGTGGGAATTTATTTCCTATAATTTCTTATTCGTATCCGAATAATTTCTAACATACAAGAGCACAGATTAATTTATTTTATATGGGTAGGTAAGTAAAATGCATAGGGGAATCAGGTGGAACGGGACACTTATTCTTTTAACATTTTTTGTAAAATTATGGAAAGAGAAGAATATAAGTATAAAACATTTGTTTATTCTATTACAAACTTAATATAACTAAAAAAGATGAATTTAGATTTCTGATGAATTTTTAAAAAGAAACTTAAAATTTCCCGTCCTGCCTAACACCCGAGGCAAAACGAGATATGATGTTTCGTATATACAATTATTGCAATAGAATTTAACTTCATTTAAGAAATATCTTAACACCTTTTGTATTTTATTTCTTATACTTATTTATCATACGGTTGTTCTATTATTAAATTTTCCTTTTGCTAGACGATTTTTTTTGCAACTGCAGAGTCTTTGCAAAATTTTTCCCCTTTTCTCCCGTTCCTTTTCTTTCTTAATCCATTCTTTTTGGGTACAGCTTCCTGTAACTCATTCTAATAAGATGAGTCTACCAGTTTTTCTTTTTTCTTGAGTAACACACATCATTTTGAATTATACAGTACTATCCCGTTCCGCACCGCATGCTAGTCTCAGTTTAAAGTTTTTCACCGAGCTTTAATACAAGCAGATTTCAACCTAATATGTAACTTATGTGCAGCTAAAGACAGTTTACGAAGATTTTTTTTTGGGTAGACAAGCTACATGAGGGTGATTGTGAAACAGGCAACTCACCTTTAATAGCATCGGAAGGGAATTGAAAAGGGGGATGCGGAAGGTAGAGCAAGGTAGCTAAGGGTTAAGTAGGGACCCCGGGCTATGGTTTAAGGATCCTACCCGGTGTTTCACAGATGTAGGACGTCAAGACAAGAGTTCTTTCACAAGGTGGAGTCAAAACTTTGTTTTTCCTTTTTCCTTGACCAGTTACAATGTTCCACCTCTATTTGTGTACCTCCAGCACTAGCCAGTAAAAACAAAATAGAGTATTCCCTTCCGCCCAGACTTCCCCTACTTTGCTGAGTATAGAAAATCATTCTACCGATCTAAAATTATCCTTATAAATTTAGATAAAAAATAATAATCTTCCCTCTGCGAGCTCAAAAATCCACAAAAAACCGTCATCAACGGGTCTAAAAATCCTTCTATAAGGCTGCGTGTAAACAAATGCACGGAAATAAAAAGGATGTTACAGGAAACAGGAAAGGGAGATGGTGAAACCGATCTTGTAACACGGATGTCATCTTTTCGGACGGTTGTTCCTTTTCATTTGCACTATCGGTCGCAATCATCAAGTCTCAGAAGTTTTCTTTTAACTTTTGAGTAGTTGATTTGTTTCTCCCATGGATTACTTCTTGTTGTTTGCTCAAGTTTTTATTTATATGTGCTCCATTAAATGAAACGTAAAATATTGATAATAATGGAGATTAAATCACGACCGATAATTCACCTTGAAGAAAAGAGCTACTTGTAATTGTTCTAAACTGTATCTAACTATATAAGAAAATTTTAAAAGCAAGTACACGAAGTATTTTGCCTTTGTAGATACGTCAAATAATTTTATTTGAGGAATAAGTCACACATTATGATGATGATGATCCTGCGGTTCTTTTAATCTTTAAAATAACCCTGGACCGTGATAAACAGTACGCAAAACGAACGAACACTATTTCTTAGTATAAACTGTTGTAAAGTAAAATTTTTAATTTCGAAATGGTCAGAACTACTACGAGATAATATAACACAAAGAAGAATTAGTATTTTGAGTGCTACGAGTGATACAGGGAGCTAAAGCAGTACACTGCGCATGCGCATTTGTCAGGGAGGAATCATGTGCTACAGTAAGGAAAGCTACGACGTGTTGCTTCATCAAGAGAGAGCGCGATTGAAAGCGAGCAGTTTAAAGTCTTCTAAATTGAAGAAGAAATTCACATTTTTAAATTTTATTACTATAAAGGTTCTTAAAATTACGAAACAAATATTTACTTTGTAATTAATTAATTATCTGTAGGAAATGAGCACATATGCACAAGTCATCGTCAGTAGACGGTACTATGGTAAAAATGTATCATGTTACGGGTAGGTTTATTTGCTGCAGTGTTGGAACAATGCCCCTGTTATTATAAGGATTTACCATACAATAGTTATCTTCCTAAAATTGTTGTATAGGATGACGTAGTACATTACTCACGAGCAGTCTCTGATGGTTATGACGTTCGACCATAAAACCTGCAGAGCTCCGCTCTGCTCTCATATTTTAGTGTAGAAACACGGGTAAACCAATTCGTTTCGTACTTTTTTGTAATTGGTTAAGTCCTGTTTCACACTTACCCGGCTTGCAGTTTGAACAGCATTCTAGCCGGCCCGGCATCTACCCGGTTGTCGGCACGACTTGTCTCGTCGAGGCTAAATTATATAAATTATATTTACCTTGCATTTCTTTGCTGTCCTAAAACATTATACAGAAAAATCGTATTTAAAAAAATTGTAACCACTACGTTTCATCCCTTTTTTGAATTTCCTCAGATTAGTTAAAAATTTAAGAAAACTAATTAACATTAGTTAGAAAAAATTATAGTAGTTACAATAAAGTAAAATACAATATAAAAACTTATAATAACATTAGTGATTCATTATATATAAATTACTGTTCTTATCGTGGTATCGTATTTCACATATGAAATAATATGAAAAATTAATTACAATAAATTACATAATAACCACATTTTGATTAACAAGTACTTTATTTAATTAGAAATAAATTTTAAAAAGAAAACTATAATAAATCAAATTAAAAAAATTAATACTGGGATGATTCTATAGAAGACTGTTCAGGTAACTCCGATGAGTTGATTATTAAGTGGAAAATTTCTGGGTGTAGAAGCTCTGTCCATTTTCACATTCTGACGACTTTCCATTTTTTCATATGATTAAGTAGCTGCATTACTTCATCGTCGTCAAACATTCCTAGCGAAAGAAGAATGCCGTTGAAGAAATAGATAGCGAGCCTTGCACTTGAGCCATCTCATCGTGTTGAAGGTCTTCCTCCTCAAAAGTGCCTTGTGATTTTACATAATTTTGCTATTGAAAGAGGTAGCTACGCATTTAAAGATATTCTGTCTATAAGTAAGTTTAGAAATATAATGAATCGTGGAAGAATTTCAGGAAATAACTTAATAAACGTGATAATGAATTATTTTTTAACTACTACTGGTTCAGTAAAATTGCAGAAGCAAACATTTCATAAAATAAATAAAGTAATTATATTATCTGACTTAATACTATAAATAAAACACAAAGAGTGGCCAAAAATCAGTAAACGAAAAATTTTATCAGAATACGTTTCGTTCCCCAACATTAGGAATCTCCTCAATTCTTCCTACAATAAAATGTATACAGTTGAATATACATTGTTGAACAGATATTAATAATTAAAAGGAAAAATTTATAAATTTATTAACCGTACGCTAAATAAGTATACGATATAAACACAAAAGGTGTTAGGATTTTTCTTAAATTAAATTAGATTTTATTACACTAATTGTACACACAAAACATTTTATCCCGTTCTGCACCGGGGGTGGAGCAGAACAAGAAATTTTTGTATTATTTTAATTGAAAGTACATCATACCAATTTTATTTAATAATTACGATTCAACTATGTATGTTTAATCGTATAACTTTTTTTTGTAGAAAGAACTGTCACTGCAGTTGGGGAACGAAACGTTTTCTAATAAAATTTTCCCATTTCTAACTTTTGGCCACTCATTGTGTTTTATTTAACATATACGTAAATAAAAAATGCATAATGTCGTATGCTACATAAATATTGTTTCCTTGTAATTACCAGAATTTAAAACATTTAATATTTCAATATAATGAGTATCAGAAAATCAATATTTTGTGCTGTACTTAGCATATTCCATTCTTTATTTTCATTCATACCTTCATAACCATTTTTAATTATTTGCAAACTTCTATCCAGGCCTTTCTAAAACGTATTGTATCTCATTTACAGGAAGTGAGCCCTTAATCAGTCCCCCAAATTTTGGACGTTTAAATAAAAATTTTATTTAATTGTCCACGTCCACGTCAGATTCCGAATCTGTAATAATTAAAAACAAAAAACTGGTAATACAAGGTTCCAAGTATTGCCAGTGAATTAACATTATACAAAGCATTCATTAGTTGCAGTACGTTTACACTCGATTACTACAAACTAAACCATCTCACTTTGCTTAAGTCTCATGGGTAACTAACTATAAACAAATTACACTTGTCAGTTTAAATCGTACAGTGCTGCCAACGGTTAACTTAATAATTACTATGTTCGTAGTTTATATATATATATATATATAAAACTAAAATAATGTGTAACTATTCAATACAATTAAATATTTATATACTATAATAGCCGACCTCTTGTGTTTTAGAGGCTAGCGTTGATGAGAGGTCCCAGGTTCGTATCCTGGCATGGGCTTGGATGTTTGTGTCGTCATGGTCGCGAAGACCGGGATTAAGACTGTTGGAGGATCAATATGCTGACCAAAAAACTATCACTCCATATGTCATGCAAGATGACAGTCCGCAGTCGACTCGGTAGGCCCAGGCCCCCATGGCTGTTTAGGGAAGAAGGATACTATAATTAAAATTGTGAACATTATATACAATTTATAAACGTTGTATAATAAAAAGACAATGAAAACCCAAAACACAACTTTATTAAAATTAATAACATTATATACATTCATACTTAACATTAATATTACCAACTAATTGTTAATATAGAAGCAATAATTTAGTTTAAGCACAACTATAATTTCAAGCAATTTTTACGTTCACGGAAACATTTAAGTTTTCGTATGTATAAATTCCTTCAATAATCCTTGTATTGTTCTCATTGTGTATAATTTTAATTTTACTACGCATCCTCATGCTTATTATTCTTCACATGTTGAGGCAACGCTTTATTAGTCTTCGAACGTTCTTTTAAGTTACATCTGTGAAAATACAATCTATTTTTAAGATTCGACGGAATATATCCTGTGTACATTTTATCAGAATTTTTTGCAAGGGATACCATATACTATATCCTTCTTATCGACAAGCCAATCTTTTCTTTAATATTATGAATATAATTATTTGTTTTTCTCGAAGGTTTGTAGGCCAACCTAATTTCTGAAAATCCATCATCTCTCAATATCCTCCCAGAGTTTTCAGAAATTCTATTTAAATAAGTTAAACCCCTGAAAAAATTAGTTGTACTAGCAGTGGAATAATGGCCTGTATTACTAATTATTGGCTCCATAATTAATTACTACGGTATTCTGTTCAGTTGGCTTATCATTACGTATAAGTAGTGAGGATAAATACCGGAAAAAAATGATGAATTATTAGAAGATGAATTAATATATAGAAAAGTTAGAGAGAACCCTGGGCCTAAATTACAGAAAAAAGTAGAAACGTATTTCAATAAAATTTGAAAAATATAAATTTATTAACAGACTTGCCCGACAAACCGGGTACTAGCTGAGGGACTGTTTTAAGCAAATTAAACAATAAAGAAAAAGTATTATTGATGTATTTAGATTTATCAAAAGCAAATTTGACCTGGTAAGTCTTGAAATTCTCTGCAAAGAAAGAACTAGGTGTCTATGTAATTCACGTGTTGCTCAATACTTTTTAAATGATATGTTACCAATGATGAAATAATTTTTAGTGATAATTTAATAGTGGGCATAGTTCTATCTGAAGTAAGTGAAGTGTCTCAGTGGCCCACAAGTCTCAATTATAGAGGCTCTACTTTTTATATTAAATATCAACGGTAAATCTGCAATTATCAGGGTAAGTTTGGTGTTCTACTTTAATGTACTGTAATAAAGAAGTCGATGCTACTTGAAATAAAATAAACATTAATATTGTTACAAATTATTTACGTGCAAACGGTCTTCAAGAAAATGTTTCCAAAACTAGCGTGCGACGCTTCGGTTTAACACCCATTACCCATGATATAATAACTTGGTCAGATCCACTAAATTCTCAGACATTCATTTGGATCAAGATTTGTCCGGGGGTTTTCAAATGGATCCAGATTCTTAAAAAAACTGTAATGTTTATGTCCTGACGAGAATTCCAACAGTTTCTTAGTAAACATATACTATGTATCAAAGATTTTCCCGGCGTTTACTCTGTATAAAAAGTTGTTGGATATCCACCCGGGTTAAATGATTCTATACTATATATTTACACTTAAATCACTGCTTAGTGCAGAAAAAAAACTTATAAAGTGTGATTCCTACAAAGAAAGTCTCAAAAAATGTAATATTTGGAAATTGTAATCACTTTATTTCTACAAGTTTGTTTAACTTCTAAGAAATTATGAGGACTTCCCCGGTGAAAACACACAAAAATGTTTACCGTAAAGAAAAGTACTATTTTCAGTGTCAGAACTATTTTTTTAAAAATCTGATAACAACCCTTTTATAGACGTATTGCTGATCTTCAATAAATAACACGAAACTATTAAACAAATTAAGAGAAAAAAATTTTCTTTGGCTTTAAAAACGGTTTTGCTGAGAGGTAATGTACAATTTAAAGGGAATCATCTTTTAGAATTATTTAAAATATATTCTTTCATTTGTAATTTTTTGTAACATTGGTATTTATGCCCCATTTATTAACCTTGAAGTTTCCCAAGACTGTATTTGCAATAAATACTCCCATTTTATTAAAATACTGCCTTTTTTTTATAAATTTTATTTAACTTTTTGTCCTAGTACTGTACAGTGCTGTTCACGAGTTTAGTACACACAAAAAGGTTTGACATAGAACGTGCCATTCGACTGTTCACCAACTGCCCGAAACTAGTTTTTTTTCTGTGATTACATTTATTTACTTATTTTTATGTCCTTCTTCAGTCAATCGAATCATGGAGTCTCTTCCGCTGCCTCCATTAAAAATTGTTAGCATTTATCAATTTTAATGTGGGGCATATTTGTCAAATTCTATACAAAGTAACTATTTGGTAGAATTAAATATCGTCTTCTTTCGATCAAAATCAACAAGTTGCAAATGGACTCTTATTTTGCAAAGTAGAGCTTGTGTCAACTGGTTTAGTTTTAGATGCCGCAGTAAGGGAATTTCCACGTCCATCGGAAAAACCATCTCACCCGGATCAGCCGTTAACAAAGAACGCCGTTTCCTTTGTCCTGGCGGGTATAACGATCACACAAAGTAGATAATGTTAACACTGGAGCAATTAATACGGGAGAAAATTATGCAGGTGACGGGATAGTTTCGTGTAAATTCATTTAGGGTGTACCAATTACAAAATACAGAAAATAAAATTTTTAAGTGAGCTGAGGCTTTCCCGGTGTAGTTGATGCAGAAATAGTTCTCGGGTTTCCACTCGGATGCAGGTGCGATGGAAACGCGACGTTTCGACGACCAAGTGCTCTGTCTTCGTCTTCAGGCTGAGTGTGAAGATGACGACAGAGCACTTGGTCGTCGAAACGTCGCGTTTTCATCGCACCTGCACCCGAGTGAAAACCCGAGAACTATTTCTGCAATAAAATTTTTGTTTGGTGTGGTATTCAGTCCTAAGACTTGTCTGATTAAACCCTCCATGCTAACCTATCCCTCGCAAGCCATTTCATTTCCACATAACCAGCGCATTCCACATCCTCCCCAATATGCTTAGCATTTCCATCCTTGGCCTCCCTCTTCTGTTCTTACCCCACACTCTTCCCTCTAATCCTAATTTTACAAGAACCTCATGTCTCAAAAACGTAGCCTATTAATCTATCCATTCTCTTGGCCAATGACCTCCAAATAGTTCTCTCTTCCTTTTTCTGCTTCGATCTTCCTGGTTAGTTACCCTTTTCCACCCATCCAAATCATTTTTCTGTAGCACCATATTTAGAGAGCTTCTATTCTTTTCGTTTCTGCAACTCCTATCGTCTATGTTACGCACCCATATAACTCCTCATTCCATAAGAAATTTTTAGTAATAACTTCCTAATATTCACATTTACATTAGGCGTACGTAAATTCCTCTTTTTTGCAAAAGCCGTCCTCCTTTGTGCTCCCTTTGTTATTACAAGAGGGAGAGGTCGACCGCATTTTTATGTATTTGGCAGACAATAAAGTTCAGCTGTAATAAATGGGCGTGATATCCTGATATTGGTGTTCAGGGTCTATTATCTATTCGATTGGTGTAAGCGGACGAAGCCTGTTATTGATAACTGTGAAAAAAATCATGAAAGAGCTGTGTTTTAGGTAAAAAAGAATTTGTTTGTAATTGAACTGAAAAATAGGAAAAGTAATTATATTTATAATAAATGATAAATTAATGCCATTTTTAATTCTGTTAGGTTTATGCCATTATATTTCAATTATTCGCCCAGTTAATTTTAACTCAAAAAGTGTATCCGCAACAATCTTGAGGCCCAATAGAACTACCTAGTGTTTTTAATATAGCCGAAGCATAAATAAAATTAATGTAACATTAATTTCTGTCTGGTTTAATTTTATGTGTTTTAAATTTGATTAAATACTGTACATTTTCAATGAATCAAACTATATTATTTTCGTTTATGTAATTCGATCCTGCTAAATCATTTCAATTTGGCTAATTTGAGATAAATTTTTGGGTATGCATTACTAATAATAGTGGTTACTTAAAAGTCGCTTAAATAAGTATAACATTATTAATTCCTATAAATTGAATGATAATAGAAATAGAGGTATTATTTATATATATATATATATATATATATATTGAATATAAGCAATATTTGCGTATGTGGTATGGAAAGTACAGAGGGAAAGTAGGTGGGTTACTTAAAATTGAGGTTCAGCGTCGCAATGCAGGACAGGAGGAAGTTCGTCAAATTTTCTCCGACTTCAGGAGAGAGTTATCCCGTGAGGAGTTCAGAATTTCCTCCTCTCCTGTATCCTGAATCAGGTAAGCCACCTACTTTCTCTCTTTACTTTTATTACCACTTTTACACATACACACACACACACAAATATATATATATATATATATATATATATATGGATAATTTATGCTGTTTTCAAAAAGTTTCTTTAAAAGACCCATCAGCGAAAGCTGTCTCTCATAGTTTAAAAATTAATAATTGATACAATATGCTAATTCAAACAATGCATGAAGTCGACACAATGTATTAAGAAATGGAAGGAAAATAATTATGGATCCTAGAGTTCTGTACAATAATTATTAGTCGTGAAAAACTCTGCAAATATTGACTTTAATTATTTTAATCCAAATGGATTTAAAAATGATACACACGTTAGTTGCGTTCTATCTACCGAAAGAGATTGACATAATTGGTGGCAAGGTTTTAATAGATCTCCTCCTTTATTTCCGTAGAATACCTAAACACCGCTTACCGTTTAAACATTGAGCGGTTTGGTACAAAACAAAAGAATTAAAAATTAATTCGATTGATTTCAGTAGAATATATAGAGTTTATAACCTTTGTACTGAACAAATTTGTTTATATTTTAAATTTCGATACTTATAAGTTATGCACTAATTGACATTTTATCATTATTTTTCACGGTTAGTTTTTAGTTAGTTAGTTTTAATAGATCAGAAGAAAGTGTAAAAAGTCATGTCACAATTGAACTGAATCCTGTTTTTTTTACTCTTTTCGAATAACTAAGTATATGAACAGTATTAGGAATATAAATGAGATGTTAATAAGAAAATATGTGATAACTTTTTTTGCCCAAACGTATAGTTCATTGCATGGGGCTACTGTTACAGTATTATGTAAAACGCCATAAGAGATAGATTCTCAAAAAAGTTGGCTATTTCGATTATTTTTCATCCTTGGACTTTCAAACAACTTTTTACCTTTTATATCCATTAAGTTGTTAAAATATATATATTACAGATTTTATAATAAGTCATGAAAATAAATGTCGCAAAATACTAATAAATTCCAATGTCCTCCTCGGTAGGATATGGAAAAAATAATTGAGTTGTTAAGTCATTTTTTTCCTCGGCAATGGTCTACATTATCTTCATGGGATACTGCGTTTTCTTCAGGAAAATATACATTTGCAAAATTTTGAACTTTTAAATGTTGTCCCTAAAAATAGGCGGGGGAGGGCGGGAGGATGATGTTAAGCATGTTTACCATGTACCTGAGCCATTCAAGTGCTTGGAAAAGGCAGGTAAGCAGCTGCGTGAACTCTGACCCATCGGCTGCAGTTTTACTGCATGCAAGTGAACGTCATCTCAACCGAAAATTGTAGTGCGTCAGCGTCATGAACCTTACCATTATTAATTAATACATTGCTCAGTTATTATTTTAATGAAGTAGTTCACTTAAAACCAAAGAGTATCTGAAATAGATAGAGAGGCAGTAGCAGCGCTGGGAGCGTGACGGCCATCCCCACTCCTCTAGGTGTAACTCGCTCGTAGGCCCATACGAGCCCATGTAAAGACAACGCTAAAATTCTTCTTAAAACAGCAAAAGACCAATTAAAGTGGATTATTTATTTACACCATACATTAATATTTTCAAATATATATGGAACAAATATTAATTCAAAAATGGGTTTTAAAAATATTGAGCATGTTTCGAAGTCAGCATTGCGAGTTGGATGCGAAGTTATATCGGCATATTTCTGAATTAAATGTTAAAAATATATCATTTTCTTTTTCTGTAAATATTATTTTCATGCATAATAGTTCGGAAAACTCATAAATGCAATACATTTTTTATTCGACAGTTGTTTTAAAATTATATAGATACCGAAGTTAAGTTTATTTTTCGATGAATCACTCGAAAAATACTATCCAAATATCCATTGTTTTAAAATGACCCATCGATCATTCTTTTAGTGAAACCAGAAGAAGTTTGTTAATTGATTTCAGGTCCGTGGTTTGATGTCCACTTTGCTCGCTGTTATTGGTTTCGTGAAACCTCAATTGTGTCATATTCTTTCGGTATTGTCAGATTAACTGCCGAAGTTAGCGAAAAGGAAATTGACAAACGGATCCCCACTTTGCAAAGACAATTTGTTTACCAGATTCGTTACGTAATCAAGATCTGGTGGAACGTTGAGGGGTATTTATTTAATCACTAATATTATTATTTTATTATTACCCTCTACAGATGATAGTCAGCAGTAATTACAATTGAAGGCAATAAAAAAAAGCAGAAATCAAGAAAGGAGTAAGACAAGGATGCAGTCAGTCACCCATGTTCTTTAACTTATATATAGAACACGCGATGAAGAAAGTTAAAAAAGAATATGGAAAAGGAATTACACTCCAAGGAGATGAAATAAAAACCCTACAGTTTTCCAATGATATCGTAGTATTGTAGTTATTATTGGCGAACTGAACTCAACACAATATGAGAAATACACGCCTACTACCACTTGGGCGGGGGGGGGGGGGGGCGGTAATTTTTCAAAAGTCTCGGGTAGGGAAATACGAAAAATTTGGCAATATCACAAAACCGACGCTTCAGAACTACAAGCATTTCTATGGGAACAATTATCTAAATTCATGTGTAGTGGGAAAAATATAGATATCATTTGGAATAATTTCAAATACATAATAAAGGAAGCTAGAAATAGGTTCGTTCCACAGAAAATATTAAAAATAAATGACGATCCAGAATACTACACCAGATATATAAAACAGTTAAAAAGGCGCGTAAGGCGCGCGTATGCCCGTAGAAAAGTAAATACTGCAAATTCCCAAAACTTCAAAGGTTTATTAAAATTATTAGACATAGAAAAAACAGGGCGCAAGAGAAGTTCTTATGCAAAATAATAAGCGGTAGCCATCAGAACAACTGGGGGAAACTTTACAAATTCGTTCGCAAGCGGAAGCAAAACAATGATTCAGTGGTGGTCTTGGAGAATAACGGCTACAAGGTAACATCGGATAGGGAAAAGGCAAATCTACTAAATTCATACTTTATTTCAGTATTTAACGTTAGTGCTAACAAATTTCAATTAGAGGAAAATGATGGAAGTGCGGTACTTTTTGAGATCAAGGCGAAAGCAATTGGACAAAAATTACGTAAATTAAAAAACAAGTCACGGGGTCCAGATGATATATCCACAGAATTATTAAAACTTGATGGGGAGGCAATAATTCCTTATTTACAAAGAATTTTCAACGTATCAATTAATAATTCGGCTCTTCCGGCGGATTGGAAAACAGCTATTATTATACCAATTTATAAATCTGGTAAAAGAACAGACGTCATAAACTATAGACCCATCAGTCTTACTTCAGTAGTGTGTAAGATTATGGAGCACTTATTAGCAGCCTACGTTAGATCTGAACTCGATAGAAAAGGGTGGTTTTTTAATGGTCAGCATGGGTTTCGGGAAGGGTACTCGTGCGAAAGTCAAATGATAAATCTATTTCAGGAGTTAGCAGATGAAGTAGATAATGGGGGTAGAATAGATGGGGTTATCATAGACTTCGCTAAGGCATTTGATGTAGTACCTCATGATATCCTATTGGATAAATTAAATAAAACAGGTATAGATAAAAGAGTGTTACTATGGGTAGAAAAATTCTTAAGCGACAGATCGCAAAAAGTCAAAATCGGGGAACAATTTTCGGATTCAGGCGCTGTAACATCGGGAGTTCCCCAAGGCTCTGTAATCGGCCCCTTACTGTTTTTAATATTCATTAATGACTTACCGAATTACTTGAAGTCAGGGGTAAGGCTTTTCGCTGACGACTGTATCATATACAGAAAGATAACAAACGAGGAAGACACTTTATTATTACAAGAAGATCTAGATAAAGTTAATAGCTGGGCTCTGGAAAATAAAATGAAAATTAATGGAAAGAAAAGCAGCTCAATCTCGTTTACTAAACGCACCTTGTTAAATGAGACAGAATATAGAATAGGTGGGGAACAAATTCCAAGGGTAACGAGCTGCAAATATCTGGGGATATTTTTCAACAATAGACTTGGGTGGGAGGAACAAGTGAATTTCACGGCCCGAAAAGCGTGGAATTCCTTACATTTCATTATGAGGAACTTAAAAAAGGGAAGTTCAAAAACAAAGGAGGTGGCATACTTATCTCTAGTTAGACCAATTTTGGAATATGGGGCGGCTTGTTGGGATCCTTATAGAATTAATCAAATAGAATCATTAGAGAAAGTTCAGAAAAGGGCTGCTAATTTTGTGCAAGTAGGGCCAGGTCATAGGAAGGAAAAAGTAAAACAGCTAGGTTGGGAGGTATTGTCAGAAAGGAGGGAGAAAGCAAGACTGCATTTGCTATTCAAAGCTTATACGGGGCAAAAACCATGGATTGGAATTAGCTACAAAATGCAAAAGCCCAGTTATATAGGTAGATGGGATCACCAATTCAAAGTGAAATATAGAAAACAAAAAACAGATGTTGGCAAATTCTCATTCCTAAATAGGACTATCAACGACTGGAATAATTTACCTGTGGGGGTGTTTGGAGGAAATCCTCTTCAAGAAAATAAATTTAGGTCAAATCTGAAAAAACGTGTGAAGTGAAGTGGATATTTATTTAATATAAATGTGTTTCCGAATATAAAAAAGTGAAGTGAAGTGTTTCTCTTTTCTCTTTCAGGGCATCCACGGAACATGTTTATCTTTCTTTAGTTTATAATTATGTATCTGCCACCGGGCTTGCGCCCAATTGTAGATTATTTGCAAATACAATACAATACAATACAAAAATCCATAAACTGCCGTTATTTACTTCTAATATATATTTATTTGGATCAATTAATTCGATAGAGTTTTGTTTGCGTATAATTTGAACTCCATTCTACGGCTAATGGGAGTATTAATAGGGGTGGGGGTGTAGGAGGCGTCATACGAAAATAAGAATAAACAGTTTGGTATCGAGATCGGTGCTGTGAAAGTCTTTGAGTTTGATTCTGACATTTAGAATGTGAATTAAATTGCAGTTCATCCCCTAACAGTGCGGTGGGACGGGGAAAATACACTTCGGCGTAATACATTTAAAGGAACGAAAAAACAATTTTGATAAACTTTTGTCTCCATAGCACTCATGACCCAAAATCAAACACTTTTGAGATAAGACACGGCTACCACTCCTAAGGGGAGGAGATAGAATTAGCGGAATGTCGAAAAATTATTCTAGAGGTTAATAGCTTTTACAGGGTTTCGTCAACAATATTTGTGTATAATTTCATCCCCTACCAGCATGTGTGGGGTGAGGGTGAAAATGAGTTATAAGAAAACAAGAAAACTATCGAGTTTGGTGTCGAATCCGGTGTAATGCAAAGTCGCTGAGCTAAATTATGGCCTTTAATATGCGATTTATGTAAAAATTTAGGGGGAGTATTTTTATTCTGTTAGAGTGCTGAAAATATTTTTTGTCCAGCTATTGTACGGGAGTATTTTTGACTCTCTCGAGATACTGAGGTTCATATTATGACGTTTTCGATACCAGTTTAATCATGTGTTGACCAAGAAT
Organism: Eucriotettix oculatus; assembly: GCA_034510155.1. Lineage (NCBI taxonomy): Eukaryota > Metazoa > Arthropoda > Insecta > Orthoptera > Tetrigidae > Eucriotettix > Eucriotettix oculatus. The sequence continues at coordinate 101,854,679 of CM067377.1, read as the reverse complement.
TTAAAATAATATGCCGGGATAATATAAATAAATACCCGGGCAACGCCGGGTCACCAGATAGCATATAATATATTACTTACTTTTTAACTCCCATTTGAAGTTATTTTAAAACAAAACATGTATCGTATCATTGAACAAGAATAGAGCAAAAACAACACAAACCCCTGACCGTCTTATTCAAAATGTGAGATTTCTTTTCCTACGGGGAACACGATTGCGTATAAATATGGTGCAAGTGTTAAGATCGCTTCCCGAGATCGACGTTTCCACACGCGTAAGGAATCCCTGCACAGTGGCCGAGCAAATACATTTGCCGAAGTTCTAATATTTGCAAATGAACGTTAAACATTCATGGCACTTCGGTGGGAAATTCTTAGAAGGTAAGATGCGGGATGGGACCATTCGGCGCGAAACTCACTTAACATTACAAGACATATAATTTAATGTTTATCAAAATTTTTAAATATATCCCTTAACACTTAATCAGTTGCAACACCCGAGAGTTTGTAAAACATTAATAGTGAACAAGCTATAATTAGGAAAAATTTAAGATAATGTTTAATAACAGCAGTTCATACAAGACTTTTCGTTCCTAAATTTGGAACCATATCTAAAGTGAATAAAACTAAAAATATAAAATAATTATTTACAATATATTATGTATAGTACAATTTTCTTTTAAATGAAAATTTACTCAAGGAATCAAGTAATTAAAACGGATGAAAATTCATGTCCCACAAGCGAAGAGGCAGAAATAACAGAAAAATAGATACAAGTCCAGCCAAGTCGTCAGCACAAAGTTAATATGTATTAAATACATTTGCGACCATCAGGCTGGACGGAGAACACGACACAAAAACATTTGCGTTTAAATATTGTAACGCTTCCCTCCCCCACGGATCTTTTATCGTCGCAATGCCGGCCCGGGCGCCACTGCATATGCAGAATTAATATATATATTTCTCAAATAAATAAAACAGCAATCGCGAACCGCGAGATCCCGAGGGAGATGGCCAGCGAGGAGCCAAGACACGTGAGTTTTTACTCAAGCATGACACTTTCAGGGGTCTTGGCTTTAATCAATAATTAAGGGAGAGTTGATTTAGTCAGTAATTGAACAATTTAATTTAACATTTAATACTCGGCCAAAGCCCACTCCGACTCCACAATCATTGAACGTTGCGCACAGTCATACGCTCACTTAAACTCTAAAACCTAACCTAAAATATGATTACAATAATAACTAATTACACAGGACATTATAATGTTGAGTGGCCCGTCCGGTCATTGTGCCTGCAACCACACGAAGTAAAAAGGAAAGAGGGGAGGGCTTACGGTTTGCAGGTCTCTGTGCGTCGTCCGTAGATCGTGCCCAGGCACATGCTGAAGCAGGAACGTGTGGTATCACCTTGAGCAGGATCGGTTCTTGACACCTCTGCGCTGTATATATGTACCTTAGACCATCCGCAATCACCGAACTGTCTCGTCTCATTCCTCCTCAAACATTTCTCCTCCGTCTCTCCCAAAACCTCTGTCTCCAACCAAAACACACTTTCCTCACTTGCCGCTCACGGAAATCTCTCTATCCAAACGAATCCGTTAACACCACAAATAGTAATAACAATAATCTCGACGCACTTCACAGCAAACATCCATAATAATAATAAAAATAACCACATCTGTCCACTCTATTTTATAGGTCCCAGGCCTGCCCCCACTTCCTGAGGGTTTCCAAATCCAGCTTCCTGTCCAGATGCCTTCACACCGCTCCCAGGTCAACGACTGTCCACGATCAAAGCATCTGGCCTGCCAAACACAATGGTCCTTAACCGTGGATTGCTGCAACGACCGACCGTGCACTTATCTCAGTTTCGTAAAAATTATAACACGCCTGAAGGGCAAAATCACTTATTACAATATATGTTTTCAAATTATACTTTACATGATTAATTCCACAAATATGGACGAAGTGTCGTATGTTTTTTTAAATAAATATTAGGCTACGTTTTTATGACAAATTATCTGGACTTTTCATTAATATTTAAGATGCCAAATTATTTATTCATTGTACAATTAGTAACAATAACTCATGAGAGTTTTGAGTTCAGAATAAAAATCGAAATTTTTATCCATGAGTGAAACATAAATTTTATAAAAGTATCGATTTAAATTACTTGTCTTTTTTAAATAATAATAATAATAATAATAGCCGAACTGTTCTGATGTGATGCACCTCACTCATCACTCTAAAATAAATATTATATTTTACATCTGAAATTATAATATTTTTCTAATAAATCTTATGGTTGTTTCAATATAGATGCTTCCACAAAACTGAACAATTTTTTACATTGAATTTTATTTTTCTTAAGTCCATTAATGCAGATATTAAATGTGCGTATAGTTTGACCAATATAACTGTAATTACAATCTAAACAGATAATTTGGTAGCCTATTTGTACCGAAATATTTAATTTCTTTTTTAATATTTTAACATAGCTCAAATTATTGCAAGCTTTTAATGTAAATCGCATATCATAATTCATTACATCATAAGTAATTAAGTTTGTATTATTTCATACTGCGTAATTTTACGGGTAAATTACTAATTTCATATTAATCTTAGTCAACCCAATTTTAATGTATTTGTAAACGAAATGCAAAGGATAAATATTAAGAAGAACACTATTTATATTTTTCCCAGATTAAATTTATGATAGCGCTGACGATATAATTTGACGTCCTATTTACTAAATTAATTATAAACCATAGTATCTTATGGAATAATGGCTGATTTGACATGTAATTAAAAATTATTACAGAATAAGTAGATAGAAACAATAACCAAAACATCAAGAAAATTTACAGGGGGTTCTTTTTCAATTTCAATTGTAAAGTTTCTTATAGGGTTGTAATTTTTAAAAGTATTGAGCAAATGGTTTATGTGGAATCTGACGATGATACAAAAAAGTCATCATACTTGAAATATCTCAGTGGTTTCAAATATAAAGATGTAATATATTAGGCTTCCAAATCTCTCATAATTTGAGCGAAAAAACGACAAAGAAAAATTACCAAGATTAACCAATGATTTCGTGACAGCAAATGTTATTGATCGAAAAATAAGTGGAATTTATAATTACATTTATTAAGATAAGAATTTTTGATAAAATGAGATAAAATAATTTTTGTCAATTTGGAAAAGAAGTTATCCCATCTATTTTTAAACTTGGTATGATTGATGTATGGGGTAAAAATTAAATAAGAACATTTCATCTAATTATAAGAAAACATGATCATTAGTGACGTTTTGACTGTAAAATTATTTTCCTCGATGAGATCAAAAATAAGAGAATTATATAAAAATATAGAAATGTTATGAAGAGGGTTGCTAGTAGAAGAAACGATAATTCTGAAAGATAAAGTATATGCTATAGCAGGCTCTGGCAATATTATCAGAAGTTAAAAACTAGAGGTTAAAAGCCTTTTCAAGTTAATTTCTAATTGATCAATAATTAAAGTAATGGATTTCATTATTATTGCAAGTTTTATGTATTTATTTGTCTGATAATAACGTTTCAACTTTATAAAACTATTTAGTCAAATTCCGTTGGCAGATTCACTAAAGATGACATCAGGATTATTAGAAATGTACATTTTGGTGTTTTGCACAACTTATGATAATTTTCTATACAGAATTCACTCATTGTTAAAGTTTTCCATTGTAATTCTGGAACTAACAATACGCCTATGAGTTATTCTTTGTAACTTATTTCAGCCTCGTTGCTTATGCGACATGCACAATAAAAGTTTTATCCATTTCAATTTCTTGTTTCTGATAATAATTTTTCATTTTATAACTTAATTGTATTATACATATATATTGTAAATATTCATTTTTATTATAATCGTAAAAGATGAGGTTTTAAAATTTAGGAACGGAACGTCGTGAACGAACTACTGTTAATATAGTTTATATCACTTTTTTCTGATATATAGGCTGTTTTTCATTTTATTAATGAATAAGATGTGTATTTATATTGAATAACTTATTTGAAACAAGTGTCCACGATATTGTCGTTTATCGCCACGTAATGTCCCCGCGCCCAACCTTGCACCGAATCGTCCTAGACCCTATCCATATCCCTCTGGAAGATGCTATTACCCTAGCCCAAACACGAATATATATTAGGGTAAGGGAATACAACAAACAATTAACTGAATATAGCTCGAGACGAAAATTGAAAAGATTTCTAATTTTAAATAAACTATACTCAATAAGCTGTAATTCCGTTATTATTATTTCCATTATTATATTTCGTTTTCCTTCCCCAGCGGACGAAAATACTATAATGAAATATCAGTAGGAAAAAAATAATTTAACGTTCGAACATACAATATTGGTAAACAAAGTAAGTACTTCCTGCATTATTGTACAGACAACTCGTATCGTTCGTTTTATCAAACTAACGTTTTCTTACGTAAAAATAGTAAATAAGAATGCAATCACATGCCAAGAGACAAGACATGAAATATTTGTGCTATGAAAGAAATGAGAGCGTCACGTTTGTAAATGATACGGAAATGTTTGTTTCCAGGTTCAAAGGCTCGGGCTTGCGTCCGGCGTGACGTCACGCGTAAAGGAGGCGTGGCAATGACGTGCGCAGTGGCTCACCATGAAATAATAATACGCAACAATACGCTAGTATAACTTGAGTAAGGAGGTGGTTTTTAGTGGGTAAAAATGCCACACACTGTGAAACTCTGGTTTCACGGCGTATTTGGAAGATTTTCCCCTACCCTCGATAAAAAAAACTTGAGTAAGGAGGAGTGGAGTATGAATACACACGGAAATTATAGAACAAGATATGTAATATTTACATCATTTAATAAAAAAACTTTTAAACAATTTTACAAAATTAATATTGCTATTTACATACAGCATTTGTGAAACTTTTTGAGAAGAGAACAGACTCCTATTTTCCATCATAATATCCCAGCTTTGGAAAATATACATTCACAATAAACCAATGCACCAGGAATACAAAGTCTTCTTAACAGCAAAAGATTAGGATTTTTTCTCTCATCCCACCACACTAGAGGATCCATGCTTCTTTATATGGGAGCAGGTTGGTGATTTGAGAACATATTATTCACGAGGAAATTGTTAACCATGGATGTAGAGAAGTCATAAGAATTACAAATTAAAATTAACTTACAGTCAAGATTATTTTAGCAATAATTAATACTTTACCATGCTGTCCGTTATAAAAGGACCCGAGCCTATCATTTTCAAATTTATTACGAGTGTTATTGTTTATTAGTTCTTGGAGAGTGCCACTCAAGCTTTTTCAATTCAGAGCCTGACAACTCAAATGGAGCCAACTCTGTGAATCGAATCAGGTGGGCGGCACACCCCAACGCCGACTCAAGGTATTGGCTAATTGAACAGCGGGCCGTAACTCTTTTTACAGAGTCATTTTAGAGAACGGTTCTTTCATAAGAATCAACTCTTATTTGATTCTCTGTTCTTTTGCCCACCTCTAGTTTTCGAATGTAATGTTATTCTAATAGTCGGGTACTGGTTGATAAAGTTTAATGATAAAATAATAAATGCCAAAATGCCTCATACTGATTAAAAAGTAATCATACAAATGTTTATTGTACATGAATATTGACAAATTTACAAGAAAATACATCATAAATATATTTGTGTAATTCATTCATTTAATCATGCATTACAGCTTTCTAAATCAAAATATTATATTATTCATAAGCAAATTTATAGAGCACAAATTATTTCCAAAGTAGTTTATAATTTAAAATTCAGCTGTGTTGAGAAGATACGTAGACACCTGAACATTCATTTACCAGACGATTTAATTCTCTTGCACTATAGCCTAGCAGCTTTTTTAAGTCACACACAAACTTGTACACAAACCGCTTCCCATGCACCTGCAAACAATTTCATTTTTAAATGAGCAATATCAACAGGTATTAGGTTAAATCAGTTTTATGAACTATAATAAAAGCATGACACTACATAATGCATAAAACTGAGCTTCTAATATATGCATGCATACCTTAGCAATCATGTCGCCATCATAATAATATCTCAAGGCACGACTTAGTTTTTCATAATTCATAGTAGGTTTATTTTTACGTTCTCCCCAAAGTTGAGCTACCATTTCTGGATTTGTAAGTTTAAATTCACCCTCTGTACCCAACCACTGAATTACTTCACGATGCTCTTTATCTGTTAGGAGTTCCAAAAGAAATTGCCACAGTTGAATTTGACCATTATTTCCTGAAAGTAAATAATAAAGAGGTGGATTAAATTATCTATTATAAATGGTTAAAAAAAAATACAAGAAAATAATGCAAATAAAATAACAGTGCTTTTTATTTCAATTTTGAAGACATACATTCATATTATTCACATCTGAAATTTATTGAAAGCATTAGTATTACCTGTTCTATTTCCACAGCCTGAAACTGTTCCAGATTCCATTACACTCAATGGAAGTCCCACAATTCTTGGAAGTTTACCTATACGACCTTGCCTTGAAGAACGTATCTTTGAAATAGGAACTTCTTCTTGTTTATTCATTACAACTGAAAAAAAGTTTTGGACTTGTACTATTTAGTTTTAATTATTTAGATGCTTCAAGACAGTTTACAAATATTAACCTGTCATTCCACATTTATGTCACACAATTCACACAGACAAAGTCTGTATCTCATCACAAGTAAACACTGATTCTTTGAAAGTGAAACCTCATTTATATATATTGCACACTTTTGCACTATTTTTTATGTCACTTCCAACAATGTGAATAAATATCTGAAATTGCTTGAATATATTATGCCTTTGGCACAATTTTGTTTAATTATCTCAAATACTTTAAATTTATGGAAATTATATGGACTTCATTTTGAAGATAGTAAACATTACAAATACATTTATAACTTTTATTTTATACAATTTTAGCCTTACAGTGACTTTTTCCATTGTTGATGAAACATTTAGATTTCTTTACTAACCAAAAGGTAAGTAAAAAGGTTTTTGTTGAGTTTATTTCACACAACTTTAGGACAAGGAAGAAAAAAATATTTATTTGGTGTAGAATTGAATTTTGTTCACAGGAACAGAAAATAACTGTGTGAAAATATTTATTCTATTATTAAAATTAAATGATATAAAACTTTTCTTTACATTATTAGTTTTTGATCAAGAGAGAATGACAGATAATTGAATTATTGTCTTTTCTCGCTCTGTTCATGAGAGAAAGGTTTAATCTTGCTTTTAAATTTACTTTCCTGTGGAAGTGTTGGCACCTGAGGGACAACTATCACTAAGTGATATTACTTGTATAATTATACAGAAAGGAATTAAAAACTTCTCATGCAAAATGCTTATTATGAAATATACTATTCTCACCTACAAGTTTACATTTCCTAAGGAGTTCCAAGTGTGTCCAAAATGTTCCACCAGGGTCTGATGGAACACGGGCTTGGAATTCAGCTGACGTAAGCGCACACAGCTCAGGTCCACTCAAATTCCAGTTGCTCAGTTTTATACCAGCTAGGTTGAAAGTTCGTACAGCCCAGGTGAGCCAATGACGTACATGTGGCACACTCCACAACATTGGATCTGTCATATAAAATCAATAAATCTCAATATAAAATTAATCAAGATGTAAATTTGTTAGTAAAAAATTAGCATAATGAAACATATTCATTAAGTTCCAGAAGCATCTAAAATGTCTTAAATGAAGTTAGTAGTGTTTTATACCTTACACAAACAATTCTTAGCCTTTAATTTTTACTCTCAAGTTAATACAGGTGCCAATCTTGAACAGGTTAACACTTCAAAAATCGAAAGAATTACTATGTAAAAATAAATCTGGACATGAAATTTGAAGATTCTGTGTGACATTTATAAAGACATTTTCTTATTTTCATTGCCTGTGGTGTATGCAAAGCTGAATTAAGAATGCACAAAAAGAGAGAGAAAGTGTTGAAATAAGGTAGCAAGAACAAATGAGAACTGAGCAAAATGAAAAACATTGAGGGGGGAGCAAGAGATGAAGATTCACAAAACATTTTGAACTGAAAGAAACTGTTTGCCTTTGGGATTCATGAAAACTGATTAACTTAATTTGGTCTAGATCATTAAAGATAGTTTTCCATATTTTCACATATTTGCATTAATGGGATAGAAACATAACAATTAATTTAAGGCAGGTAGCTAAATACATAAAAATTGTTATGCAGAAAATGAGACATACCTGATGGTATTTTGAGACGTTCCTGCTCTTTTTTAAATTGTTTATCTACAACCCATCTAATAACATTCTGCTTTTTCTCAGAAGACTTCTCCAGCTGTTCCTCTTCTGTATCTGTAATGAAATATGAAAAACAATAAAAACTGACTCAATTAGTGAATTGATTTATTCTATTGAGATTCAAATAAATTCTTTATTCATAATCGAATGAATTTCAATTTACTTTATATAGGATGTTGATCATGTTAGTTTTTCTGTTGACAATAGAATTATTTATGATGGGCATAATGTATTTCTGCCACAACTTCCAGCAGACAAATATTTGCAAAGATGGGTTTGTTTAATTTTGATTTAGACTGCAATAAATAATTTTTAAGAGAAGATAGCATAAAGTAATTAAATCAGCAAAGGAGCTTTTGTAAAAAAGTCATACAACAAAAACATAGAAACAATAAATTGAAATCAATCAATTTGCTAAAATTAATTTTAGTATCACAGTTTATGTTTGAATGACAAATAGAATTTTTTATCCAACAGGTTTGAAAAAACAAAAATCTTACCCATACTGTCAGAAATATCAACATCATCAGTAGGTTTTAAGACGTCCACAATATTGATTTTCTTGAGAACACCTTCTGTTTTGACTTGTACATTGATTTGAACTAGCCCTTCTCCTTGAACACACTGATCAACCAAGTTTTTGTGGGATTCAAGCTGTAAATTAAATGCTTTGAGGAAAACAAGAAATTCAGCTACATACATAAAAAATTTGAGGATGTAACAATTTGAATCAATTTTTCAATTAAGTAAGTTTGAAGTAATCAAAGCATTTGGTAGGCAAATATAAAACTGACAAAATGTTTTTTTGGAAGTATAAAGTAATGGCTACTGTTTTAAGTGGTTCACATGGTGTCATAATTTGCTAATTATGTGATGCAAATAGATATTTGAATAACAGATTGAAAACAAACCAATCAATCATGATATTCAGAGGACAAATTAATTGTTGCAATGGCAAAAATGAAGGAGCACCTGGGCTTTAAAATAAATCCATGATTTTCACCTATGTGACTTTTTCAGTTTGTTAATGTCAAAACTTTGTCTTAAAGTAAAATGTGTGATATTAAATAGTTTGAAACATTTTTTGAAGGTAATAATAGAACTAGAAGAGGAGGTCCCGGGTTCGATTCCCAGTCCAGTCAAGATTTTTCCATTCATAATCTTCCCGTTAAATTTCACAGCTCCTTTGGCTTGCTTTGGAAAAAGCCAGTTCTTCTATTCTATAATAAAAACCTCAATGGAAATAATGTTGGCTAATTTTTGTTTTTGAAATAAAGAAAAATTCCTATCAAACTTTTTCAATCCCGCCCAGAATTAGTGTACAACAGCTCTTGTTTTGTTTATTCACAATTGCTAACTATAAAGAAGGATTTTGAATTCAACCAATAGTATTTACAAACATTAAACAACATATAATTTAATATGGTATTTAAATAACAATTAACTTTATTCAGGATACAGCATTAGCATTTTTGTATAAATACTACATTGTTTATTAAATATTTTGTGTGATCTTAAAGATGTCTATCTTCATGTGGTTTTGCCAAAAATGAGTATAACCATCCATATCGTTCAAATGAAAGTCAACTCTACTCTTAAACTAGTTTTGTTTTTGACCAATTCCTCTGAAAATATTTTTCTTAACAAAAACTAAATGGCATTTATTAGTCATAAACAGGCAATAACATTTGTTTCCAATTGTTTACATAAAGACTGTAAATATTGAAGGTTCTACAGTAGCATTGCTCAAGCCAGTTGAAGCATTACCAAATTCTAAGACAAGAGATTCGATGCACTGTATTTTGCATAATACTTACATATATCAACAAACAAAATAAGAAACATAGTGTATTTGGACAGAATGAGAAATAAGATGAATAAAATTAATCTTTAAGATAAAGTGATATAGAATAATGAGGACTACATAAAAAGGTAACAACTAAGAAGATACTTTAGATCACAGGAAAGCAGAAATTTTCCAAAGATATATATTTTTTCTTTCCATACTTATAAACTAATATACGAAAAAAGTAAAATACTGTAACCCAATCTAAAATAAGTTTGACACAGATATTATATGATGCAATTTAAACCATTCAGAACCATCACAATTGAAAGTTTACTACATAGCTGAAACTAACGAACCGTTTGGGCATCCTGTAACCAGAATTCATAATCGGTGAGTGGTATTCCAAGTCTTTGCTCAAGTAAGGACCTTAACGTGGATAGTGGTTTTCTAATATCCATGTACTGTATTAGAAAATCTCCAGATTCCCTGAAAATAAACAATTATATATGAGTTCAGCATTAAATAACGGCTGGCAGACTCTTGCAGTACATGTCCTTTTCCTAAGGAAGTGGATTGCTGCATCAGAAAATTTGAAGTAAATTCTGTACCCACTGTAATTAGTGAACTACAGATTTTTCCGGCCAGCAGGAATGTTATTTCTCCATAAATTTAAGCTCTGCACTCCTCAGCATGTTGCCTGCCAACTTTATACTTCAAGTAAGCTACCTAATCTCTATATCTTTCTTGTCCTTATTAATTTTTACATGTATAGAAAACCATACACATAGATCTATTTTCTTAATATAATCTAAAAATATTTTCCACACATGTTAAATGATTAATAGTTACGATTATATTCTAATATTAAATTTACATTTGAATTAGAAAAAGATGGTTCACTTAATTTTCTTGAAGTTTCTGTTGGCTGTTTTAATAACAAATTATGTTTCAATTGGTATCATAAATATACATCTTTAGGCAGAGTACTAAACGTTTTATCTAATCATCCAATAGTTTAAACATCTGGTTTATGTTAAAAAAATTTAAAAATTTTGTTATACAGGTCATTAATTGTTCTTATTGAGTTCAAGTACTCACAGTACTGATTAGAAAACAAATGATAGTTCTAACTTATCATGTTATACATACTGTATGTGGCCTAAGCACTTATTCAATACACAATATTAATCCATAAATAACAAAAAAATGCACATTACACACATTTCCAAAAAGTCATTTGGCTCAACCCCTTCTTCTGAAACTATTTCTTCTTCAGCTTGCTCCAAAATTACTTCCTCTTCTACCCCTAGTTCATCTGAAGTAACTGGAAAAGAGAAGAAACATAGTGATAACAAGACTATAAAAATTCTCCCATGCTTCAAGGAACACGCCAAAGAAATCCCTGAACCAACGAAATCGAAAATAACTCTACCAAACAGCAAACCTCCACACTTGTAGTTGCATCAATCCACAAACCCAAAACTGTATATCATCCCTTCTATTTATAGCATTTATAACAAATACAAACTCTTACCTGGGCAAACTGATGAAACATCTTCACACACTTCACGTCCGTCTGAAAATTCTGTTACAAGACATTCCATTCCACCATCTGCTTCATAATGTTGAACATTAGTTTCGGGTTCTTCCATTTTTATAGGTTTGCAAAGTAATTGATTTACTACATCTTGATCTGTCAAACTGTTTGTCTGATAGCTGAAATAAATGTTTCAAAATGAAATATTATATATATTGTTAAGACCCGTCACAAGTGAGGATTTCTCCGCCTCCATTTGCTCATTTATTTTAGTTAATTTTAATTTCATTTTCAATTAGTTTTAGAACAGAAAGGAACTTTTACCAAATCTCTTTGGCGAAATAGGTCTCACACAGACGAAACGGATTCATCCTTGCAGAGAAACTATAAATATGCGGTGAACAGACACTGAGGGACAATTTATTCAGCCGGGCAGGATCTTGATTTGACTTGTTGAGAAGAGAAAATAGAGCCATGACAGCTTCTTGTTGATTTGTTTGGCATATGGATGGGAGAGGCTTAGCCCATGTTAAATTAGGGGAGATTCTGGGGGTTTGACAGTAAGCTGCACCATACTTTTCAGATAGACCAAGTCTAGAAGATGACTATGGCAGAGCTTGCTGTCGAAACATTGAGTAAACAAACACGTTGACTTGGATTGAAACCAAACATGCATAAGCCATAAACACAAAGTAATGTGGAAAGTAAAAAGTAAAGTGAATGAGTGTGATTGAAGAAATGTAGATGTTAGATGACATAAGTATGAAAGGGTTTTAGAAGGGTCTGTGTGAAGCTTCGGTTGAAATTTAAATAAATAGATGGCCTTAAGTCAGAAAAGTATAACATTTATTACAAAAAAAATACAAAATTTTGGCCTTCTCAGGTTTTTATAATAGTGTATATAATCAAAGTAAAAAATTAGAGGCAAAGACCAACTGCCTTTCCTGATATAAACTAACATGGTTGAAAATTTCTCATAATTGTGAGTGTTGTGGCTCTGGACATCAACTGTTATAGGGAATTAGGTTTTACATAGTTTGACAATGCTAGGTGGTTATCAAAGCATTCAGGAAGACTCATTTTGTTTGGCTGAAAGAGTCTGCAATAAATCTGGTAAATTTGGGAGGATAAGCAGGCAATGCATTCTTGGATTTTGTAGGTGGCTACTAGTGGAGGATTGTAATATGTTGAGTATAGGGCAGACATAGTATCTGCTCCTACCAAAAAGAGCTTAAGTACGGGAAAGAGGGATGACAAAGGTGGTAAAGGATGGTGTGGAGCTTTGGAGGGCGTCTGAAGACAACCATTGGACACAGGGGGTGTTGTGTGAAGGATATTTTTCTTATCAGGGTTTAATTGCAGTGCAGTGTAAGCTAGAGTTGAGTTTTTGTAGTCTAGGAGACTAGGTTATATTTAGGGAGGACTACATTTTTTTAGATTGCTCACTTGTTAGTTTAAACATTAGGACAGAAATTCACCAATAGACACAGCGCTAATATTCATTTTTTTATTGAAGCAAAAATCTCCAATTAGCCATAAATTTGTTTTGAATGAATGCAAAAAGGAAGGACGAGAGATTTTTCAATTTTTTTCTCTGTAGATCTACAGCACATTTTAGGGCTTTTGGCCTACTAGGATGACTGTGGACTGTCATATTTTGTGACATATTCCAAATTTGGAGTGACATGTTGTCCATGTGATTGTTTTAGTCTTCGCCTGTTTTCTAGATCATGCCAACCACAAACATTCATGCACTCGCTCATACTCAAAACCTCTATGATGTGACATTGACCATTAGATAACAGCAGGTCGACAGGAAGAGTGTGATAAATAATAAATTCAAAAACGGGAATTTGTGTTGAATATAATTCTCCGATAATTCCCTTCTTTGTTATGGTGACTGTTTTAAAAAAGGTAAGACAGCAGTTAAATCATAATCTTTCAATTTTTTTGTTACAAGGAATTGTACATTCCTCCATCAAATTCCTGTCTACAGTCAGTTTGTTATAATCATATATCATCACCCATGATAGACACTAACCAGATCTTTCAACATGAGACTTTTCCTCTATTGCACAAAAAAACAACAAGAAACTTAAAGAAGTCATATCAGTAGTGTATCCAAAATCATCCAGTAACAATTATTTAAAACTTAAATTGTATTTTTGTTTCTAAATTATTTGATTGTAAAATTTTATAATGTTAATTTTGTTTGTACACAAACAAGTTTTCTGAGTATTAAAGTATAAAAGAAAAATCAATGTAATATGAGTAATGTATTTTAAGTAAAGCATGGAGCAGAGCTAGAACAAATAATTTGTTGCTAGAGTGGAGCAATTAAAAAAAGTGGTCATTCCCCTGCTTCCAATACATGGCAAGTTGGCTTAACAAAAAAGGACACATGCATATGACATCATGGCTAAAGAAGAATTCAATTCCCCAATTGTATACATCAGGATTTTGCCTTCATTGCATGACAGACTGTCATATCACCAGTTGTGCGCTGATCATGAGTTAGGATCATATATGTAGGGAGTCTAACTCCACCAGTTCCGATGTCACTTTTGTAAATGAAGGGAAAAGCTTCTTTTAATATAACTCAAATTCTATAATCATTCTGACACAAAAACATGAAAATTTTAAGACACTAATACACAAATAAAACAGAAGATTTTGGTTTCATTTCCAGAAGTGACAATTGTGTATCCTGCTTGTTTATCTTAAAGTGAACCTTTTCAGGAAAGGGATTTGATGCTAGTGGTCTTACTAAATTCAACTTAAGGGCAAATAAAACCAACATCCTTCTTTGTTAACCACCCTGACTTTGAATTTTGTGTTACCCTCAATGCCCCAGTTAAAAAAAACAAACACATTTCCAAGCCTAGGCTCATACAGAAATTATATCCTTCAAAGATAAATCTGTTATGATGGTCTGACCAATCTTGCTGTCAGTGCCAACAACTATAGTCCAGAGTTGTCTTCACCATGAAACCATTAACATACTATAACATTTAAGCAATATGCAATTATTTGCAACCAAATAAACTTAATAAATTGCACAACACATTATAATTTCTGAGTACCTTAGGAACTTTGCAATAAAGATTTATGTTAATGGGTATCATTAAATCTATACTTACAATTGAATTAATAAATAAATATTATGTGCCAAACAATTACTTATGTAACGCCTAAAATACCTTTTCCTGGAATCACAATCCATAGTTATTACTTTTGCCGAACCATATTTCAGCTTCAAAACGTACACTGGTTCTTCCTGCTCCTCCATTATACTTTAAAAATCTGTTTAAGACTTTAACAGTTTACTTAAACATTTCAATTTCTAAAGCCGCTCTCTTGTCGTGTCAAACAAGAGTTAGCGAGAGGAACAAACTGAAAAAACCCCAATTTCAAAATAGTCTTATCACATCTTTTACATAATTACTTTTAAAACATTACAATACAACGTGTTATCCATTTACTTCAAAAATACAATTAATTATCGGATCCTATAAAATTAAACAAATATCCACATATCAGCAAAATTGTTGACAACTGCTTCAACAGCAATATTTTTACAGACTATTACTGTAAAAGATACTGTCTGGATACTCAAAGACTATATTCACCAAAGAGTATCTTAAATAGATGGATTGGTAGTGCCAGGCCTTACCTACAGGCGGCAGCGTGACGGCCATCCCCTCCACTGTAGGTGTAACTCACTCGTAGGCCCATGTTAAAACAGCGCTTTTGTTTCGAAATCGGTATTGCGAGTTATATCAGCATAGTTCTACATTAAATGTTATAAATATATAATTTTATATTCGCAAATGTTGGCGGAGAATGGAAATTGTTTTTTCTCTGGCCTAATTTATGATAAAAAGGAATTTTCTGTATCCTTTTTACATGTAAAAGTAGCCAAATTTCAGGCTAAAAATCTCAATTTAAAAAAATGGTACAATTACAAAGAAAAGTGTTTTATGTACATAAAACATGCATTTTTATGTTCGGATCTGCCGGTTTAGAACAGGTATAGGCTTCTTAAGCTAACAATGTTGCGGTGCGCGAGACTTTTACATGTAAAATCTTTCAGGGAAACTTTCATGAGGAATGTCTCAAGACATATATATATTGTAATATACTTTTTAGGGTATAAAACATTAATTAATCAATAGAACAAATTATAATCAATTTTAAAAATTTTCATTTATTAATTTAAAGTGATTACATGGGCTTAATCTCAGGGGATTTTGGGTCTCTCGAGAGATGGAGTATGCAGTAACTGAAAATAGAAAAAACAATCATTAAATATTATTTAACCGGAGCAATGAGCAAGTTTCACAGCTTTTTTTAATAACTTACCCCCAATTACTGGGCCTACAAACATCCACCTCACGAATGTTTCCGCGTCTCTCTGGCGTCTTGCAGGATTTTTATCGATGAAGGTAGTAGGAACCAGATCCGCAACTCATCTGCTTCCTCGAAACATCTGACCTCTGCAAACCTCTGACCACGTCTGCTCGGACCACGTCTTTCCTCTCCTCAACTCATCTGACTTCTGCTCTCGTCCATCCTCTCCTCAACTCATCTCACTTCTGATCTCGTCCGTCCTCTCCTCCACTCATCTGACTTCTGCTCATCTGCTCGGACCACGTCTTTCCTCTCCTCAACTCATCTGACTTCTCATCATGTCCGTCCTGTCCTCATCTCGTCTCAATTCTGATCCCGATCCACCCATCGGCTCCCCTTTTTTTAATCCTCCGACGGGAATTCCTCGCCATAGGTCTATTTCATAAAACTCCGGGGCTCCCCGCCTCAGGTTCCTTACAAAATTCCGGGGTTCCCCGCCAGTTCATTTCACAAAATTTCGGGGTTCCCCGCCCTCATTTTTTACACACGCTCGGCGGGAGTCACCCGCGGGGAATCACCATCTTTCAGCCGACTAGACATTGTTGTTGGCCGAACTGCGCCTCATAACGCCACAATACCACAAAATCCGCGTTTTTTATCACAATATATATATAATAGTTTTTATTTTTCTGTACGTCTTAGTATGGTGCTTTCTATCCTCGTTTCCAAAATATGGTGGCATGTAGATCTTATTCTGCTGAGTAATTGGCCTCCAAAATGACGACAAAGTTAGCCACGAAAAAACTTTGTGGCAACTTTGTTTCTAAGTAATATGCTTTTGAAAAAGATTCTGTTCCGTGTATTTATGTATGCGCGACTTATTCAGCGCGATTAAATAATAATAAATGGATCTGACTGGGATAATAAGTCCGGTTGATATATTTTTAATTTAATCGAATAATTAACTATGAAAATTAAAAAAATTAAGGATCATAAATTTTAATTCAATAGTGATAACACGGCTATTTGTCCGTTTCTCGTTTGAATTAAGGAGTCTTTTCGGAAATAATCGACGATGTAGTGAATTCAGATAGTGAATAAAATTCTGAACAAGTTCCTTTCTGAGACAAATTAATGTTGGAGCGATCCTAAGTAAACTGTATAGTGAGGTAGATGGCTCTCACTCGTCAATAATTCAGCGTGCATTGTTATCCTCACGCAATACATGGCTTTTGCCACTGGCCTTAGTTAATAACACAAGATATACGACTTTATAATGTAGCCTATTACCATCCGAGCACAGGAGCAATGAGCCCATCTTTTGCATATCCAGCCTTCAGTGAGTACAAGAGTTAAGTTTCCGTCAGCTCCTTCTATAAGGTTAAAAGGATCAGGAATTACAGTCCTCAGGTTCGGGCCGTATACTGTACCAAGCGTCGTGAAATAATTGAAGACTTTTTAACAGTAAGTATTTATTGTCGTCTATTGTTATACAGACTCTGGTTACTTGAGAGATCTTGAGTAGAGTGAACCGCCGAGGATGGGCGACCATCCCTTTTATACATTGGAGGGGAGACAGGGTTGGATACAAAGTTCTCCACTGTCCACAAAAAATAGGTTAAAATGTGACTAGCGAGCCAGCTCCTTCTCACGAGAAAAACTGGTCGCTCCCTCTTAATTAATGAGGAACATAAGTTACGGTGAGTTCGGGTTGAACTTGTCACCCTTTCTTAACAAAGACATAAGTTTTCAAAAGTCATGGGAACGTTTGGGGGAACCAAGGCGGGGTCATAGGTTATGGGTAATATACATAAAGTTTTAGGAGTGATAGACTCTTTGGGGGGAAACAGAGACCGGGTCACAGTGTATGGGCAATGTACATAACTAATGTATATGCAGTAAAGACACTCGACTTCAGAAGAATCTGATGAAGATGAAGAATTTACCCGTTTAGTTTAGAATTGGTTTTGTTGGTTTCTTTGAATGTTCTTAATTGTTAACTTTAGTAACAACTTTCTTAGTTTGAACAAATTCCCGTGTCAAGTTTTTCATGATTTCTTCATTTATTTTGCTCTTCTTAAATTTATTTCTGTCACCATTCTTTTTCTTTTAAGGAAACTCAGTCAAAACTGCTCTTTTACCATGCTTGATGTGTACGCTACAGGTCTGATGGCTCTGCCTTCTTGAATTTGGAGAAGCGCTCCTCCGATCCCGAAAGATGACGCGTCTGCCGTTACGATCGTTTCCTTCCTAGGATCGAAAAGGGCTAATACCGGAGTCGAAGTCAAGATTCATTCTCTCTGGCAAAAGCTGCCTCTTGACTTGGTCCACATACGAATGCCGAATCCTCTGTTAGCAATGCTTGAAGTGGAGCCAAGATGGTTGCTTTATTTGATATGGCCTTCGCTAAGAAGTTAACCATACCCATCAGCCTTTGTAGTCCCTACTTGTCATTTGAAACTCCCATTTCGACGATGGTTTCTACTTTCTCCGGATGTATACAAGTACCCGACTCGTCGATTATGTTTTCCAGGAATTCAATAGATCGGCTGCTGATAACCAAATTCTTCTTGTTGAGCGTCATTTTAGCTTCACGTAGTTTTGACAAAACCCTCTCTAGTCGACTGTTATGTTCTTCTTGAGTAGCTCCGTATACTAAAATATCGTCCAGCAAGCATACTATGCCGTCACAGCCTACCAGTATTTCTCGCACTTTTTTCCTGGAAACGCTCAGGATCACAAGTTATTCCAAATGGTAAACGATTAAAGCAGAATCTCCCAAATTTTGTGATGAATGTGGTGAGTAGACGTGATTTTTCGTCTCAGACCTGAAATCGCATCTAATTTGGAAAAATATCAGGTTCAGAGTAAAGTAAACTTCAGGTATAGGATGGTATTCTCGTTGAAAGGCTTTATTCAGCTCTCCGAAATTCACACAAATCCTCGGGATGACGTCTTTCTTGAAATGGACGACCAAAGGAGAACACCAGTCCGTAAGTATGTTGACTACCATCTTCTCTATTGCCTTTTACACTTTGTCTAGCAGGGCGATAGCAATTCGCCTTGGAGACGTTGCGGCAAAGGGTACTGCATCCGGGTTGACAGCTAATTTACACTTTCCAGGAATTTTTCCGTTTCCTTTGAACAATTCGGGATGTTTTGACTTAACATCATCCAATGACACAGCCTTTGAATTGAAAACAGCGTAGATCCTTTTCAACAGGCATCCGATCTTCCCAATAAAGGCTGCTGAAGGTTTCGGTTATAATAAATTGCTTGACGAATATTTCTATTCTTGTAGGATAGCGTAGCTTGCTAGAATCCGCAGACATTCAGTGTCGTCGAGTCAGGACTTCACTGAGCTTGAAATCGACGCGTCTAGGTTTCCCTCGTTAACTTCACACATATTTCTCTTACATCTGCAACTTTTCGAAAATGTTTTTTCTTATTACAATTGTGACAGAAGACAGTGTTAGCAGGGCACTGTTTGTGTTCGTGTATGTCGCGGTCGGACCTTTGGCAGCTGTGCCACTGTTTAGAACGCGAATTTGATTGTTTATCCTGATTCTTCTGTAACGAGAATTTGGGGTCTTGTCGTTTTTCGTAGATGCTGCGTCTGTATTTATGTCCGATTAACAACATCAAAATTTTAAATTTAATTATGAAATAAAATTTAATCACTCTGTTAATTTTCGTGATGTTATGATAATTGTTTTAACAAAATTATTACCAATTGGTATAATAAATTAACATGTTCAGAAAGAGTTCTTAATTATATGCCCAACCACCCCATTTTCCAAAAGAAAGCCATGGTTTATAATCTGGTAGGTAAGGCTATTAAGTTGTCATATCACAAATACCACACAAAAATTAAATAAAATACTAAATTCTTACACAATTAATTTCATCAGCAAATATGTCAAAATTAGATTGAATAAAATAAGATATTCTGACAATAATTTTCTGTTAAAATGATTAATACATATTGAAGACAATATTACTTTCTGGAAACTCTCATAAAATAACATAGAAAAAAAAACATTAAATTAGACATTCAAAAGTTCACGGTATGTACAGACACATACATCTTAAGAATTATAATTTCTTTAGGCAAAATGTGGACAGTTTAGATGAAGGAAATAATTACTTCTCAAGAATGATGAGTAAAATGTTATATATAAGGTGCAACCCTCATGCATCCAATGTAAACAATGATACGAGTAATTTGCATCGGATATACGATTTTCTTTTGGTGTAATATTAAAATGTTTTTCAATTCTTTTTCCATTGTTAAAATTTAACGACGTAAAGCACTCATTGTTACCACATCATTCCGATTTTCGGCAGTAAACGTCGCGAGAGATTGTCCTCAGAACCAAATGCATCTAATGTAAATAGTTCATCTATTTAATAATGTAATTTTGTCATTAATTTAATTTATTTATACCAATAAATAAAGTTTGGGTGTCTGCCTGTCCGTAGGTTTGTCTTAAATAGGCTCCGAAACGGCTCAACGGATTTCAATGAAATATTGAGGGTTTAAAAACGAGTTTAACCCAAATATTCATGCATATTTCATTTCGATAATGATATTAATATTCTATAATATAAATTCTACGGGAAGGTTTCTTGGCAAATGCGAGTTTGAATCTCCAAAAACTGAATGCTCCGAAAGGGCTTAACGGGTTCCAATGCAAATTTCAGGGGTTGAAACAGGAATAAATTATGGAAGGAAGGAATCTATATATTCAAAAGATAATCAGAAAACATCTCTGGGATGAACACTGCTATAGACCAAAATTTAATGACAATCGGATGAATGTGTAGGAATGCGTAAGGGACAAACATTATAAGTTGCAGTGCAGTCATTTGAACCATGTTACAAAATACAGGGACACACAACATACATTATCTATTATAAATATATATACCATGGAAAAATAATTTTGTTATGAAAATGTGCTAATTTGGTTTTATATTTTTTCACTTTTAAAAATTAGTCCTTTTTTCATATTGATTTGATTGAATTAGAAAATGTAGCATATTACAGGCCGTGGAGTAACTGATTGGAGAATGAAGATTTCCTAATATAGAAACTTGATAAAGGATTTTTAGGGTAAACATTGAGGATGAAGAAAACAAAGTTAAATATTTTTCAGGGAACAAAATGGCAACCATAACAATGAAAATAGTACAAAATCCATGACAAAAGGTATGAAAATATCCAAGAAGTGAAAAGTAAGGGAATGTGTCTGGTGAAATAATAAGCTGGACACTTAAAAGGCCACAATGAAGAATGAAAAGAAATCATAGGATGAGCTAACCAGAGCCCATGATGAAATCATCATAGACCTGCTACAGTGATGCTGAAACAACTTACTAAATCTAACTCTTGGAAGGAAAATAAATTCCCTTCATTTTGGAATAAATTGGAACTGGTCTTTCTTTACGAAGACCACGACAAAAATCAAACAGAAACAAAGTATTACTTGCGAATTAGTTTGCTTATGTTTTGAGACAATAAAAGCACAAAAAATATAGAACAATCTAATTGAGCAATAAACAATCTCACTACAGCAGCACAGCTTCAGGAAGGGTCTATCTACAACTAATGCTATAGCAGAATCTGTACACACAATCAAGCCAAGTGACACAAAATATACTATGGCAGTGGTGGCAACCCACAGCTCGTGAGACACTGTGTCCTCTTGAGTGTGGCTTTTCCACAAAATACCATGTGCCTATGTCCAAGTTTGGTGCAATTGAAACTTCATGGTCTTCAAGTAAAGTTTGTTAACTCATTTTTAAGAAGCATTGTTGGGTTAAAGTGAAGTGTTGAGGATTGAGAAAGGTATATTAACATGGTTTAGACTTATTGAGAGGATAAATGAAAGGAGATAGAGAATACAGCTGAGTTGTAAGGGGCCGACTTCAGTGAATGTACATCAATCAGATTGAGGACTTGTTTACCAGTGGCATCATAGGGATATTCTAGTTAGGCAAGTAACAATGTGCCTACCTACTTAATTTATGTTTAAATAATTTGGCCTATCAAAAGAAATTATAATTGTTATTCTGTTGATATTTGTCTCTTTTCACTAGTGAGTTTTCTGATCATAATGGCCACATCTGCAGCATTGGATAAATTATTGCTGCCTAGACTCAATAACACCCTGGAACCCTCAACTATAGTGTTAACTATCAACTAAAAATTCAACAGTGTAAACATCTTAGGTTTAATTAATATTCCCTCCCACAACAGCATAAATGGGAAAATAAAAAATAGAATGGCATTTAATTTATTTTATAGCACTTGTGGTGGATCCAGTTAAAGAGTACAATTTTGGTCCTTGGGTTTTGAAGTCAAGAGACCTTTACCCTCTCTTAATTGCAAATATGAAAAAGTAAGATGAAAAGTCGATATCCGAATCAACAAACATAAAAGTGGTGCACTGTTCTGAGAAATGTACAAACTGACAGAACATAGGAAAGATATATCATGGTTGGGACTGAAAGTTGTGGATATCAATAAAATAAATATTTAATTAATTTACACTATCACTATGTGGTCAAGCTTTTTCCTTTACTTAGATCAGTTTTAGTCATATTAATCATGGCTGGAGGCTTGTAATGTTATTTGAGATAGGATGTTTAGAAAAAATGACTATTTTATTCTAGTGAATATATTTAAAGGCTTTTAGTATATGTGCATGAATTATGGAAAAATACACATTCTGACAATGTTTTATTTTGCCTATTTTGATGGTATGTTTTCTTTGCAACAATAATATTTTGAAATGACTTTTTCCCTAAAATTTATAATATATTTTTCTAATCATTTAAAAAATAAATTTTTATATAATTTTCAATCTTACTGATCAAATTACAGAAAATGTTTATAGCTTTTGACTGAAGAAAGAATTTGTTATATATTTGTCAGAAAATGACATGTCGGGTTAATTAAAACAATTAATAAGCTTACTTGAACCCTACGTGGTGTCTACCATCTGTGAACTTCAGGTAAGCCACCAACTTTCTATCTCTTTTCTGCTCTTATTAATTGTTTTAATTAACCTGACAATTTCATTTTATAACACATATTTATATTGTTAAGGTTTATTAAATTTTATATATATATATATAAATTATATATTGGACAAGTGATGAAGTCACACATTGGATAGAAAGAAAGATAGAAATAATTGGGAGAAAGGCAGGAAATTCGCTCTTGGAATGATATGTACGGCCTTGAATATTTTCAGTCTTTCTTCCTTCTTCCATTCCTTTCTACACTTAACATATATATATATATATATATATATATATATATATATATATATGTTAAGTGTAGAAAGGAATGGAAGAAGGAAGAAAGACTGAAAATATTCAATAAATATATATATATATATATATATATATATATATATATATATATATATATATATGGTAAGTGTAGAAAGGAATGGAAGAAGGAAGAAAGACTGAAAATATTCAAGGCCGTACATTCAAGGCCATATATATAGGTGTGTGTGTGTATTTGTGTTTCAAATAATCGCGCGGGTGTTCCTTTCTATGGAACTTTTAAACTAAAGGGTTCAATTATGAATGTGATGGATTCTGAGACCTCTCTCTCTCTCTCTTAGGGGACACAGGCAGACTGACAGAAACAAATTTTGTGATATACAAATGTGAGGAGGATTGAAAGGTGTGCACTTACTACTTGTCGACCCGGCATTTCTCTATCTCCTTGGAAGGGGTCCACATGTCTCATCACTTCTCCCTTGTTCAGCGTTCTCCATTGTGTACACCAAAAGGTTGGAGCCGTACATGTTTACGCCCTTTCAGCCTGACTTTCCTTCTTGAATTTCTCACCATAAATGTTCACTTCCACTCGGAAATGCCCTGATCTTACACCCCAGTTTGGGTATGAGCTACAGCACTCTCTCCTCCCAACTGTTTTTTCTCCCACACCAAAAAACTTTCTCCTCACCCAAGGTCCAGTTTTTGTTAGGTTTAACATGCTTTCTCTCTCTTGCTTTGGCGTTCAGCCTTCCGAGCACAATAAAAAAAACAATTACTGTACTAAATTAATAAAAATATAAAAATGCATGTTACAATACACTCAACACCATTAATTCTTCAACAGTGTAAAAGGAATGGGTAAGTAAAAAGTTAGTTCATATTTGAACCTGTTTGTATTTATTTTTAACTGAAAGTTTATTAAAAATGCTAATAGCAGTATATTGAACACTCTGTTGTATTATATTCAGAAACTTCTCTTCCCTTCATGGTAGTTATGATGAAATTCAGCTTTCATAATATAGGGGTTGTGAAAATGTAAATTTAAAAAAAATGGGATGCTCCTGCTGTGGTTGGATCACATGCTGACAAAAAGTTTACTGTCAAATTTTTAACAGGTTAATATAAAATAATTCCCAGGAATTACTGCACCCTGGTAGTATTAAATAAATATAATGAATTTTACCAACTTGGCAATCTAAATAAGAATTTAAGAGAAATATCAAGTAGCAGGAACTTCTTTTAGTAACAAAAAATGGTTGTATTCATTGTTAAAGGTTTTATAAATAATAAGACAAATATGTTACTGTAAGACTCAGATTCTGTATAATCCACTAACATTTATTATAATTTAGTTAATTATATATGTTGTTTTTGTTACTACAATTATTTTGTACATAATTTACATTTATCAGAATTAGACATCTATTGTATTGTAAATACATTTACATGAAGACATTACATTAAAACTTGCTGAATTAGCAAGAATTAAAATTTTTGTTGAAAAATATTTGGCACAATGAATTCACATACAACTTCTTGTGTTTCCAGCAAAATGTTGCAACAACTCTTCAAGAAAATATTTTACCTTTCAA
Organism: Eucriotettix oculatus; assembly: GCA_034510155.1. Taxonomy (NCBI): domain Eukaryota; kingdom Metazoa; phylum Arthropoda; class Insecta; order Orthoptera; family Tetrigidae; genus Eucriotettix; species Eucriotettix oculatus. The sequence continues at coordinate 101,829,761 of CM067377.1, read as the reverse complement.
CAATTATTTCTGATGGTATCACATATAGAATTTAGAGAAGAACACCAATGGGACTTATTACTTTGAAGTTTGAACATTTTCTAAGGCCTTAATTATGATCTGTAACATGATGGAATTATAAAAATTTGATAAACAATTTAAAATAAAATCATCTTTTAGAAATATTTTGTGAATTTCCTCTGTTAACATTTAAATGTAATTTATGATTCTACCAGAAAAATAAAAATGCTAAATTATTATAAGAATCTTAAGCAATGAAATGTTTTGAAAAATAGCAATTTCAATGGTACAAAATATAATTAAGGAATACTCACCTGAACTACCAAGATTCTTACTCTGTTAGGTAATTGATTAAAATAGGCAGGAACCATTTCAAAGTGATTAAGTTCCCATTAACAAAAATAAAATAATATACTCTTCTTTTTCAATAAATAATGGGTATCAGAAAGGTAGAATTTAACTTTAAAATGTTTCACAATTATGATATACAATAAAAATCTATTTTAATAAAACCATCTAAATTCTATGTGCTTAAATGATAATAACAGGAACTAGAAGAACCCAAAATTTGATACAAAATGGCAACACAAACATGAACAATAAATAAATTAATGTGAATGTTTACTTTAACACAATATTTAACTTATATGCATGGAATGTCCATATGATCACTCTCAAACATATCATTCAATTATTTTTCTTCTAAACATTACATTATTAGAAATATGTTTAAAATGATACACTACATAATTGAATCAATGAATGCTTTTTCTAATTTATTTATGTAGAGAAATACTACACATTACATTAGTTACTATATCTCTTATCTGTTATTTAAAAGTTAGTTTGTACACAACTTTTCATGGTAGTAATTATTGGTGTGAGATGGAGTTCTGTGTCAATAAAGTGTGACCTAGCCTAGTAATGCTGACTTTCAGATAAAACAGTCTGTCTCTATCTCTCTTACATCTGTTATTTTACAACTTTTCTGTATAACTGATTTCTCAGCTATTGTGAATCTTTTGTTAGAAGAAACAATTAGCCTATTTTTTGTGTTGGGATTGATGCAAATAACAAGACCAGATATGAAATAAAAATTATTTTTAAAAAACAAAAAGAAACCAGTGACTTCCTTGTGGGGGGAATTGATGTTATCAAGCAGTCCAACCTGATTTTCAGGGTGCAGGCAGGTAACAGACTAGCAAAAAAATCTGAGTACTGAGAAGGGAGTTAAAAATCTCTAAAAAATTGTATTACGTACTCTATCTGTGACAACTGATCTCTTTCAAGTAAGTCATTTCCTCTCCCTTTCTTATTCCATTTAATATTAATTATCAATTTTATATAGTCCAGTAATTGTAATGGTTGGAAAAAGAAAGGGAGACAGGTTTGGCTTACCTTTTATCTCCTTGTGACTCAAACTATGCAATTTAAACTTTTATTGTACATTTAGTTTACATGAGAACTGTATTATTTCTTGTGCATTATATATATATATATATATATATATATATATATATATATACATATTGATATTGTAACATGAAAAGTTACACTTAACAATGCAGGCCGGCTTGTGAGTTGCAATTGTTGATGAACTGACGCAACCTGGGCCAACAATGTGCTCTGGCGAGACGAGAGTCGTCATGGTGTAGTGGAAGGAGCAGGTTGTGTCGGCGGGTCGATGAGAGAATGACCACGCCCTGCAGATATAATTATTTCTCGTGCTCTGATTGGAATTAAAACTACTAAAATCCATTTTTGGTGTTTTTTGTGAAAAATACCTGGCGCCCTAAAGGGATTAAGAAATCCTCGAAGAGGAACTTAGGATCTTCTACAATATATATATATATATATATATATATATATATATATATATATATATATATGATAATTGGATAGAAAGAAAGATAGAAATATTTGGGAGAAAGGCAGGAAATTCGCTCGCTGAGTTAAAAATTTTTTGATCACTTATGTCCGATGATTAGGTCTAATCCACTTGACTTCAAACTGAATTATTAGGTATTGGTTGAAATGGGCTGTTATATATAAACCCCTAAACCCAAAAATAAGGAAACAATTATTGAACATCTCATTTCTTCCATCAATTTGCACTGCGCATATTCAAATATTAACGAATGAGTGTTACAATTATAATGTTTATAAAAAGGAGTTGAAGAGAGACAGAGAGGCTCATAGTGAGCAGTCATATTTATCTAATTGTTCATTAAGAGACATAATTATTTGTAGGAAACTTTCTAAGTACTTTACCAGAACTAATTTAGTATTACACAAATACTCCATTGCTAAAGTTTTCATTTAATTACTAGCTTATATAATAATTTTTCTCTGTTAAATTCATCAACAACTGTAATTTTCAAACAATATGTCTAGTAAAAGTAACAAATAAACATCTATAAGAAATTAAATGAATGACTAAATAAATTAAGTGGAAGAAAATTTCCGCTCATAATAAATTGTACAAGCTACATACATATATAATTGATTTTGAAAGAAAAAAGAGAAATGCTGGTTACTAGCTGACACAAGGAATGTATCTCTTTCCCTCATAAAGAAGGAGTCTGAAGCCTCTGAAAATTGGAGAAACTTTATCTCATCTGCAATGGCATCACTGAGATTCAATTTTAGGTAAGCCAACACCTTTCTTTCTTCCCTTACAAGATCATTTATTTTGACAATTTCATATCCTTACTTGTTAAATATATATATCCAAAGCTATATACTTAGAGTATAATTTGAAAAAGTTATAAGCTAACAGTTTTCTTTAATGGTTACTTAGAGTAGATTAGTACCTTTAAAGAAAAGGTAATGGGCAATGCATTGTTTACTTTAATAATATAAGTACAAAGAGTTAGTTTTCTATAAAATATCACAGCCTTGTGTTCATATAAGAGTTAAATTTATTCAGAAAATTATACTCTACGAAAAAATTCTAAGAACATTGTCTATAGGATATATGATTGCAAACACTTCGAAAGTTTCATAGATTTAAAATAAATACAGGATTTTATGCCTCACTACATGAAATGATTATGTACATTGTAACCTCGCATAAACTTCAGCAATTATACATAACTGAGCATTTAATTAGACAGAATACTGAAAGAATTTCAGTTCAGCTGGTGTTGTCTATAAATATTTAAGTTAAAATCTATTTAAGAAATAAATGAAGTCTCTCTGTGTCACACTAAATAATTGTTAAGGTATATATTAATAATCATGTTTATCTACTATGGTATTAAATTTGAAGGTGTGTATTTTTAATTAATTGTCACTAAATTGAGAATGTCAGCCCTAAAATAACATGTAGGACCATATCATATATTAATAATAATTGGCAACTATCTTATAGACTGTAGCTTTAGAACCACAATCCTTTATGGCAAGTACATGATCTACTGTAACTGTTAACAGGGAACATATAATTATATTTAAATTTATGTAAATATAAAAGGATAATCACACAATAAATCATGTATAGATGAATGCAGATTTCAACATTTTTCACCTAAAAATGTAATTTATGTATGGTCACCTATTTTCATGATTTCAAAAAGAATATTAAATTAGTGATTTTGTTAATGTGAATAATAAAAGTGTTATACAGTAAAAAATTGATATTATTGGAGTTACTAATAAAAAAATCAATACTAATATATTTTACAACATATAACTCAAATTTCTTGTTTATTCCATGCATAGGTGGGTCCACAACCACGTGTAAGTGGGATAATGACAGTAGAATGGTTAATGTTATTACTCTTATTATGTAAACAGATAATGAATATTATGACCCCAAATAATAATTTGTAGGCATTAAACTGAGAAATAAAGGTTAGAGAGAAGACTTTTAGTTTTTGGTAATGCTAGTCATAAAATTGTTCATTTTTGGTTTGGCTAATAACTGGCACTATACATATTACACAACATGGAGCAAAAATTTAGGAGTACTTTTTGAAATTTCAAAATAGATTTTACCTTTGAGTAATGTTTTTGACATAGATCACTGAATGTATATAGTGGCAATTTTGTACTGTTATATTAATCTATGTTATGAGTGGCTGGTTACCTGGTTGTTTGGACACTGCTTTAAAGAAAGGGGCTCGGGCTCTAAAAATATGACAGGATGGTGATGCTTACTATCAATTAAAGGCAAATCAACTTTTCCTATTCTTCTTTCCTATCCAGCTGAATTAATTATTTTGGTATTGTAACTTATTCCTGCATATGTATATATATATATATATATATATATATATATATATATATATATAATGACAGGAAAAGAGAGACAGAAAACTGGTGGCTTACCTGAAGTTCACAGATGGCAGGCACCACTAGGGTTTAAGATTCATGAATTTTTGGAGCCACTACCCCCTCCATCAGAAGATTAGGAAAATATTCTGAATGATGGACAGTGGTTGGCTGCCAGCCTTTTCAGACACTCTTTGTCTGAAGAAGGGAGTTAACACTCTTGAAAATTCACATTTTCATACTTCCCTACCAGCCAATGCCTACTAAAAATTTAAGAAAAGTCAATGACTGTTTGTCTCTCTTTTATATCCAATTTGACAAATATATATATATATATATATATATATATATATATATATATATATATATATATAAGGAAAGATAATATGACAATTTCATAATAATTATATATAGTCGTCGGCTAGCTGATCACTGGAAATGTCTTCCTACCTTTCTGATGAAGGGGGCGGTGCCTCCGAAAATTCAAGTACTCTAAACCTCACAAGGTGTCTACCATCCATGAACCTCAGGTAAGTCACCTACTTCCTATCTCTCTGTCCTTTCCCTATTAATTGTTTTAATTAATATGACAATGTCATTTCCTGACTTATATATATACATTCATTTATGCTTACTTTAAAACTGGAATTGAACATTTCATTCTGACTGGTAAGTCTTCATATATTTTTATAAATAAAATTTATAATAGTTCATACACTACATCAAATTTTACAAAACCTTGTAGGAACTATTTAAATAGCAATTTGCGTTATCATAACACTTAAGTGGTAATTAACTGTGAAAATATTGGAATACATGACACAAATAGACAAAGACCAGTTTAGGTGCCTCTAATGAATATGTATGTAACAAAGTCTGGTAATAACCAAATACTCAAAATTTAGATTTTTATTACACCGGATTATTCTAGTGAATGCATCAAAGAAATGATCACAATATTTATTGACAGTGTTCTTTTTGTAGTCTATGTGATAATAAATGTTCCTTTATACGAAACAGAGAAATTTCAATAAGGTGAGTACCATCTGTAAAAACTGATGCAGTTATGAATATGGTTATATTAATAACTGTCCACCATCTTATTAATGGATACAGTAAAAATGTTACCAACATAAATAGTGTCAGGAATGTCCAGAACATTAAAGCTAAGTACAATACATTACTATGAAGTGGAACACTAATAGGTACATGTGTGGAAATTGGATGAAATTCAGATACAGATAAAGGTGGGTTGTCAGTATCAAGTCCAGTATAATCTGGTGAAGGAAGAATTATTGAAGTAGGAATTGGAGTTGTGGCTGCTGATGTTATTGTTTTAAAACTTCCCCATTTATAAAATTCATGTAAAATAGTTTCCTTCTTTTTCCACACACATGCCAACCAATGACGAAGATCTGAATCATTTAGAGGTAGGTCTGATAAAGCATATCTGAAAGAGAGTGGATTTATAACATAATTATAATTGTGTAGTATTTTTAACACAATATGTTGGCATTAAGAAACATTATGGTAATAAATTATGTATTCAAAATGACAAGACCAGTTAATTAATTTCTTATGTTGCTATTAAGTAAGCTCAATAAATATGTCAAAATAACACATAGAATGTCATTGATTTTAGTATATTATGTTTACACAGACTGTTCCAAAAATTAATATTTAATAGCAAACACATCAAAGGCAAATCTGGAACTCAACTGTCTGATATTCAGAGTAGTACAGTATTAATACAACTAATCAAACTTCTAGGATAAAAACCAAAGACAATTTCATATTTATCTGGAGATTTTATGTAAGTTACAATTTATATACATGATAATTGGATACAGTAAGGATAGATTTATAAGAGAAACAAACTAAAGCCTATGCGCATGTATGGTAATATGCTCTAAGAAAAGAATATGATTGACGTATAAAGAGGATAGGAGAGGAAGAACAAGGAAAGACTGAAAGTATTCAACACAGTTGGGAATCAAACCCAGTTCCATTGCAAAACATTCAGCTTCCAAGTGGACTCATGGCTCTAATGAATATATTCTGAATTTCCTCTCAAAAATAGTTAAATGAAAATATATTACCGTTTTATGTGAAAGTGAACTTCTTGGGGAAATTTGCCTTTGAGAAGATCAGTTTCCTGTTGTGGAATGAAATTTGGATACCCAATTGTTAAATCATATATAGCATCCAGTTGTTTATCTGCAAAATAAATACATCAACTGGATTATAAACACTGTGGAAAGCTTTAAATCTTTATTAAGAATTTATTCAGTTATTTGATTAATATTTATCTGAGAACTTATTGCCAGAAGTTTAATTGTAATGAGGTCAAAATAAGGGAAAAATATTTTAAGAGAATCATTATTAGTTGGAGTTATAATACCATATTACACTCTCATGAACCTTTTTTTCTGGACATGGGCTCCTATTCAAAACATAATCCATCATCGCTCTCTACAGGTGATAAAAGTTTCTAAGGGAAATTTTCAAGAACCCAGTATATTAATTATGGAAAATTATTTCAGATTTGATTATCTAAGAGGGAAGAAAGAAGGTATGAATTATATAATAAACAAGTTTTAACCTAATTTCAGGTTTTATGCATGCAAATTATATTTTTCTATCTCCTGTGATAGCAAAAGTCATTCTTTATTAAATAATCCAACCACATTATCCTCACACTCTCTCCCACTCTCCAACAAAACCATCTATTTCCACATCCCCCCCATCCATCTCCAAATACACAATGCTCCATCACCCTACTCTCTCCACAACTAAGCCAGACCAATCAATATCGCACTTTCTCATTACTCTTGCCAGTTTGAATTGACCCAAAATTACTACACTTTCAAGAATCGAGTTTACAGAAAAGTGACTGTTCTTCTAAGAGCTTTCCCTTTCCATGCTAACCTATTTCTTACACAGATAATTAATAATCCTTAAATGATGTTAAGTCAATAGTGCTTCATGAAGAATATAACTTTATCAAATTGTCTGTGAGCTTGCTGTTTCTAGTTTCATGTTAAAGTCTCATGCACACAAATCTACTTTTGTAATTCATGAATAACTACAAAAGTTATACTTTTTATTTTATATATACCCATAGGAATTAAATACATGTATCAATCACACATGACTCTATTAATTCATGTTTTAATACATAATTTATTTTGCATTTAATAAAAATAAGAATAAAAATATTTTGGTATTATATATAAAATACATACTTTCACGCATTCTTTGTGTAATAAAAGTGAATCCAGTTGTCTTAGGGTGTAGAACATGCTTATATTGAGGTAGTCCATGGCTATCAGCATATTGATGACTGCGTTTTCTACTTCCATCAGTTAAGTCAGTACCTTCTGGGAAAATGACAACCTGTGACATAAAAATTATATATATATTTATATATATCAGTCATCGGCTAGCCGATCACTGGCAATGTCTTACTAAATTTCTGATGAAGGGGGTGGTGCCTCCAAAATATTAAAAAGAACTCCAGACCATACAAGGTGTGTACCATCTGTAAACCTCAGGTAAGTCACCTACTTTGTATCTCTCTTTCCTTTCCTTATTAATTGTTTTAATTAACATGACAATGTCATTTCCTGATGCATATATATATATAGTGATAAAAAAGGCGGATTTTGTGATGTTGTGGCGTTGTGAGGCGCAGTTCGGCCAACAACAATGGCTAGTCGGCTGAAAGATGGTGATTCTCCGCGGGAGAGTCCCGCCGAGCGTGTGTAAAAAATGACGATGGTAAACCCCCGCCGAACGTGTGTAAAAAATGAGGGCGGGGAACCCCGAAATTTTGTGAAATAGGGGAATTCCCGTCGGAAGATTTAAAAGGGGAAGCCGATGGGTGGCTCACCCCAGAAGGCAGGCGAGTGGAGGAGAGAACGGACGTGGTCCGAGCTGCCAGAAGTCAGACGAGTGGAGGAGAGAACGGACGTGGTCCGAGCGGCCAGAAGTGAGATGAGTGGAGGAGAGGACGGACGTGGGCAGAGCAGATGAGCAGCAGTCAGACGAATTGAGGAGAGGACGGACGAGAGCAGACGTGTCCAGACGTGATCAAATCCTGCAAGACGCCAGAGAGACGCACAAACATTCGAGAGGTGGATGTTTGTTGGCCCAGTAATTGTTGGTAAGTTAGAAAAAAATTGTGAAACTTGCTCATTGCTCTGGATAAATAACATTTAATGATTTTTCTTTCTATTTTTCAGCTACTGCATACTCCATCTCTCGAGAGACCCAAAATCCCCTGAGATTAAGCACATGTATTCACTTTAAATAAATAAATGAAATTTTTTTAAAAATCGATCATAATTTGTTCTATTAATTAATTAATGTTTTATACCCAAAAAAGTATATTACAATATATATATATATATATATATATATATATATATATATATATATATGCTGAGAATATATTATTTTTGTTTTACTAATTGTCTGTTTTTTGCCTCATTTAAACATTAATTTAAACTTGCTGACATTAATAACTATTATATTATTTTAATTGAACAAGACTATATATAAAATATACAAAAGTGAAATATGGGGAAGAATAAATTTATTCAATGAGCAAATAAATAGTTAAATTAAAAAATTTTCAGTTGACAATAAAAATTTAAACAAAATCACTATATTTCATCCCATTATTTAGGATTTCTTGAGGTGTCACAGATGGCAGGCACCATGCAAGGTTTGGAGTTCTTTAAATTTTTGGAGACACTGCTCCGTTCATCAGAAAGTTAGGAAGACATTTCCAGTGATTGCCTAGCAGTCATCAGCAATCCAATCACTGGAAATGTCTTCATAACTTTCTGGTGAAGGGGGAAGTGCCTCAGAAAATTATAGACCTCCAAACATTACAAGGTGCCTACCATCTGTGAACTTCAGGTATATCACCTACTTTCTTTCTCTCTTTCCTGTCTTTATTATATATATATATATATATATATATATATATATATATATTATATATATATATATATATATATGCATATTTCATTGCCGAGCTTGTGAATTAAAAGCGAATTTCCCAACTTTCTCCCACATGTTCTATCCTTACACCCTATCCAAATATACAATGTGTGTGACGACGTCACGTTTCAATCATTAATTCGTGTTCTATCCAAGATGGATGCTCCTAACTCTTCTATCCCTCTTCTCTATCTATCCCAACTTAGAGAATCTAACTACCCAGACTGACGATATTTGGCGGGCGGGCATCGTGGCCGAATCGGTTAAGGCGTCTCGTGGCTAAAGCGAGGGCTCTGTGACGATCCGGGTTCAAGTCCTGGCGATGCCTAATATTTGCAGTCTTTCTTTCTTCTTCTATTCCTCTCTACGCTGATCACACAGCTTTCTCTGAGCATATATTAAAAGCGAATTTCCCAACTTTATCCCACATGTTCTATCCTTACACCCTATCCAAATATATATATATATATATATATATATATATATATATATATATATATATATATATATATATATAGAAAGAAAGATAGAAATATTTGGGAGAAAGGCAGGAAATTTGCTCTTTGAATCATATGTACGGCATGGAATCATGCACAAGGAAATACATATGTCAAGCGTAGAAGGGAATGGAAGAAGGAAGAAAGACTGAAAAAATTCGATGTGGCCAAGACTCAAACCTGGGTGCACGGAACATCAGTGCATCGCCGTCTATCCACTCCGCCACCTCATCGAGTACGACCAACCGAACATTTTCAGTCTATATATATTATGTTTTCAAATTAGGATGGATAGAGAAGAGGAGCAGGTTCGAGTCCTGGCCACATCGATAGCCATGTCTTCACTGATCTAATTATTGTTACAAGAATTCTTTTATGTTCTAAAAGGAAACTGTTTTTCACTGAGTACTTGGTTTAATTTATAAAACAGGATAATGTTGACAATGGATAATCATACACTGATAGCAGAAGACATAATTCAGTCAATTGAAGGAGTGAAAAAAACTCATGTTTTAAATGGTACACAAGTCTGTTTATCGTCAGGAGTATCAATGAAGATTATAAGCATGTTAAACTGCAATAGTAGATATGGTCATATTCCAGACCCTGGACACAGTCTGAAATATAACCTGGGAAGGTATTTTGTTGGCTTCATATGAAGGCTGGGGGAAGATACTAGAATAACTGCACTATCTATTCAGAAGGATGGTGGGGTAACTGACAATGGCTGGGACAGAAAATTAGTGCAGTTGGCAGATATGTTGAAATTTGGTTGGGAAATAGCATTATTAGTTTTAATAAAGAGTGCATCCTTTTATTTGCATATTTCTACTGTAGTCAGTTTCACAATTTAGGACAGAAAATTCTTCTAAGTTAAATTTGTGGTAGCTACCCTTCACATATTTTGCCAACTCTGGTTTTATAGTTTCTTCTGGTCAGTGATGTTACTAAACCACTAAACCAAATTTCAAAACTGATTGTGATTTTTATAATCATACTTCAAGCTCTCAATATGTATGTTAATATTATGCCAATACAATAAACACAAAGTTCCCCTTCATTGAAATCAATTTCATTACCTGGCATGTATGGTTAATGTCTCTTAAATAATCTAGAACGGTAGATAAAAGTTTCTGATCCTTCTCCCAGCATCGATGAATGAACATGAAACATGTTAGTTGCATTACCCAACCTGTAAAAGAACAGAGAATTTGTTGTATGAAGTATTAAGTAAATATTCTAGCACATTGTTCAAAGAGTCTATATACACAATACTTTTCTCACCTGAAGCAAATAATATGGCAAACTACTTTTGCATAATGAAAATCATTTTATTAAACAGCCAATAAGCATGCGTCACATTCCTCAATGCCTAATGATGGGTATAAAGCAGTGACCACCAATGAAATATCGTGGCCAATGCCTACTTTTACCGGGTTGTAAACTCAAGAACAATTGAAGTGAGAATCATTTTTCTCATTATTATATCAGTTTCATAAAATGTTTGCAAATAATAATCTTTGGATTCTTGATGTGCAATGGAAACATAAAATTTATATAGGATTTTTTATGTAACTTGCAATACCAATTTTTATGTAAAAATTAAGAATTTAAAAGGGAAGTTATTGATTGAAACGACATCACATTATTTAACTTCAAGATAAAAAAATTTTCTCTCTCTTGAATTTATGTAACTATTTTCTTTTAATTCCATTCTCACTGCTTCACTGTTTGATAACAAAATATTATTTGATACAAACAACTTATATACACACTTTTCTTTCCTTCAAAACAATCCACTAACAGGATTTGAAATGCTCATTAATAACTTAATTCTCTTCATTGACTCAAATTGTTGCAATTTTTACTCAACAAATATAGACTTTCAAGAAAATTTATTAGAATATAAGTAAACCATTTATATTTTTGAAGGTGATGTATTCTGGAATTTGATTTATTATGAATAAATATTTCTCATTTTCTTATATTGTTTATTATTATTCAGTAAGGTAAGAAGTTAAGTTACCTGGACCAGGGATGTGTCTAATAGGAGCCTTGAGAACAAACTTCATTCGATGTGCTGGTGGTTCACATGCATGAAACATAGCACCCCACAAGAAATTCCAGTCTGTGCGGGTACGATGATTCATTATAAGAAGAGAACGTTCCTCTGGTAAAATAGGATCACCTGATACAACAATTCGAATTCCAAACACACATTCCATAAGGGCCTGGAAATAGAACTTAAAATTACTTTGTGTTGCATAGTTACAAATTGCAATACAATTGAACTCCTCCTTAACCCATTTACATTAAAGGAGAATTATGTTGTTGTGGTATTCAGTCCGAAGACTGGTCTGATACAACCCTGAATGTTAACCTATCCGGCACAAGCCTTTTAATTTCTACAAAGCTATCACATCCCACATCCTCTCTTATCTGCTTAGCATATTGTATCCTTGGATTCCGTCTCCTGTTCTTACCCCAAACACTTCCCTATAATGCTAATTTTACAAGACCCTCATGTCTCAAAACATGGCCTATTAATATATCCCTTTTCTTGGTCAAAGTCCTCCAAATGTTCTCTCTTTTCCTTGAAATCTTTTATTCTTTTCCTTTCTGCAACCCCTATTATTTTATTTTAAGTCACTTAAACCCACAATATATTTCAAGATTAAAATATAATTAAAATTACATGGAAATTAAATAGAAAACTGGATAATAAATTAAATCTGAAACATATATTGTCTTCAAACTCTATTCTTCTACTGTACTATATATTTATAATTATCTAATATATTTCTGACACAACCTTCAACTCACATTATAAATTTTTTTCTTGATATGAATGTTATGATATGAACAAGCCACATAAAATTGCTTACACAAATTATTAACAGAATAAAATTAACCATTTTTTATTACAACTTTTTTAATTAGTTTTTTCATATTCAGTTTGGAGAACATATTTCTTCAAAATGTTAACAAATTATGTTTTTAAGTTTTAAAAAGAGGGTGCCAGAGTGTTGTGTCATTAAATATTTAATAGGATTGACTATAAAATTAATGTTTTAGCTGGTTAAATGCTCCAATACATGCAAAATTAACAACTATGTTTATCACTAAAAAATATATATATTATGTTTTTGTTAATAAAAACTTTATTTCAGATCATAAATGACCATTTTATTATTTTATTTTGAAGTTCATAATTCAATATTTATTTTTAAAAAGCAATAGTTTTTATAATATATAAATTTACTGTTGGATACAGTTCCCAAGTTGAAAATATAATGTCTGTAAGATGTCGGAAGAGCCTCTGGTGCACCACAATCAGAGGAAGAATTGGACAGTACAGCAGAATAAAGCCTGCACAGATACTTCCATACCACAGGGCCACAAACAGAAGCCCTTTGACCCAATTAAGGGGAAGCCACTGTAGGACCCAGTTGCCATACATCCACCTGTATGAAAAATTATTTATCCATAAATTTTCTAAGTCATTAATTACAATGTATGTAAAAAATGTGTAATGTAATTATATTATTTTACAATTGTTCCAATCATTTAACTTATTTTTTCTCTGCTTGCCAAAAATCATACAAATTAATAAGTACATGAAATTTTATTACTAACTACTAAATGATATGTCACATGATATTGACCTCACATTCCAATAAACTATCATGCTGACCACCAAAATATTATGTGCAAACTTATTATTCGTCAATATAACTGATTTCTCAAATTCTTAAGTCATAAAATAAATATGTATCTCAAATTTCAAAATCTACTAATATGTAACATAAAATTTAATAAAAATTAATAGTCAAGACTTCTTAAATTTGTTGCTAATTTTTACGTTCGCATTTTCGACGCATTGTGAAAAATATCTGATTATGTAGCATATATTTCAGATGTGAAGACATTGTTAATGAATGCAGGAATTAATTAATGTAAACAGTACTTTTTCATAGAGAACAGGAAGTAGCTCGTGAAAATTATACAATTCAATGCATAATTGATCTAAAACGGGACTTTCACAACAATTTTATTCTTAGGTCATTGGTTACATTTCTGAAAGAAGGAATACTGCACACCAAGATAGGCAGTGTTTCTTTATAAAAAAAATTCAGTATCACAAACGTACCTTACATATCTCTGACACCTTTGGTAGATGAAAGTATTTCTAACCGAAACCTACATGTTTCGCACAGTCCGTCTGGTGGAGATTTTATTGACCCAGCATCCCGGTCCACGGTCCCGATCGATGGTAACTTCCGAACTCCTGGGGCGTGCGAGTACGCGCATTTTGTACGCATGCAAGATCGTCCGCTCACAAGTTACTTCTTAGGGGTAAAAGCGAGCATTAGAGCGTGTGCGTCGGATTCAAGATTTCAGTTAATGAATTAGTAATAATAAGTCAGGAAAAATGGCTGGCTATTCACTGAGCTTAATAGCTGCTTTACTCGCAAAACATCATGGACCCGATATTCGAACTGATAACTTAATTTTGATATAAATCTTTTCTGAATAATTATACACTTATCTGATGCTACGAACTTTCGTAAGAATGATTAAGATTTAACAAGCACGCGGCGGCTGACGGTAATTAAAGGTTAAAATTCCTGCGGAGCAAAATATTCGAGGAGCCACAATTATACTTCTCAATTTATTGTTTGTGAATATAAAATAAGTGTTTCATGATAATAATGAAAGACCCTTGGTTTTAAATCAGTCACAATTTTTTTAAACCCAAAATTATATTTTAATTATGATTAAAAATTTGATCAAAATTTAGAGGAGCTTTCGGCATATGCCATAGTCATCATGTACAGTGGATTAATTATTTAATACAAATTGTACTTTTTATTCTGTATGAATTTCGTATATATTTTCTCTTGTAATGTTTCAATTGTTTTTTAAATTGTATATTACTATACCTCTAAAGTTTGATAAAAAATTATTATCAATATTAAAATATAACTTTGTTATTTATTAAATTTTTTGACTGATTTAAATCTAAGGGTTTCTCATCACTATCATTAAAATTAAAATCAGTCATTTAATGCAAAAAATTCCATGAAGATAAGTGTTTTATTTCTTCTTATATTTTCAAACTAACCTAACCGCATTAGCGTGGCCTAAAGCTCATCCCTGTCTACCTGTATTTTTCGCTGAGGACTCAGGCCAACCTCGTGCCGCGCTATGAGCCAGCCCGGGGGGCTTCTTTCCCCAACAAGGGCCCCGGCGTTAACCCCGGTGAGGGTGAGTACCCCCCAGCAGCTGGCCGGGTTCAACCTTAACAGTAGCGCTGGCACTTCTAGTCTAGTGTAGCCTTTTCCCCTATAAAGGCGACTGCTCCACCCTAATAAGGGCGAGTATCATCCTACGACTAGCATTTGAAGCTTCCCGCTTCTTCCGGATTGCAGCACCTGGTTTCCGATGCCAAGCGTACCCCTATCCGAAGTGGAAGCTAGCAGCTATCCCCTATGGATGATCTGCGCAACCACCCAATAATAGGGGAACTACACCCAGACAGTTTAATCATCGGATAACTAAGTATGGCTAGCAATTTCCATACTCGACACCTTAGCCCGAGGACTTGATGACTGTCATGAGATGGACTCAGTTACTAGAGCCACCGCGCGATGACACCTACCCGTCTTAGTCCATCCCCCGTACTCATAAAGGATACTAGTTCCCGGCGAGCCACCATAGTCCGCCCCCTACTATTAGGTTTCACAGACCCAGGAATGGCAGGCGGGACCCGACACCAAGGCACATGAGAGATGCGCGCTGCTCCCCGTTTACGCCGTGACCGATTAGATTACACAGGGGCACCACGGGTAGGTTCGGCCTCCGACTTGAGAATGAGAGGCTGTACACACATCATCCCCCTTCCGCCCCCAATATAATATGGACAGTCAGTACTCGGCCTAATAACGACCGAGTGACTCGGTCAAGACACTTGGCCGACCGAACCCCCCTCCACCCACCAGACTGTTTCTATCTGCTTTCAAACCAGTTCCTTTTCAACCTGGACACTCTACTGGATCTTCTACTCGGTCTAATAGACTTTGGTATGCCAAGAATGAAAAAAAAAATACGATCGACACATAATCAAGAGAAGAAGAAATCCGGAAGAGAATTAAATTCAATTTTTGAATCTCATGTAAAATGGCCGAAGAAACTGGAATTTAAGAAGTTACAGCTATAATCTAAAAATTGACTGACACGTCCACTGTAATCATCACTCGTCACAATATCGCTGGGAAAAGTACTCGGTGGCACTTCCGCGAGGCCGGTCCAGGGGTTAGTAAGTTGAGGGTGGTGGTAACACCGTCCTCAGTGGTCGTGCCTGGCGGGTCTCCTTTGAAGGGAGTGAGTACATTCAGTGAAGAGTCCTCGGACTCCATCCACCACCGGGACATACGTCCCTTAATACCAGCCAGGTGCTGGATCTTTGCACCGTTTCCTTTAAGAGGTGCTGTCGAGGAATAAGAGTAAGTCTATATGAGAGTAGGATGTGCACTGATAGAAGACAACTGACCAGCTGATATACAATGACCTTTGATGTAATTGGTGTTATAAATTTTGGTTGTTATTGTCTTTATTGGATAAGATATAAGGTTATCCTAATTAATACATGTCCATTCATTATTTAATTAGTTACTCTCACTCAAAGAGATTTAATTTTAAAAGACTAGAGTTCAACAAGACGGAATTAACTGAGAAATAAAGATAAAATTTGAACCATTCAAAATTTTATTTGAAAATAGTTTGTTTTCAAAACATAAATGATACATTTTTCGAAGTATTATTATTTTTTTAATGAATAAATCGTTTAAGGGGGACGTTTCTCATCCACTTTTAAAAATAAGACACTACTGGAAACTATATAAACAGAATTAGAATGTAACGGGTCGAGTCATTTGCAGCAGAATATTGGTAGCACTATCCCTTAAGTATACAAGTATAAAAATGTCTTACCCGAACGAATTTTGTTGAGTGCAAAAAAGATTCATAATCATAATTTCCTTTTATATTGTAAATAATAGAAAATCACATACTTAATCACACAAAATCATATAATTATAAAAGTTTTCACAAATTCAAGTAGTAATTAGCATAACTTTCGCGCCGTTGCATTCCCTTCAATGAATTGATGTTTGTTTCAATGTTTACGAATCATAATTGTTATTTTTCATTCTTGCTGATGATTTTAAACCGGTACGTCTCCAAATCTTTTACCGGAACGTCGTTCCGGTGCGTTCCGGCTTACCCCTGATAGTTATTTTAGTAAAAATTGTTTCTTGGCATGATGTGGCACATAACTTAAAATCACGAGCCGCCAATGGATACTACATTTAAGAAATTTATTGCATTTAGTTTATCAAAGACCAAACCTTGAATTCTCAGTTATTTACGACATCAAGGGGTGCTCGGCTACGACTACGGAGCCAGAATTTCTGCTTTACATGTAATGGCATCGAAATTCACGGTTTCCAATCAATATCCATACGGTGCTCTATATGAAACAGACACACACACACATATAGCAATGTTGAGATAGGCATAAGTTGCCTTTAAATTTGTGCTATTTGAAACTGATAGAATATCTGTAAATACGTGATAATTTGATGTAAGTGCTATATACAAATATAAATGTACATATTTCGAGCCTTATATGAAATGAAAAGGTCCTAAAATGGTCGTGTAACTCACACTACGATGTGCTCCCGTGAAAGCGTCGACACTACAATTTGGAAGGGAGCAATGCAGAGTTGAAGACCCTCTGCAGTCTACAGGCTTCGAATCCCAATAGCAACCAATCCTGAAAACAGTGCTGCTATGCATCGAATAGGAACGGCATAATAGTTCTAATCAACTCGTATACTATATATTGAACGAAATTTGACAAACTATTGCCTTCTTTTTTTACAGTGTGCATAGTAGCGGGTCGTGAGTATTTAAAGTTATGTGCTACATCACCCCACAGGAACAATTCTTACGAGGATAATTACGCAAATTATTAATAACATTACAACAGCTACAGTGTTGATAATACTCAACGACACGTAATATGCTACGTAATAGAGACGATTTTTTAAATTGGAAAAATATAAGACGAAAGCATTTTTACTTTGTAGATATTATTAATAATGTAAGTATAGGAAGAATTCACGTATTATGACAGTATTGCATGCATGGTCGTGCTGTAATTTTCTGTGTTATTCGAAATGTCATCCCTTAAACGCTTTTTCTTTTAAATATCCTATGATTAATTCAAATAAACCAGAAGTCCATAAAACATTAATTAGTCAAAATCATTAAAACGTGTATCCTTATGAGACCACCTTTGTGGCAGTACGCACGGCCCGGCGCTGGGCTTTTGGTATCTCATAATGGTTACTTCTTGGTCGGGCGGCGCATGCGCATTTCTCATTCCAGACAGGATTTTGTGTTATAAAGAATAACATACATGTAACAAGGAGGGAGGGCGCTGGAAGACAGGCAGTTTAAATACTTCTAAGTAAAAGCAGATATTCTATAATTGTAAAGATTCTTAAAATTACGAAAAAAATAATAGTTTCTAAATTAATTCATGTGCCGTAGCATATGTGTACTGAACCAGGTTAAAGAAGAAAAACTAGTTCATCGTTGGGGCAAATGTATTAATATTAGAGGGGATTATGTTGAGAACTAATAAAAGTATAATTTTGTGAAAATGCAGTTTTTTTCTATATCAGTTTTAATATTCTATAATTGTAAAGATTCTTAAAATTACGAAAAAAATAATAGTTTCTAAATTAATTCATGTGCCGTAGCACTGCTTTATATTATTACTACAGAAATTAAGCAATAATAAAAACAGCTCCCGTACTTCTGGCAGTCATCGCTGCCCGTGTAAATGTTTTGTTCAAGCTACGATTTTTGAGGTAATTATTTTCCAGTTTAACTCGCATTTCTCGTTACGGCTTTCTAATGTCGTCAGCGTGTACGGATCGACTTTTAAGGTTAAAGAACCACTGTTAACGTACACCAGTTAGCTTGTATTAAAAACACTTGAAACGTACTTTACTAAGGGAAAACACTGAATCGTTCCTTCAACTTGATTGTATCGAACCTTCTTCACTTCACCACCGAGAGAATTGTTTACTCGAAACTAAACAACATTTCGTGTCACAGGACGTCTTCAGCTCGCTTTGCGATAGTTGAAATGTCGCGGCGGCGGCGGCGTTCGTCGTATCAGTGCGCAGTTCTTTTTAACCGTCGTTTATGCAGCAAGATTAATATTTTCTGAATTCTCCTGTCGATATTTAGTATTTTACGTATTTAATAACAAAACACCACACCAAGTAATAACTCTAAAACAGCCTTCCACATTAACTACGTGAGGTTGGCTTTGCGGACTATTTTTTTTCAATTCCAAGGTAACAATGTGTATTCTCCTCCAACATTTACGAGAACAATTAATTAATCATTATTAAATTATATTCAAGAAATAAGTCAATACAGCTTCCTATCCCGACTGGAAATATTAATTTTAAAACAGTCACTTTTCTTAATCTTTCGCATAAATTTATATTTGTACATTAAGTAAAAAAAACACATTGCAATACTGTGCTGTAAGCTGGAACTAACTCAAAGAGCGTCGTAAAATACAAAAGTGGCCATTTGCGTCTAAGAAAAAGAAAAAAGGAGAGAAAAGAATCGGATATGCAATATTACGACGTCAAGTTTGGGCGACGTAATTATCACCATTCACAAAGAGATTTCTTCAGCTTCCAATATTGTTCAATCTATGCTTGTTTTCTCTCTAATGATATTGTTCAATTTATTATTGTTGTGATCAACCCGGTTCGATATTAAGTTAAAGTGTGTATGGGGCACTTAAATGATCGTGACAGTCGTTTCTTGTGTGAACACTTTACTACAGTTTTGTCATGCATGAAGTTGCGATACAGAAGTCTGCCTTGTGAACAGGCCTTTAAACATCAAAACGCCATAAGAGGGTGTTTCACCCAGAATGAAGAAATTGAATGAAATTAAGCACAGTAGTTGGAGATTAGTTCGTGTACAAATTCTTAAATAATCTTTACCTGTCCGAGCATACGCTGTCATAAAGGGCGTGGATTATCGGTCACCAGCCAATGTCCATCTTGTCCGAGTTTATTTTTATTTTTTAAGAGTCGCATAAACTTCTACGGTCATTGGCGACAATATATTTACAATTAATCAATATTGTTACAAAATTAAGCTATATTTATCTTAGTATTTGGATAGCACTATTTTTAAAGTCTGTTACTTTCATACATTGCAACATTTTAAGTTGCAACCCTGGAGGAGTCACTATTAGTACGTTCCATTTAAGTTGTTCGTACTTTGTTCAATCCAAGAGAATGTGCTGCATTACGATTGGGTCGTTGCACTGATTGCTGGTTGGTGGAGATATTTTGTCTATTACATAAAGATGAGTTAGTTTGGTGTGTCCAGTTCTAATTCTTGAAAAGGCAATTTGATCTCTGCGGTTTAGATTTTTGATGGTTTGATATATGAATCTAATTTTTAATTTGTCTTCCAGTTTTGGGTTCATTGTTCCTCCAATTCATGTTTAATTAGGTTCCACACGACTTGGAAAGTTGTGGTTAAGTTTGGCGGGGAATTTATTGGGTGTCCTGTAAAGGCCGTTATCCCTTTTCTTTCGAACTAAATATAAAGATATTTCCTACTTCAGAACATACTATTTTATTATTAGATCTAAATTAACTGAAACTTTGCAGGAAAATAATAAAACCCCTAACAATAAAAACCTTTTTAACTACCAACTCTACAGAGGTATTGCTTTTACTAGTAGATTTATCAGGAGCAACCCAGAAATAGTAGCCCGACCTACTTGATGCAGGTTTTATAGGGTTTTATCTGCATTTTTTAGGCGAAACATTGCCTGGGGACCCGAATCAATCCGTGGCTACCTTCCACATCTCCCTTTTCAATTCCATTTCTATGCTATTAAAGAGGAGTTGCCTGTTTCAGAATAATAATTCTTGTTCTTCTTTGGCTCTACAGCCCATTGAGGGCCTAGGTCTACCGGGTCGACTGCGGACAAAAAAGTAATCATAGTATAGTAGACATAAAGAGTAGGATAGCAGAGGCAAGGAAGGCTTTCGCGAAAAGAGGAATTTACTCACGGGTAATATAAGTGTGAATATTAGGAAATCGTTGCTAAAAATGTTCGTATGGAGTGTGGCGTTATGTGGGTGCGAAATGTGGACGATAGGAGTTGCAGAAAGGAAAAGAGTGGAAACGTTCGAAATATGGTGCTATAGAAGAATGCTGAAAATCAGATGGGTGGTGGATAGGGTAACTAACCAGGACGTTAACAAGAGAAAAGGGAAGAGAGAACAATTTTAGAGGAGAAGGGATAGATTAATAGGCCACGTCTTGAGACAATAGGGTCTAGTAAAATTATCATTTAAGGACAGAAGGTAAGGATGGAATACGCTAAGCGGATTAGGGAGGGTGTGGTAGTTCTGTAGAAATTAAAAGGATTGCGCAGAACAGGTTGGAATGGAGGGTTACATCAGACCAGTCTCAGGACTGAATACCACAACAACAACACACAGATTAAATTTTTTGCTAGCTTTAATCAAGAATTACAGAACATTTCGCAAACTTAAAACAATTAATAGATAAATAATTTCTGCTAACTAAATATGAATATTAAAAAACCACAAGATTGATTGGAATAATGTTAAAATTTTAGATGTAGAAAGTAATTATCTAGATTGATGACCGAAATGCTTCAAATCAAATGTTTGTTCTTTAAATGTGAAAACAGATACGCCAAATTTAAATTCAATATATGACTCATTATTTTTGTTAGTTGCGTGTACATTCGTTGAAATTATTCACTCATTTCGTCTCCGAACATTGCAGCAACAATATGAGATTTTATTATATTTTAATTGAAAGTACTTATAACTATTTATCTGCAACAAATGCAGTAACGTGACGTAAAATTTTCCGTTCGTACGACCATGAAGTCGTTAAATGCTATCGCCTTTTAGAAAGAAAATTTAATTCAAACGCTGATTTACGTAAGAATTACGATAAGGTATTCCGCGAATATATACTCAACCAGAACGATCCATACTATGTGATACCTCATCACGGTGTATGTCGCCTAGACAAGCTCACCACAAAGCTTTGCATAGTACTAAACGCCAGTCATAAGTCTACATCAGGTATTTCCTTAAACGATTGTTTACATTCGGGTCCCAATTTACAAACTGATCTCACTGCTATTATATTGAATTTTAGACTTTACAAAATTGCTTTTACGGCCGATATTAAACAAATGTTTTTAAATTTAATAATTCGCGATTCAGATCGTCGATTTTTGAATGTACTTTATAGATTCGAAGAAGAAAACGACGTACAATTATACAATTTTACCCGCGTTTGTTTCGGTCTTCGCTGCAGTCCGTATCTCGCAATGCGAGCTGTGCGGCAGCTGGCTGAGGAGCAACGAAACAATTTACCGCTCGCAGCCGATGTAGCATCTAATTACATCTACATGGATGATTTGTGCATATCCACTCGTTCGACGGAAGATGGTGCAAGCTTAGCGCAGGACTTGATCAAGCTGTTCGAACTTGGCGGATTTAATTTAGTTAAATTCGTTAGCAACTCGGAAGAAGTTCTCAACGCGATTCCGCCCGAAAATCGCTTGTCAAGTTGTGTTACATTTGACAATGACGATTCACTTAAAATTTTGGGGTTCACGTGGTGTCCCCGCGAAGACGTTTTCCGCGTCAGTATCAATTTTTCTCCGCGACCTGAGTGTACTAAGCGTATCATGTTGTCAACCATAGCTAAACTCTGGGATATAAACGGGTTTTGTGCTCCAGTGGTTTTATATGCGAAACTGTTAATACAGTCCTTATGGCTCTCTAACGTCGGCTGGGACGAACCACCACCTGAGCATATTTGTACCGCGTGGAAAACTTTTATTAAGGAATTACCGCTCTTAAATAATCAATTTTTCGGAATCGATCCTGATACACACCGTGTTTTCCTATTAGGTGTTTCTGATGCAAGCGGGAAGGCCTATGGAGCCGTCGTTTATGTATGCGTTGTGTTTCCAGGCCGAAGTAATCACGTTACGCTGGCAATGGCGAAGAGCCGCGTCACGCCGACTCGTACTGTCTCCTTGGCCAGGCTAGAATTATGCTCTGTTCTGATTAGGGCACCGCTACTTGGTTTCATCCGCGATTCTATAACGGCCCGTTGTAAAGTAGATGACGTATTCGCTTTCACTGATTCGTCTGTAGCTTTACACTGGACACATTCATCCCCGCATCGATTTGACACTTTCGTAGCAAATCGAATTTCCAAGATACAAGAGTATCTCGCGCCTTGACATTTTTTCCATGTCGACGGAAAACAAAACCCTAGCGACTGCATCTCTAGGGGCTTGACTCCCGCACAGCTTCTCGATCATCCACTGTGGATGAGCGGTCCATCATGGACTCGTGAAGACCCCGCGTCATGGCCTCTACATAGGTTCACATTTGATGAGGTAGCTGAGGAGAAAGTTTTAAAGTATAAAACCGCTAATACGTCACTTGTTGTCTGCGCCGCAACTGAAGAAGTAAATCTTTTCCTTCAACTTGCAAACCGCGTGTCCTCATGGGAGAAATTATTACGCGTCAGCGTATACATCTTACGATTCACTCGCAGACTTCCACGTTCGGAATTTATGAAGTCTGAACATTTGAAAGAAGCAGAAACGACTATTATACGTTTCCTCCAGTCGCATGTTTACAAAGATGTCATCTCTGCAATTAAATCAAGCTGCACTGTCCCAAAGTCCTTCTTACCGTACTCTCCGTTCATCGATGAACACAGTTTACTACGTGTAGGCGGACGTTTGAATAAATCTTCACTGGCCTTTGATGCTAAACATCCCATACTGCTGCCTAAAAATCATCGCCTTACAGAGATGATTATAGACAGTTATCATCGCAAATTTTTGCATCCTGGACCGCAACTTTTACTATCATTATTGCGACAAAAATTTTGGATAATGTCGGGTCGTGATATAATACGAAAGCGTTTTCGAAGCTGTAACAAATGTTTCAAAGCAAACCCGCGTCCGTTAAATCCATTCATGGCTTCTCTGCCAGCGCCTCGAGTAAACGAAGCCAAGCCTTTTATGAATACAGGCGTGGATTATGGTGGACCTTACAATATCCTCAGAAGTAGACACAGAGGCGCCCGCAAAGAGCAGTGCATTTAGAATTAGCTGTTGACCTTAGCACCGAATCGTTTATTCGCGCTTTCAAACGATTTATTTCACGTCGTGGTAATTGTATAAATTTATTTTCGGACAACGGCACCAATTTTGTCGGATTAAAAACACACTTCGATGAGTTACATAAATTTATCAAATCTAAAACCTTTCGTGAGACTTTATCCCAAGGTATCGATTGGAATATGAATCCGCCAAGCTCGCCACATTTCGGCGGTGTCTGGGAAACTAATATATACGTAGCGTCAAGCTACACCTAAAACGCGTCGTTGGAGACACATTGCTTTCCTACGAGGAAATGTACACATTACTTACGCAAATTGAGTGTGTACTTAATTCACGGCCTCTTACAGTCTTGAGTTTGGACCCCGCTGAACCCACCGCATTAACTCCAGCTCATTTTTTAACGTTAGATCCGCTACGTACATTTTACTCAACGCCTTTTGTTAATGATAAACTTCATTTATTAAATAGAAAGCAACTGATAGACAACTTAATTCAGGGCTATTGGAATCGTTGGCGAAAAGAGTACCTAACAGAATTGCAAGCGCGCTCAAAATGGAACACGCCCTCTAATCCAGTTAAGAAAGGTCTAATAGTAGTTATAAAAGCGGACAACTGTTCGCCACTCACTTGGCCTCTAGCTATTATAGACGAGGTCCATCCTGGCTCCGATGGGGTTGTCAGAGTAGCGAGTGTGCGCACGTAAAGCGGTACCTACGTACGACCTGTGGCCAAGCTTTGTCCTTTGCTCAGTCAGTAACATTTCTCGTCTTTTTTTGTGTATATATTTTGATTGTTAATATAGTTGCATAGAAATAGTTTTTTTTTTTTTGTAATTCGGTTTCTTGTTCATTTACTTTATTAATTCCGCGCGATGAATCTTTCGATTTAATTTGTCACCTGTCATCCATCGTCTTTAAACCTACTCCCTTTTCCTCTTCCTTCTTTAGGGAAACCCCTAAGCCGGGGAGATGGTCGCGCCAGTTTGTGTCAATTTTGTGTTCTGAGATTCCCTTGGCTGTATAGAGCTGCAGTTGTTTGTACGCTGCAGTCTTACCTGCGGTTAATCCCTCGTACCGTTAGTCGGTACTTTTCTGAGACAATGGCTTTTCTGCTAGTGGGCACATTCCACATTCGGCTAGCCATCGATTCAGCCATAATTCCTCTTTCGGCAGTCTAACGAGTCACTTCAGCTGCCAACGCATCGCATCTTCAGAGATCTCACAACATCCACGCCAGAAGCCAACGTGGAACTGCAGGATCAGCATTTAGTCGGCGAGTCTCAAACACTTATTTGTGCATTTGGTGTGGTCACCAACCTCCGCAGGGGAATAATTCCCATCGTTATAAAATACAGTCCACTCTCACCAAGCCCTATGATTCTGAATCTGCTACAACAATTGTAACTAAAAGGCCCTCAAATCTGAATCTGTACCAATTAATAAATTAGAAAACAAGTCTCCCAAATTATAGATGTGAGAGAATAAATAAAATTGAAAATTCGCCATACATTGTAGGTATCATAATTAATGCTAATATTGAAATTAATATAGCATGTTACATGGAAGGGTGTGACCAACACTCCTGTGAATTTATTAAAACTATTTGAGATTTACTTCAGGGTGAAAAGGGTTCCACAAGAAATGTAAGCAATAATCTTTAATGGCTTTGTGTAGCTGAATGTACCTGTCAGGAACATGAATATGGAAAAGTTAGAGACGCATTCATCGCTAAGTTCTGGGATCAAGTTTGACAAGCAGAACCGATTCAAGAAATTTATCAGTCATGGTATAATAACCTGGATTAGTATTATTAAATAATTAAGTGCTTTTGAGGTGGGAAGGAGGGGCCCCTGCCACAATTTAGGCATAGTTAATTTATTTGAAGAAGAAGTGAAGAGGCATCAATAGCTTTACTGTACAAGTATTGAAGATGGTCAAGGAGACTCAG
Source organism: Eucriotettix oculatus (assembly GCA_034510155.1). Classification (NCBI taxonomy): domain Eukaryota; kingdom Metazoa; phylum Arthropoda; class Insecta; order Orthoptera; family Tetrigidae; genus Eucriotettix; species Eucriotettix oculatus. The sequence continues at coordinate 101,803,706 of CM067377.1, read as the reverse complement.
GAGGTACAAATATCTGGAAAAAGATAAATGATTTGAATAAATGCAGAGTTAATGTAGTAGGAGCAGTTTGGTGAGACACAGAAATAGATATATAAAGAATTGGTAGATGAATCAATGAGGAGGCTAGGGCTTGATTATGGTGCTATGGAGCCATAAGATGAACCAATATCTGAATGGCCCTGTGTTTCTGGAGAGTAAGTTAAAGGAGACTGGCAAGAAGCACGATCCTCTTCTTGAAACACTGTACAGCAGACAAGATTTGGCTTCTGGATTACCACATATACTCTAAATTAACCACTAAAGTATAGAGATACTATGCCCTGTAAAAGCTGGTGTTATAGAACCAAAGTACCCCACAGTTACAAATGTTAATGACCAAAATATTTTGAGCCCACAATATTTTCTTTTTGGTGTGTAACTATTAGATAATGGCAATTCATTTTAATTAAAGCAGAAGGTCATTTTTGGCTATTAAAAATAAATGGTTAACAGCTGTTATATTAAATTTTATCCCTTTCTATTACTCAATAAATCAACACGTTTAAATAAGTAATTATTATTTTATTATGATAGTAGTATCTGGCATAGGGGTAAAGTAAAACTTCACCTACTTATATAAATTATTACAATATTGACAATATTTATACATTTTAATAATTGAAAATATTAAGCCATGTCTAATATTTCATTATGGATTTCTTTCCCAGGTTTTGGACTAAGTGAATATAAAGGTGGATTAAAATATAATCATTATAAATAATTAAATTACTTTATTAAATAGCATTAAATGTATAAAATTTACCACTTGAAATAATTAAACATTAATTTAATTAAACTAAATTTCAAAGACAGAAGTATTACTTATAACTCGATCTCATCCACAGATCTTGAAACTGAATTGAGAAGATCAGAATGGAAAAAATCTCAACCAGAATGGGAATCATACTCAGTACCTGCCACTTTCTGGACAGGTACCCTTACCACTGAGTTGATGCCTGGACCACTGTGAGATCCTTCCACCCTTATATACATTACAGGTAAAACTAAAATATAAATATAATGAAATAAAAATGGAATGTGTTCAAACAAAGCAGTTAATTGCAATACCAGTGTTTATATATTCACACTACTATTGCATCACATTTAAGCAGGAACAGAATTCTCTTACTAACATAAAAATATCCCTTATTTTAATTATTTACAACATTAGGGATTCAAGTAGACTTAAAATACAGCAAGGCAGAAGAAACATGCTAATTAAGTAACATGTCACTTTACATGTTTCAGTAACAGAAAAACAGCAATGAACATAGAATTAATAAGAATAACATGTAAAACTTTATCATTTGTATCAGATTCGGATTGCAATAATTCATTATCAAAAAAATCGTTAGTCCTATAGTTATTCCTATAAAAATATAGCAGTTCCATTTGCACAAAAATCTGAAAATAAAAAAAGATGGCACTTTTAATAAATGAAATTAGCAGTGTGAAACAGTTAAGTTTCTTACAATATCAGATATCATTGAGCTTGACAATAATTCCTCCATAAACTTTCCTCTTAATTATTTGAATGAATAATAATTTTGACACATAATGACAATAATTTTTCAGTATACTTATGTTCATATGCACATGAAAACATAATTCATTCTGTTCCACTAAACTTACCAATTTTCATGCAATGAATAAATGGACGTGAAGATCAGCTATAAAAAATGCAAGCAAATTATGAAGATACCAATCATGCTACACCTTGATGTCACTTGAATCTCTTGCTAAAAAAGAATATTAAAAAACAAATGGAAATGAATGTAGCATCTCAGCATTTTTTTAATCAGAGTGGAGTAAAGGAATCACAGAAAATCTTTATCTTGTAATGGTATCAAATTAATATACCTGCATAGGGTTTCCAATGGGTAACACAGCTATTAAGCTGGTTTAATCACTATGTTACCCATGTGGAAATCCAAGAACTATTTCTTCAAAGCCTTCAACATTGCCAGTAAAGAAAGAAAAGTTTGGAAAAATCATTAAAAGAACGAGTTACAGGATAGAGATAAAATAATAAGAAAAGTTACTGTTATCTCAAAATTTTATGCTATTGATATGCTTATATTAAAGATAGTGGAAAAATTGGCAGAAGATATAAGGCTAAATTCAAAATTTTTAGGATGGAACTCATATAGATTTGACACTGATAAAATGAGTCAATAAACACCGTTGAGAAACTTAGAATTACAGAAAACAGATATATGAATACAGATAATAAGCAGAACAGTATCTTGCAATATTCGGACAACCCTTTTCCATGTCAGTTATAAAAACAGTTCATTATTATGAGTGTCCTTCATAACCATAACTTACAACTGTTAACCTGTATTAAGAAGAAAGATGAAAACACTTTGTTTCACTTAACTATATTGTGACGCTCCCTATCCCCCTCGGGTCTCTCGTCTTCGCAATGCCGGCCCGGGCGCCACTGCATATGCAGAATAATATATATATTTATCAAAAGAATAACACAGCTATTGCGAACCGCGAGATCCCGAGGGAGATGGCCAGCGTCGAGCCAAGACGCGTGAGTTTCCAGCCGAGCATGAGACTCTCAGGGGTCTTGGCTTTCATGAAATAATTAAAGGGGGGGTTGATTTATTCAATAATTGAAAAACGGGATTAAAACAATTTAATTTAATATTAGAACCCGGCCAAAGCCCACTCTGGCTCCACAATCATGTAATGTTGCTCACAGTCATCCGCTCACTTAAACTCTAAATCTAACCTAAACTATAACTACAATAATTTTGTACAGTTCATTTAAATATGAGATGTTTCACCGTCACTGGTGAAATACTGTGTTGTCGGTCGTTGCAACCACGCAGTAAGAAAAGGGGAAGGGGAGGGCTTACAGTTTGAAGGTCTCGGTGCGGCAGCCAAGATGTCCACGTTCCTGGGGGCTCGTCCGGGATGGTGTCTGCTCTCCCTCCTGGACACACTTTGCTCACTTATCACTCACGGCAATTTCCACCTCCTTTGATGCTCCAATCTGCAATACCCTCATTCCACTCCTGTCCATCTCGCCGTTCTCAGTAACAATCTCCACCACCACACCGCTGTTCACCGCCAAAATCAATCACCGTGGCTCCGCTGTCCACAGTCACATCAATAATGATAATAATAAACCTGACACACCGCCGTCCACTCTATTTTATATCTCCCCAGGCCTGCCCCCACTTCCTGAGGTTTTCCTAGTCCAGCTCCCTGCCAGATGTCTTCTGACCGCTCCCAGGTCAACGACCATCTACCATCAAAACATTTGACCTGCCAAACAATGGTTCTTACCCGCAGCTTGTTGCAACGACCGACAGTGCGCTAATCTCAGGTTCATGAAAATTGTCACGCGACTGAGGGAAAAATCACTTATTACAATATATTGTCATTATTGTTGTCAAAAGTCACTCAAATTTACAAACCCATTGTTACATTCCTAAATGTACTTTATGCAGATAACCTTTTCTTAAAATAAACAGTGTGAAAGACTAAAACATAATGAAAATGAGATGACATGCTGTCACTGAACTTTAGTTGACATTGTGAAAGAAGTTCAACAGTGGGTAAATACTGAAGTCCATAACAACTGTTGTATAAGGTAGCATCATAGTAGAGATGAAAACAAAAAAACTTACCATAATTACACTATTATTTCAAACTTTTTTCCAAACTCAAAATTTCGTCATGAGCTTCCTTGTCCTGAAATTGTATAATCCAACTAATGAACATGTTAATGTAAGTAATTCTCAACATAAACTAGTGTTACTTACTTCAGGTGTTATGACTTCAATACAAGAAGCTTCATAAAGCAAATTTAATACCCCAAGTTTATTAACTTTATTGTCTTTATATAATAAACATTTCGCAAGTAGTAATTTATTTTGCTTCATTGGTCTTGAACTTAGATCTTCAGCTTTTGATGCATAATACAGAGCATCTTCGATTGTACCAGCACCAACTATGCTTTCTGCTATCCATTTCATTAAGTATGGTACATTACTAACAGTCTGAAAAATAGATAAATACAAATACTATAAAATACTTACAATTATGTCAATAACCTATATTATATATATATATATAGAGGTGAAGTTGCAACAAAAGGTATGTTTTGCAATATATATATATATATATATATATATATATATATATATATATATATATATATATATATATATATATATATATATTGTAATGTAAAAACGCAGGTGCCTGTTGATTTTGGTTACATAGTTTAGTTTTAAGGTGCAAATGGTATATGGATGATTAATTTAATGTTGTAATGTGAAGGGGATTCGGGAGCAATTCTCGGTAATTGTTGTCATTGATAAGTGCAGTTGGGGCTACAATGAATAAAGTTTTGTGTGATGACAATAGAGGCCAATAACAATGAAGACTTAAATTGGCTAAAAGTGGGTGAAGCCCCACAGGGGAAATCCTGTGGGAAACTCCTGGGGCGTGTGTAAAAAGTCCCGCAGTGGAAATCCAGGGGGCGTGTGTGAAATCCCAAGGGGAACTGCCTGGATTTTGTGTGAGACGAGATGGATCTGGGAGAACAGTCGGAAAAAGAGAGCAGATGAGGAGAGTTGGGGAGAGATCAGTCGGGCAGATGGAAGAGACGAGCAGACGGGATGGTGATGAGAGAGAGGCCAGTTAGACCTGAAAGGAGACGAGGAGAGATGGCCAGACGAGATGGTCTGGATCACACTACATTCCTGGATGTAAAGCAGCTGCAAGGCATACCTAAAGACAGAGACACGCGAATGCATTCATGAGGTAGAATGTTTGTAGGCCCAGTAATTTTGGGTAAATTCAACATAGCTGTGAATCTTGCTTATTTTGTTGATTATATAAATTTAAATGATATTTGTTTTCTATTTTTCAGTAACTGCGTACTTCATTTCTCAAGAGACCCAAAATCCCCTGAGATACTGTTTTATGTAAAAATTGTAAAGATAAAATTGTCAAACCGATTAAAATTTGTACTTTAAATAATTTTAAACCTATCCCATGAAGAGGGATATATATTAGGATAGTAAGTAGGAAATACGCTTTGAAACATATGTTTGGCACAGAATTATACTCAGGGAAAGACATATGTCAAGTGTAGAGAAGAAAGGAAGAAAGGCGACGTAGCCTAATGGTCAAGGCGCTCTGCGGCCACAACGGAGGCTCTGTGACAATCCGGGTGGCGCCGAATATTTTCAGTCTTTCTTCCTTCTTCCTTTCTTCTCTAAGCTTGACATATGTCTTTCCCTGAGCATAATTCTGTGCCAAACATATGTTTCAAAACGTATTTCCTATCTTTCTCCCTCATTTACTATCCTTACTTACTTCGTCATGTTACAAACGTTTCATTAATTTATATATATATATATATATATAAATTGCAGTTAATTGTCAAACAATGGGGTGGGATGGAATGGAGTAAAACACATTTCTGTATAAGTTTAATTTTAGTGAATAGCAAGCAGGGAGGTAAATTAAGTTTGTTAGAATTAGAGCAATTTCACTGGAACTTAGTTTGTGAGTCACTTACGTTCAGTTTGAACACTTGATGGGTAAAAAACCCCTAGCCCCTTTGGGGGTGTGGCTCAGGCATATCTTTTACTGTCTTATGGTACCAAAGCTAATTATTACCATCTTAAATAGCGGATATAATTATGTCTTTTTTAAAAACAGTGTGTTTCTTACTCTATTTAGTTACTGGAAATACTTTTGACACTCTTAGATTACTGATGGCAATTTTTATTTCTTTAATGTACTCATTGTATTTTTGTGGTCTTAATAGTGTTAAGAGAATTTTTATTCAGTTAGTTTACTGAATACAATTTTAGTCCTGTCATGTACTGGCAATATTTTTTACTCTTCTTGAGATACTGGGAGTATATTTACGGTTCATTTTGCGATGCTTTCTATGCCCATTTACTCACCAAGAATTAAATAAAGTACCGAGATAATATAAATAAATACTTGGGCAATGCCAGGCCACCAGCTAGTATATATATCAAATTTTCCACTTTTAAGAAATGTCATTTAAAACAGTAAAATATAAATGGGCATCTTGAAGAACCTTCTCTTTTTTGTAATAAACTGAGAGCAGGGGTAATGAAATGAATTAAGTAAAAATAAAATTGCTCTCAACTTATGACATCATGCATTCCACCCAGTATAGTTCTGAACAGGAAAGAGAGCTGCTGTCTTACCTTAAATTGAATGGGGTTGGCTTATGTGAAACTGAAGTTCACCATTACCATTCAGCACAAATTTTGAAGGGCTAATGTCCCCTTCCTTATGACAGAAAAGGGCTATGTGTCATGCAGCTAGCTGCTCAACACGCAATCCTATTTGGTCCTAAGGAAAGGGACTTTTTTCAGACCATGGTAAATAAAATGTGCATCATTACTATGTCACATTACATGCAATGTATACATACATACTAACCTGAAAATAAAAGTTTGCCATTAAGTAATGCAAGAAAGCATCTTGAGGCCTGAGATTTATTGCCTCCTCAATATGATTCTTAAAAATTTGGGCAAATTTTATTTTATCTGAGAAGTTACTAAACTGACATTTCCTTCCTTCTAATATTGCAAACCATTGCAGTGTGTCAGCTGTTCTCTCTATTTTCAAAGCTTGGCTAGCATAATCACACCCTGCAGAAAGAAAATCAAAATCTTCACAATATGCAATTTAGGAAAGATCAGTATATTATTCTGTAACTCCAGTGTAAAAACAAATCAACAAAAATAATGTTTGATTAATATCATGGATAATTAATACCATGCAGTCCACTTGTCTAATTGAGATTATTTTGCTTGGCACCAGTAGGACCGGTTCAGATAAATTCACCTTACGCCAGGAGTTTCTCGATACTTCCAAAGTTTTACTAATCTCACTCTGTCCATACATTTTCAAGAAATTTCGAGGATATGTGTAAATAAATTTAAAATTCTTTGTATACATATTACATATTTTTTTATATTAAATACTTTGTATTTCTCTTTCAAATAATATAAGGTTTATGAATATGGGTAGGTCAGTGTTGAGATGGAATAAAGCAAACAGTGTGTGAGGTATTAACGAAATTCTGTTTTTTATTTGAAAGGGTCATGTATGCCACGATATTCGATAATAAAACATCATTCAAATGTCTTCCATGGTTTCTCATGGTGACACAAATCCAATCTATATAAACATTTTTGAGTGATCCTTGATCACTATTTTTCTTCTCAATTGAAATTGTTTTATTCAATTAGTTCAAATATTTTTTAATTAATTGTGTGGTTGAATCATTCCTGACTTTAATCATTTAAAAATGTTGAGTTTAATTTATTTCTTCAAATTTAATTAATGTTTAATGTTTCAATAATTTGTAAATTTTGAATTTAATATTTTTTATTTACTAATGCATTTTTTATTGCTTCCTGAGGATTGCTGTATTAAATTCAAATAAATCTGGTAATATTTAAAGTAATTTTTTTAATTTTAATATTTCAAGATAATTTTTAAAAATATTAATCTAAACTATTTGGAATTTTTTAAAGTTTGCAATTAATTTAAATTTTTAAAAATTTGTTTTCAAATTAATTATTTGAATTGCATTTAAATTATCTGGCTATCATGACTTTTCATAATTATGATGCCCATATACCAACCCTTATAAATTTGCTTTACCAACAAGGGCAAGTATATATCATCGGTGCAACATTGTGGGAGTTGCAGTATCTTGTTATACATTTATTACATGTTGGCAAGAGAAGATGAGGTGACATTATAATACAGATAGTTCCATATTTATTGAAAATGATAACTATGTGACAGTTAAAACATCACAGTTCTTCACTGAAAGAGGTGGATTACTCCAAAAATTTGAAAATGGTCACATCTTGATTCAATTTCAGAGAAACAAAACTTACTGGAAAAATTTCAGGAATTGTTAGAGGATATTTAGTTTAGGACTTTTCCTGGACTGTAGGACATGCTGGAAAGAGAGATGAAGTTTAGCATCTGATCAGACTTAAACATGTTGACTGCTGGTGACAACATGTCCCTTTCCTTGGGTGGGTGATGACAACATATAATCATTAATTATCCCTTTTCTTGGGCAGGTGATGACATGTGATCATGCGTTATCCCTTTTCTTGGGTGGGTGACAACACTTTGTCGTAACATCCCAATTTGTTTCTAAACTTCCTATCCAATTCCAACACAAAGAAACGGCAGTTGACCTGTATCTACCACATTAAGTAAATCCTTGAGATTGTCAAACTTATTCGCTGGACTATGCTGCATTTTATTCATACTTTGTTTTATTTGTACTTAAGTGAAGCAAGTTTCAGGTAAATTAGTATTGCTTATATATTTATTATTATACTTAAAAATTAATAATAAACAATATAAAATGTTTTACCCTATGTTATGTGCACCTCATATTGTAACGTGTTTAGGCGCATCAGGTCAAGCATCACTTTTCTGAACACTATTTTAACTAATTAGAATCAATTTAGCTTCAGAATGAGTAAGGATGCGAGAGAGGGGGGGGGGGGGGTTGGGCGACACTGGCCAAAACACAATTGGTGACAAATGATATGGGTTTGCTAATATTCATTCTTAATGATTTAAACATTATTGAAGCCTTTTTTTTAAATTTCTATAAAACACTAGGAGACCATATTTTTGGGCGCAGACACACAGAGATTAAGCATTGGCTTTAAACATGTTGGCAATTATCCTCTATTCATAAATTTCCATACCTTCAGTTATCCATTTTGTTTTCTGTTCTTCAAAATATGTACTAAGGAAGTGACAACACCTTGCTAGTCGCCACAATACTTCACAGTTATTTGGAAACTGAAAAAATAAAAAAAACAGTTTATATAACATTCAAAGTAAATATTCACACATTAACAAACAATCAATTTTGTTACATTATATTTTTGACAAAATTCAAATATTTTACACTTAAAAACTGATCTGTCACTTTATTTGACTGATCCACATCAAATATTTAAACTGCCACAATTAATTTCTTTTTGTTTAGAAGTAATCTGTGGCTTTTCATAATGAACAAGAAATGTCAAAACTTCAATTTTGGTAGTTAAGAATGGAAATATTATATCACAACCACACATTCTTTTTCTGAAAACTCCATTATGATTATAGATACCACTAATCGCAACTGTTTACTGACTAAAACCTCCAAAATAGCCCATTTTTAGAAAACTTTATATAAAGACTGATATCAAAATTTTCTAATAGCAACTGATTCCCAGACTAATAATCCACTATTGATTTAAGTCTATGGCTCTTTCCATCTTCTTATGAAGTAGGAGAGAAGGAAATGCCATGAATTGTGTCAATGCATTTGAAGATTTCTTACTTTCATAAATATCTATACATACATAAATTACTGAAAGGTTTCACACTTGACAAAGTCACACACACATTGGATAATTGTATAGAAAGTAAGGACCAAAAATGAGGGAGAAAGCTGGGAAATTCACTTTCACCATAGAATTATGCTTAGAGAAGGGCATATGTTAAGTGTAGAGTGGCAAGGAAGAAGACGGAAAGACTGAAAAAAATCATAATTGTCAGGACTCGAATCCTGAATCATCACAGAACCCTTGATACAACCTCCACTGTCTAACTATCCAAACTTTCACATGACACAATATAAAATCAGAGCCAGCCAACATTCACACACTAAACAAACTCTGCTTTATTCTCCACATAACCTAAAAAGGTCTTTAATGTGACATAAATATGAACAGAATCATTCCACCTCATAAGCATTTAATAACATTCATTTAAAAAGAATATTTCTGTCAATCCAAAGCTTGGAACATAAAATGAGGTAGAAAATAAATATGAAGAAAACAGATACATTTTATAGTAACTCGAGATCAAGACTATAGACTCAGATTATATTCGATAGTTATCTTATTAAATGGAGAGAATGAAGGTTTTGTAACATAAGGTATGAAGTAATAGAATGTGAATGTTTTATTACTCTTAACAACTGTCCCTAATTTACAGATTATTGGATAATAAGAGAATATCTAAAATGATATTACTATTTGATAATTTTTTAAAAATAAATTATAGTTTCATAAGCTAATACTTAACAGAATATATTACTAACAAACCTGTGGAAATATTGCTTAATAATATATGAAATTACTCATAATGTACACACCTTTTCCTGAAATTCCTTAAGATTTTTGAAAGATTCTTGAAGAAGTCTTTCATTATCAAGACCAAAATTTTTATCAATGTTATATAAAAAAGTCAGTAGATCTAGCTCCTCATCCTCTCTAAAGAAATTAACAAAAAATTGGTTTAATTTTACATAAAACAACAGAAAATTAAATTAATGCTGAGAATACTTACAACTCATCAGCTGAATAATATTCATCATCATCATCACTTCTAATAGAAACAACTTGATCGGCAGCTGAGTAAAATCCAGATCTGATATCACTTAGCTCATCACTTTTCTGATTTTTTCTTTTGATAGGTTTTTCTTGTTGTATTGGTTGCATAGTGGGAATAGTTCCTGTTGCCACACTTTCCCGTTTTTTTCTTTTGATAGGTTTTGCTTGTTGTATTGGTTGCATTGTGGTTATAGTCCCTATTGCCACAGCTATTATACCTATAATGATGGCACCAAAAATTGCTGTTAATTTAACTTGCCACATGTTTCAGCCAAAATCTGTGGGGAAAAAAATCTAAATTAAGTCTTTCATTTTTGCTTTTAATTGGTTATCTGTAAATGGAGTAATAAAAATTTTGGAACTGGACAAGTTTGGATACACAATTGACGTCATAACCTACTTACATTTCTTGTATTGATACACTATCATATAATGAAGGGAAAATCCCAAGGTTATACGAATAATGAAATGATATATTAAATGTAGACGAAAATAAATGCTTACGTTGAAGATTTCATTGAGCATGACTGAACATTTGTATGGCTTTGTGGGTGTGGTGTGTATCTCAACTTGTCTTTATCCAAGAATTTATCTACTTCTCACAAAGTGACTAAAATAGTGTACTTCTACTCTTAAAGTTAATTAAAATTAAACAGCAGAATGGGAACATACAGTTAATTTTCTGTATTCTGTGAAGCAGCATTCTTCAATTTTAAGTAAGACTTTTTTCACTGTATTTGAAAAAGACTATCATAATAACAATTTTATTGGAATTTATTTTAAATTCATCATTATCAAAATTAGATTTAAACTGTTGGTTGTTGTAGCTATATCAGATTTCTCATCTGCAAACAAGACTTCTACTTTTTCTGTGTATCTATTACAAGTCAAGGAGGAATTGTATTTTTTCAAGCAAACACACAGAATGTTTATTTCTGAAGAAGGGTGACTATTTATAAGATCCCTAATTTTCTGAATGGTGGGCCTGAACTTATATTATTGGTAAAACAGGCCGTCTTTCTGTCGCTTTCCTTTACATATAAATTTTCATTTAACTCGCATCATTAACCAGTGTTATTTATATAATTAGATGTTCAAGCAATATAACAGACTGGGAGAACACAAGTATCATGTGTTTTGTTAAAAAATTAATCCACTTCATGTAGAAAATAATTCCGACCTATCTAAAAAATAAAGGGGTTAATCCAATCAATAAACTAATTAATCGCAGTATGCTCCAGATATATGCAACTCAACCCACTGATACTTACCGATAAATTTGTGAAGTATGTAAGCCTGATAGTCGACAGACTTGAATCATTGGATGCTTTTCGGGAAGAATTAGATACTTCCAAATATAAATGACACACATTAGGTCGAGGGCTTTTTTGATGTGTGTTGTACACAAGTACAAGAAAAATTCACATTATTAAAATAATATTTATTATTCTTTCACAATCGCCATTGAACTATATCTTTCCATAAGTAAGGCTATGTTTACAGTGGCAGTGATGACTGCCAGAAAACGAGGGGCACTGATACCACTGGCTTGTCAACATACGTCAGTGCTGCACTGACAACTGCCTATACATCGCTGACACGAGAGCACTGCCTCACTTTTCTTGGAGCGTGTCAACAGTATGTCAGTCATGACTGACGTTCCCCCTCCACCGACCTGGACGCTGCCCTCATGGGAGGCCAGTTAGTGGCAGTTACGGTTGTCAATTATCGATTGTGAACGGTCAGGGGCTGACTATCGATATTGCGCCATGGTAAACAGTTTGTATTTTCAATACGCGTGTAGTTTGTTATAGAGTGCGATTGGAGTAGGTGAATCTTTGTTGTGAACAGCGGTTAGAATTTTGGTTCAGAACCATTTAGGATAGAATTCGTTTGTTGAACGCCTATAAATTTTTAGGTTAACTTTCCAAAAATAATTATTGTCCAGCCTCCAACGGCTCAAACTTTAACTAGAAAAAAAATACGCAAAATAATGATGTATAGCTATCAACAAAAATAATTCATTTCGTTTTGTTCAGTAATTGACACAAGGGGAATAAGTAATAGAAACCGAGCCAATTAAACAATGAAAACCAGCTTCAAAGTACATGTGCTGTTTTTATTATTGCTTGATTTCTGTAGTAATAATATAAAGCAATATTACTAAACAACTGTTTTCATTTTTATGTATTTATACTACAGTAGCGTAATACTGAGTTTGACTTTGTCGTGAGAATTTCACGAAGTCTTCCTCGTCACGTCTATTCTATCACAAATACAAAGTGATTAGTTCCTGTTTATGGACATTATGCGTACGCGAAAACACAAAGGGGAAAAATATTCAACTTGATATAAACAATATATCGACTCTATGCAACATCAACAATCCAACCGGTCGTAGTTGCCAAAAAATAGCAGAGAAGTATAAACATGCATCAGAGTTCTCTGCCCGTTCTGTAGTGAGGGCAGCACTTGCACAGAATTGTCAGTGAAGAAGTGGGCAGTTATCTGCCTAAGATGTGAACGGTAGGCAGTGCACAGCCAACCCAACTTCGACGAACATCACTGCCCGTGTAAACCTAGCTTTTGTATTTTGCATTTTCAATACACGTGCAGTTTGGTATAGTGTGCTATTGGAGTAAGTGGATCTTTGTTGTGAACAGTGACGAGTAATTTGATTCAGATAACATTTGGGATAGAGTTCGTATGTTGCACCTATGCGCTTATAAATATTTAGGTTAACTTTCCAAAAATAATTATTTTCCACCCTCCACGGAACAAACTTTGGCTAGGTTTACACGGGCAGTGATGACTGCCAGAAAACGAAGGGCAGTGATGTCAGTGCCGTGTCAACATACGTCAGTGCTGCGCTGACAACTGCCAGTCCGTCGCTGACACGAGAGCACTGCCTCACTTTTCTTGGAGCGTGTCAACAGCATGTCAGTCATGACTGACGTTCCCCCTCCACCGACCTAGACACTGCCCTCATGGGAGGCCAGTCAGTGGCAGTTACGGTTGTCAATTATCGATTGTGAACAGTGGGGAACAAGAGATATATATGTCTTGGTGGGGAAGGCCTGACTATCGATTGCGCGATGGTAAACAGTAAACACTTTGTATTTTGAAATTTAAATACGCGTGGAGTTTGGTTTAATGTGTGATTGGAGTAAGAGGATCGTTGTTGTGAACAGTGGAAAGTACTTTGATTCAGAAAACATACAGGATAGAGTTGATAAGTAGCATTTACTCACCTATAAATTTTTAGGTTAACTTTCCAAATATAATTTTTGTCCACCTTCCAGACACAAACTTAACTGGCAAAAAAACTACGCGAAAAAATGATATATAGCTATAAACGTACTAAAATCACACGAAATGAAAAATAATTCATTTTGTTTTCTTCAGTAATTGACATATAAGGGGAATAAAACAACAAGTAATAAACACCTAGTCAATTAAACACTGAAAACCAGCTTCAAAAGCCTTCCTCCTCATTTGTTACACCTTTCCTAGCACAAACAAAAAATGATTAATTCCGGTACTTTTAGTGTATAAGGCCTATGCTGTCACCTTCCAACATAATTTTTAAGTGAAGTTCTTGAAAGTTTCAGATGTGTGTTTACGAGGTTACTGCTGGCATGCCTAGGATTGCCCCAAAGATGAGCACCTAAAAGTAAGATACTGTAGTTATAAATGATTTTGTAAAGAAATGTCTTTTAGATACTATTTTCAAACTACACATTATTTCAGATAAATCACAGTCACTTCTGAGGACCCAGAGACTGGGGCCCATACTAATTCAATAGAATGTACGAGCTGATCCGCTAAGGCAATTGCAACTCCATGTGGGAGCAAGAAAAACAGCCAGGAACCTGGTGAAATATGTTTTTAAAATCTTGTAGGGAATGGGGGTACGTGCTGTAAAAGATCAACCAGTTATTGGAGAATGTGAGAACAACTCTGATGACAGGTTGGAGAGTGAACCTAATTTAATTTAAGTTGTACAAAGACAGAGATATCAATCTGTTCTCATTTTACAGAAAGTGAGATTTTTAGTTCAACTAGTGTTAATTTTAATACTGGCCTTCAGAGTACGATGCTAAACTCGAGTTGATATGTTTTTAAATGCCTTATTTCTCATAATTATTTCCACATAAGATATTATTTATGTTAATACTTAACCATATTGCAAAACAATTGTACAATTGTTAATTTTTATTCTACTTGTTTCAGAAATCTACATCCTTGGAGTGCCAGATTTCTCGGCGTCCAACGACAAGAAAACTCTTGGGATATTATGTATTATTAGATTGCGACCTTTGTTAAACATGTCCAACCACATTTTTAAAAATTTTGTTACTGTCTTCATATTAAAATTTGTCTGAGTAATGTTTGTTGAGTAAAGACTCAATAAACTAATCATACATCAAATGAATGTCTTCTAAATAACTTTTAAGTCATTTTCAGCCAGGTGTCTGGATACTTTTGATCACATGGTGTATATATATAATAGGGAAAGGAAAGAGAGATAGAAAGTAGGTGACTTACCTGAGGTTCACAGATGGCAGGCACCTTGAAAGGTTTGGAGTTTTTTAAATTTTCGGAGGCACTGCCCCTTTCTTCAGAAAACATTTCCAGTGATCGACTAGGTGACGATTTTTATATATACATGTATTCAGATTGTGGGAGTATTAAAGACAAATTTATGCCACAGCATAATAAATAATAATGTCAATTGTTGCATCTGACTTTAAGAATGGTAAAGAAGACATAATGTAATCCCTTATGTATTCATTGTATTTCTTTCTGTTAAATAAACTTTTTCATACTTTATCGTAATTTTGTATATTTTTCTGATAAAATATATAGTTCACAATATATACTAGCCAAGTAGTTATAATATATCGATACTATGCAACAACATTCCAACCGATCGTAGTTGCAGTTGTCAGTGCAGCACTGACGTATGTTGACACGCCACTGACATCACTGCCCTTCGTTTTCTGGCCTAAGGCTAGGTTTACACGGGCAGTGATGTCAGTGGCGTGTCAACATACGTCAGTGCTGCACTGACAACTGCCTATACATCGCTGACACGAGAGCACTGCCTCACTTTTCATGGAGCGGGTCAACAGTATGTCAGTCATGACTGGCGTTTCCCCTCCTCCGACCTAGACGCTGCCCTCATGGGAGGCCAGTTAGTGGCAGTTACGGTTGTCAATTATCGATTGTGAACGGTGAGGCAGGGTTGACTATCGATAGCGCGATGATAAACAATTTGTATTTTGCATTTTCAATACGCGTGCAGTTTGGTATAGTGTGCGATTGGAGTAAGTGAATATTTGTTGTGAACAGAGACCAGAATTTTGGTTCAGAAATAATTTAGAATAGAGTTCGTTTGTTGCACCCAAAGAGATATATAAACATCATAGAGAGGTTACGAGGACGTTACAGCGCCCTGGGTGGCAGCAACTAACAACAGGGACAATCACAATGTCTACGGTCAAGAACTTTGACCGTATGTACTGTGTTAAATGACTGAGGTTGAATAATCGTGTATTTTTGTGATTAAAATATATTGTTTTTCATCCGAAATCATGCCAAATGTGTGTTCAGCGTACAATTGTACTAATCGTAGTTCCAAAACAACTGGAATATCGTATTTTAAGTAAAGATCATCATATTTTCACTTTTGACAGCACGTGTTTGTAACTTCGATATTTACCAAATTTCTGATTTTCGTGGTGCTCTAGAATGCAAGCCAGCTCTCTTTTTATGAAAGTAGTTCTCTGTACTGTAATTAATGAATGTGTTTTATTTCGTTTAACCTTGATCCCTATCAACTTTCAACTATATTTAATGTCAGTCTAGATGCATTTAGATGTTACTTGTACAACGTATAATTGTAAAAAAATTAAAATTTAGATATTGGGAGTAATCTTTATTATAGACTGATGAGCGAGATGCTTCATATCTCATCTAATAATTCGGCATTAATATCAGAAATGACTGATTTAAAACAAAAATTATAAATTAACTATTATAAAGTTTCCTGTTCATTAACTGTCAATGTTTACATGTTGTATTTAGCATTGAGATGATGTTAATGAGCCTTATCCGTGTTAACTTTAATTTCGGCACTTTCCTTGTGTGACAACAGAAATAATTTACAATTTTTAAGTGATTGTTATATATATTATATGTAATGAAACACTTTCTAGCTGGTTTCCGCTCATTTGTAACTTTAATACATATGTATATATAGTTTTTGTATCTTGATTTCCGAGATACGCTTCCTGCACGTATTCGTTAGTCCACCTCAATTCAATGCCAGCAGACGACAGGACACGCCCATCTTTCCATTCAAAAAATGGCGCCTGAGCCTTCAATTTGCTTCAAATATAGCGGCGCCTTGTCCAGTCTATGTTGTTTATATATGTCTTTGGTTGCACCTAATCGCCTATAAAGTTTTAGGTTAACTTTCCAAAAATATTTATTGTCCAGCCTCCAACGGCACAAACTTTAACTGGAAAAAAAAAGACGCAAAAGAATAATGTATAGCTATAAACCTACTACTGTCACACGTAATGAAAAATAATTCATTTCGTTTTGTTCAGTAATTGACAACTTTAAGGGGAATAAAACAACAAGTAACAGAAACCGACCCAATTAAACACTGAAAACCAGCTTCAAAGTACATTTGCTGTTTTTATTATTGCTTGATTTCTGTAGTAATAATATAAAGCAATATTACTAAACAACTGTTTTCATTTTTATGTATCTATAGCGTGATACTGAAATTGACTTTTTCAGGAACCCTTCCTCGTTACGTCCATTCTATCACAAATACAAAGTGATTAGTTCCTGTTTATGGACATTATGCGTACGCGAAAACACTCATATATTCAACTTGATATAAACAATATATTGACACTATGCATCAACATTCCAACCTGACGTAGCTGCCAAGAAATGGCAGAGAAGTATAAACATGCATCAGAGTTCTCTGCCCGTACTGTAGTGAGGGCAGCACCAGCACAGAATTGTCAGTGAAGAAGTGGGCAGTTATCTGCCCAGTATGTAAATGGTAACCAGTGCACAGCCAACCCAACTTGACGAATATCCGTGTAAACCTAGCTTTAGTGGATTTTTGTTCTGAACAGTGGCGAGTAGTTTCGTTTAGATTATAAAGAAACGAAAGGGGTTGCGCACGATAGGTTAGCATGGAGGGTTGCGTCAAACCAAGTCTTAGGACTGAATACAAAAACAACCAAATTTTTTTTTGAGTGTGCAACATACGAATTATTTCCCATATTCTACTTGAACCAAATCTCGCCACTGTTCACAACGCAGTTCCACTTACTCCAATCGCACAAACTGCACGCGTATTGAAAATGCAAAATACAAACTGTTTACCATGGCGCAATCGATAGTCAGCTCTTCCTCATTGTTCACAATCGATAATTAACAACCGTAACTGCCACTAACTGGCCTCCTATGTGGGCAGCGTCTAGGTGAGTGGAGAGGGGAACGCCATTTATGACTGGCATACTGTTAACACTCCAAGAAATGTGAGGCAGTGTTCTCGTGTCAGCGATGGATTGTCAGTTGTCTGTGCAGCACTGACGTATGTTGACACGCTACTGACATTACAGCTCCTCTTTTTCTGGCAGTCATCACTGCCCGTGTAAACCTAGCTTAAGAAGTCACTGAAACATTGTCGACAGCTTTGAGAGAGAGAGAGAGAGCATTTTCTTCCCGCCATACAACCGTGAAGAGTTGAAACGCTGTTGTTCGTGAGTGAACTGTACTCAGAACCGGAGTCGTTTGGCCGATACACTGTTCACTACGGGGTAGGAACGTGGACAGCTCTCGCTCAGAACAGTAGTGTCACACTCTCGTTCACAACTGAGCGGGATTAAATCCCAACTCCCGCTCAGATTAGTAGCGGTTCACTCTTTCCTTTAGACGGAGTGGAGTCATATTACCAAGTCGGACTTCTCGCAGCGGCGTTTATCGATAAGGTATATAATTATAACGTGTCAAGTAAAGTTTTTTAGCATTCACTAAATGACCGTCATGTCACTGTCGAAGGGATTCAAAAAAACACATTGGCTTTCTTCTTGTGTTCACATGATCTGATGTAATTGAAGAGGAATAAAGCGTCAATTTATAAACTCAAGGAAATTATGGTGTGTAAACAAGCAGAATTTTTTTTTAAAAAAAGAAAATGGCTAAAAATCAATGTTTTTAGAACGGAAAACATAAAAAAATGGAAAGAAATCATTAATTTTGAAGATATACGGACTTTAAAATTATCGTAAATTGACCATTTGGAGGCCGAGTGTGACGTCATAGTGCTGCCAACCTCAGCATTTACCCCCCACCGACGCGTTGCCAACTGTAGCATTTCCACACTAATACGAAAAAACACGTAAACAAGTAACTGACAACTTTACTTACCCAGTTTCCTGTGTTCGGATCGGATGAGGAAAAATCCCAATGCAAATAAGAATTCGTACTTTTCTCACTTTTTTTGGTTTTAAACTATTAATTTCATAGTAAACATAGTAATAACGCAACAAATTTTGACGTTCGTTTGAAATTACTTTAGCACAGCACAACATAAATCTGTAACCAAATTCTCACGAAAACTCCCATATTCCAACCAAATTTACTTGCGATTTTCATAAAAATGGACATGTACTATCATTAATAGTAGATTACCATTGCATTTTCTTCTTTCCTATTCTTCGTTGGTTGATTCGCACCAAAACACATCCAGCTAGCTATATATTTCTCATTATTTGCGAGTTTTAAAGATCCATCACATTTATTGCACTTATAATTCGGTTCTTCGTGTAAGTCCTATAACCGCAGTAGCACTGGCGAAAGGGGCAATTTACAATATGAACCCCCACCACCACCCTCCAGAATAAAAACATAATTTAAGAACGTCATTTAATGGTAAGAAATGATTGTGTTGACTTTGTAACATAAATCATTATTCGAATACCGTTAAATAATTCTGTAAAATATTACATTTACCAAACGTTAAATGTAATATCGTGTTTTTGAATTCCTAGTAATCCACGTGGTTAAGAGATGTCGCCACTTTATTAGAGCGGCTTTCCCGTGATACGCTAACTATATTTACGATATTAAAATTGAATGAAGGCCAATTTACGGCAGTGGAATAATTCATACGCGACCATCTTATCTAAATATTATCAGTCTTCATATTTGTACACCCTTATATATATATATATATAGAGAGAGAGAGAGACAATCGTTGGTCAATAAATATAAAGTGCACTAAAATAGTACAATTTAATTTGCGTATTAATTTTTTTGTGATTACAAATTAATTACAGTGAATAAAGAAGGTTAAAAAAATTTACGGAAGTGGGAATCGAACCTGCTCATACGGTTCTCGACAGAGTCCAGTGACAAATTTTTAATTCATTCTATTTCCGAAATTATATATTTCCGCGTATTTTTTTCTTTAACAATAGTCTGGTACAGGTTGAGAGATCGCTTTAGGCTCGGTTCAATTCATGTGCGGCGCGTTTACACGCAAATTTACACCCGGTAACGGCTAGATTCCGCGTATGTTCAGAATTAATTTTTTAATAGGGCAAGTCTAGAGGAGTGAAATAATTAAAATATGACACCTCGAACACTCTAATTTCCATATTACCTCGCATATTTACGAAAATATATCGAGCATTGCCGCTGCTTAAGACGTGGTATTTTATTATAGTATAAAGTGTACAAAAATGTAGACCTAATTTTAATTGCAAATTAAAAACAAGATGATTGATTAATTGCAACAACAAAAAAAAAAAGATAATGACAAACGGTAAAATTACTAGCTGGTATCGGGAACCGAACCCCATTCCACGGCATGAGACGTAGAATCTATAACCACTCGGCCACACCTTTGGACAACTAGGAGAGAGTTCAGGACCTATATCAAGTACATTGGCAGGGCCTTACCTAAAAATTGAGGGCCGATGTCGAATTCATCGGCGCGCGCGACTCCGAAAATTTGTGAATTCGACATCGGCCCTCAATTTTTAGGTAAGGCCAACATCGGCTCTAAATTTCAGACAAGACTATGCCTCCCATCTTCACTTTTCACGGGTAGCATGAAGCGCCATAAACAATGACGTCACAGTTGTGACGTCACACATTATAATTTTCTATCTCCGTAATTATCAGCTGCCGCCAGAAAATTTATTTGGCAAATACTCTTTAAAAGTGATAATAGACAACTTTAACCGGGGTTTCATTATACCCCAGCCGTTTACATACAATAAATATCAGCCAATGTTTTTCAAATTTTAATGACATTCCTATTGTTTAAAAAATATAAAATAAAATATTAAATAGGGGCACTTACATGGCTAAAAGTGATTGCCTCAATTTCTGTGCCTGGAACAAAAAGCTGCAGAATGTTTTAATTTTTTATATTATTTACCAATCCTTTGACTTGAAACCTCATAATTTCTTACATCACTTTTAGAAACTCTCAGAAAAATATTTTGAATATAATGATCAATGAACATAACACAAATTAGTAATGATAGCAAAATAATTCTTTCAACATCTGTCATACTGAACAATCTTATCACTTAGTTCTGAAACAAAATCACACAAGTTTCCTCCATGTTAAACCTAATAGCATGCTGCATTCCTTCAGAAGAATTAGAATAAAATGATTGGTATATTGACATATCACAATATTTCTGCAGAAATTTGCTAGCTGTTGTGGAAAAATAATATTTCAAAGCTCTATAATTTATGAAAAACATAACCTTCTCAGCGATTGTCATATAAAATTCTTTAATCTCTATTAGAAGGTGAATGTACTGGGGCCTTCAGCATATGGTAAGAGACGCCTAATACTCCCATTGGGTCAGTAGGCCAGCTGCCTCCTAAAACTGAAGACACAGAAGGGAATGCTGCAACCCCACAGCAAACTCCTCTCACATCATTTGGAAGGGAATGAGAATAGTACCCAATAGCCTGGCCTACCTGATGCAAGTTTTCCCTGTACCTCATTTAAGCGAGTTAACGAGGAAGAGCTGTAACCAAGGGCAATAGTCTACCCTTGCTTATCTTTCAAACCCCTCTCCTTTTTCAATTCTGCTACTATACTATTAAAGGGAAGTTGCTTTTTTCAGGATCACCATCATGTAGCCTGTGTTACCAAAAATAAATATATTGCAATGTAAAAACGCAGGTGCCTGCTGATTTTGGTTACATAGTTTAGTTTTAAGGTGCAAATGGTATATGGATGATTAATTTAATGTTGTAATGTGAAGGGGATTCGGGAGCCATTCTCGGTAATTGCTGTTATTGTGAAGTGTAGTTGGGCCTACAATGAAGAAAGTTTTGTGAGATAACAATAGAGACCAACAACAATGAAGACTTAAATTGGCTAAAAGTGGGTGAAACCCCGCAGGGAAACTCCCGCGGGGCGTGTGTAAAAAAATCCCCGCAGGGAGAATCCAGTGGGAAACTCCTGCGGGCGTGTGTGAAATCCCAAGGGCAGCCCCCAGGATTTTGTGGTGAAATCCGGTGGCGGGGAACTCCCGGGGCGACAAGTTAAAAAGGAGACGTTGGGAGGCTGAGGAATCAGTTGGGGAGAGGCAAACAGAAGGGACGGTGATGTGACAGGAGTTGGACCTGGAGAACAGAAGGGACGGTGATGTGAGAGGAGTTGGACCCTGGATCACACTACATTCCTCGATGTAAAGCAGCTGCAAGTTGCACCTAAAGACAGAGAGACACACGGAAACATTCGTGAGGTTAAATGTTTGTAGGGCCAGTAATTTTGGGTAAGTTCAACATAGCTGTGAAACTTGCTCATTTTGTTGATTATATAAATTTAAATGATTTTTTTCTATTTTTCAGTAACTGCGTACTTCATTTCTCGAGAGACCCAAAATCCCCTGAGAAATTGTTTTATGTAAGCATTGTAAAGTTAAACTTGATAAATATAAAATTTTAAAACCGTTTAAAATTTGTTCTTTAACTAATTTCAAACCAATCCCATGAAGAGGATTTTACAATATATAGGAGGGGAACAGTGAAGTAATTCAGGGTCATCAATATATAGTCTAAGCAGATTGTTTTAGATATTTTGTATATGGATGATTATAAGATCAATTTTTTAATTTGTGGATGGATGATGAACATTTGTTGTAAGAATAAAAATCTTTCCTTGATGATGAAATATAACTGGTTTAAAAACGCGAGTTTACAAAATTATACAAAGCTTTTTAAAGTTTTTAAATCATATATTCCAAATTGGAGTAATAAAATCAGATTAAAAATACACAAAAAGGAGAATTTGTACATTTGTGTTACTCCTATATAATCAATAAATTAATTGAATTTGATTTATATAATGAGTCAATATTAATAATATAGCTTTGAAAGTAATGTATAGAACTGCAGTTTGTGCCAGTCACTATATTCTGCAGGTGGTAGTTAGCATCTACTGATGATGTGACACTGAAATAATTGGTATGATTAGGAGAGAAATAGATTAGATGGCACACTTGACATGGAGGGCCAGTGTCACAATGCATAACAGGACTAAATTCATCAAATTGTGTTATGTATTGGATGGGATAAGTAGTTAAATCTTCCAACTTTTTATAAGCAACATTTTAAAATAATTATTTTGATGAAATTTATTTACAAATATGTTCAACAATTGAAACAGTTTCTCACAAGTAGAATAAATTAAAATCTGAATCACAAATTCAATAAGTTTATCAGTTGAAATGTGTTCTTTAAACCAAAATATGTCTCTTACATGTATACATTTCTTTGTGTAAACTCTCACAAATTAAGACACTCGAATCTAATACTATCTCAATCCTGAGCAAAATTGTATAATTATGCATATATAATTTCATGTCACAGATGTAGTTTAAAATTGACAAGTTAAATTATATTTTAAGAATGAAGACCATACTTAAGAATTGTTCATAATGAATAGTTATGACGCCATCCTGATCAGTGTCATACTGACGGAAAGCAATGTTAATGTCTGAAACAAAAATTTATCATATTTAACATCAAGATATGGGGGAAACTAGATTATAATGTCATCCTGTCTTGATATCTGACCTTCAAATTGACATAGTAACTGTAATGCTGAGAAACTATAATTGCTTCTGCATAATAGAATTATTTTTCTATATTTACAATGGAGGTTTATTATTTCAAGTCATGTCCTCTGTAGAGAATCCATGAACAGACAAGTTTTCATTTAAAATAATCTTGATTTCCAAAATTGTATGGAGGAAACAGCTGCACATAATTGTCACCATTACTTCTTCTTCTCTGGCACAACAGCCCAAGACTGTCTTCACTACTGTCTTCCACATGGTTCTATCCATCTTCCATTTTTTGACACTCGTCCCTTGAAGGTCCTTGTGTACACCATCTATCCATCTTAAAGAGGACCATCCTCATGCCAATCGTGTTGTAGAAAGTTATATAGTGATAACACGTTCCAAGTTCCAATTTTAAAATCCTTCATATCACACAAGGCCTTCCTAATGATGTCCACCTGGCTTGAGTAGTGATAGATTTCTGAACGATATACTTTTTCCAGGGTAGGGTTGTTAGCCCTATGCCCAACCCCAACCTGGAAGACCAGTGGATTATTCTTCATCTGTCCCTTACCCTTTGACCTGTCGGGCTTGGCGTGTCCTACCAGGAGCTTAAGCTCCTGCCAGCATGGGTGTCGGGATCATTGGGGAGCACAAACCTCCCCGCCATGGTAAGGCTGTAGTCCTTGGGGAGGCCACCAATATTTATTACTTTATAAAATTGTGGTTACATATGAACATTTTTTATATTAGTTTGCTAAAACATTTTACATTTAATCACCTATCACAAATTTTACATTGCTATTATTTAATTACTGGCTAAAACAAATATAATTAATTTAAAAAAGGTGTCTCGGTTGGAATGAAACAGCAGTAAGTTTTTATACTCACATAAAGCATAATGCAACACTGGATAAAGTCATCAAAATATATAAAGCCTCAACCAGCCCTGTCGTATTTACGTAGAAGAAGACCAACTAAGTTGTCAGACAGTTAATATCCAAAGGATGTTAATGCTGTTTTCAATTCGTTTCCATCAATGTTGCCAGAGTTATCTCGGTCAAATGAAAGAAAAAAGCCTTGACAATCAGTAACATACTTCCATAAAGCACCAAAATCTTCAAAACTGACTGTTTCTCGGTTTTGCTTGTCAAACATATCTAAAATAATAAAATAAAATTAGTGAAATATATTAAACAAGATATGAAATATGAAACAACACCAAACTTAATAAAATTTCTTATGAGCTGTAACTGTTTGTTACTGTTGTGCAGTGGTTTGATTGCACAACTACTTAATATATAGTCAAACCCTTATGCATATCTACAACCCATACTCTGTCGTTTATGAATAAATTTGGTAAGGTTCTAGCACGATGACTTTTACTATAATTTTTTATTTGTTTATATTTTATAAACTTCTCTTTCGTTTGCACTTAGTCGTTTTTTGCGAAGGAACCTAGCTTAAGAAAGGATAGGTAGGCACTGTAGATCGAACTTTCCTAGAAAACATGAGCTTCGCAGGACTAAACCCATTTTCCAGAGGTGTTTACCCTTTGCGCAAGTAATCCTTGATTAAAGTCACATTTTTAAAGATACCTTTCGCTGTTTTTACCGCATTTTCAACTTGACCGTTACTTTGGGCATAATAAGGCGAACTTGTTATATGACGAAATCCGTATTCTTTCGCGAATTTGGCAAATTCTGTTCTGAACTGTGGTCTGTTGTCACTCCTTACTATTTCAGGGATATCTTGCAAAATTTTCCTGACATATATGTATTATTTCCTTTTCGGTCATTTGTTTCAATGAAACAATTTCAAAGAATCTGGAATAGTAATCAGTAATAATCAAAAACCATGAGTCTTTTTTAAACAGGTCTACAGCAATTTTCTGCCATGGTCTCTTTGGGAATTCCTCCGGGATAAACTTTTCTTTGCGATTAATTCTTGCTTCGATACATTCAGGACAGAACTTGATCAAACTATTTATCTGCACACTCAGTCCCATCCACCACACTGATTGTTGAGCTCTCAGCTAACATTTATTGACTCCTAAGTGACCTTCGTGTATTTTTTTTTAAAACGCTTTCCTGCAACGAATTCGGAATAATTATACGTGTATTATTTAACAGCAAGTTTTCGACTAGCAAAAAAATTTCCTTTAAAAGGATGATATGGTCGTAACTCAGCCGGTAGTTTGTTTAATTCGGGATATTCGCTTACACAATATTCTTTTAGCTTCAAACAAATCGCATCTTTGGCTTACTCCAACATACATTCCGTCTTAGGCATATTATTGATAATAAAATGTATAAACTTGGAAGTTTCGAGTTCTAAAGCACTGTTTACTTCGTAACTAGGAATTTGGTTTCTCGATAGGGCATCTGCCAAAACTAATTGTTTTCCTGGTAAGTAAGTTATGGTGTAATTAAATCGCACAAGTCTTATGCGTTGTAATCTCGGTGTTAATACTAAAAGGTTAGTTTTATTGATATGTTGTTTACAGTTATTTGGAATTTGATTAAAGGGAATACACGTTATATCTGACCCAGTGTCCATAAAAAATTTGGTTTTGCTACGAAAAATTATATTATAGAAATGACCTCAATTATCATCATTGGAATCGTAGTTGATGAACTTGATGTTGGCATAGTCGTTCACCCGGCTCTCCTCGTCGACAAATCGCACAGTAGTCCTTTGGTGATCTTTCTTTCTGCAAACCCGATCCCAGTGTCCTACTTTCATACAACCCCGGCATCTGGAATTAGCTGCTGGGCCATGGCCTCCCATCACGGCGGTTGCAGTGGTTTTCAATGTGACCTTGATTCTTTCCTTTTGGAGTTTCAATGCAGTGTGGGGCTGCCCTCCGTTGCGCATAAATCTTGTTCACGGTGACATCTTCGAAGCCGTTGTGTTTGTCTAGACAGCGACTCTGCCTGCTGCGCCATCTCCACTGCTCTGTCTAGTGTCAGCTCTCTGATCGATTGCAGCCTTTGAGAGAGTTTGGTGTCTTTAACCCCTATCACGACCCTGTCTCTAATTAATTGCTCGCAACGATCGGCCACTGTGTGCAACGAGACTATGAACTCGTACCGATTCTCCGGTTGCTTGCACCTTCGACTTAAATTTAAATCTTTCGAATATAATATTTCTCTTAGGCAAGAAATAATTTTCGAAAGTTTTGTACACGTCCTTGTATGTTGCCCCTTCGGCATTTGGCACGACTTGCTTTAATATTTTCTCAGACTTTTCGCCAGCACAATAACAAAGAAGATCGATTTTTTCTTTATCTGATTTGTGTGTCAGGTTCGAGATGGAAATAAATCTTTCAAACCTTTTTGCCCATGTTGTCCATTCTTCTGGATGATGAAAAATTGAATGTCTGTTTCACTGGTACTGCCGCCACGTTATTACTCTCTGTTTCTGTCTCGTACAGTTCCAGGAAGTTTTTATTGGACAACTCGCTTGGCATGCGGGAACACTCGTTTATGACTTATTTGTCTTTTATTTGAGCACTCGATTAGGTTTAAACACTTCTGACACCATGTATTGGGTGACAAGGGTTAAAGGAACACACGACATCTGGCTACGATCAAGGCTGTCTCGAGACTGCTGCGTGTTGCATCCCTCCATAGTATTGTTGAGCCCCTCTACAGACAAGCAGTCACTCTCGTTACAAACTGGACACAATTCAATAAACTTACTGGCATATGTAGATGATGTGAACATTATAGCTAGATCTAAGTTCTCCCTCATTGATGCTTTTCTTGCAAATGAAGCCACCTCTAAAAAATTGGGGTTACTAATAAATGAAGAAAAACCAAGTATATGAACTCCCTGCGGGAAGGAAAAGTATGTGTTACAGCAAGTCTTCTCATTCACATATATAGGAACTAAAGTAAACAAAAGGTGTGTCAGTAAAGAAGAAATAGAAAGTAGAATTATGGCAGGAAATAGGTTCTATTTTGGCCTTCAAAATCATTTTAAGTTAAAGATCCTTTCCACAGCTACAAAGAAAATGCTATACAAAACTCTAGAGAGACTTGTAGTGACGTATGGAGCGGAGTGTTGGACACTTTCGCAAGTAGATGAGATGACTGGATACATTCGAAAGAAACATACTGCGGAAAATATATGATCTTGTGCAAGAAAATGGAATTGGGAGAATTCGGCATAATGCAGAACTGTACGAGTTATCCCTGACAATAAGTGTCAAGATTACACTGGGCGGGACATCTCAAAATAATGAGTGAAGAACGAATCCCTGCAAGATTATTAACTGTGCAACCAAGTGGCAAGAGGAGTACGTGAAGACCAATGGCTAGATGGATAGATGACATCAACAGTGATACAAGAAAGTATGATATTAGGAAATTGTGTACAGTAGTCCTGGATAGGGCAGATTGGGAGAGACTGTTGAGGGAAGCCAGGACTCTAAAAGAGTTGTTGAGATGATGATGATATCACTCTCCAACCTTTCATAGGACTATTCGTTTACATAATATACGTAAATTACTAAGCGGACAACAGCGTGGTTATGGTCACGTATTTTTCCGATGACGTGCAACATCTTTCTAAAAGCGATAGGCAATGTCATACCCTGAATAATCGGGAGGTTGAGAAGTGATTATCCAAGTGGAAGACTAAACGGAGTCCAACTAAGTGACCAAAAAGAAAATTGCTAGATTCCCTCCAAGAGACCAGAGCAGTATGGAAATAAGAATGTTGATTCGGACAACAACAACTGTCTTCAAATGAATCTAAGACTAATCTGTACAAAAGAAGAATTATTCGGTTTATAAGTGGAACTCTGTAGTATATTAGAAACAGTACGTTGCATTCAGACCTAGAAAACTTCCTAAGCTCGTAAAAGTTTCCATTGATCACTTGCTAATAATAATAATAAACATCAAGGAAGTGTTCCCAAGAACTCAGAGGACAACTAGAGCTTTTGTTTTACAAGCGTGTCTATAATTCTACGCATAAGAATTTGTCTTTATACTATCGCTCGATACTTTGTAGACATTTTCCAGATTCAAAAATTGCTTGACCGTGTAAATGAATTTAATAATTGGGTTTAATATGTACATTTATTAACTGAAAACACAATACTTTTAAAATGGGTCCGGCGTGTATATATCATGTACAAAAATAAAGAATTAAAAGGGTATTATATTAAAGTTCACAGGGTAATTATTGTTTGGGTGACCACATGTAGCATATTTTCCGTTCCTTGACGAACCTGAGTTGTTTGCATATGCGCCTTGCTGTAGATGTCGCTGTAACTTCCGTGTTGTGGAACTTTGAAGCGGCCGGTAGACAATAGCACAAAGTCGTTCTGCCTGAATTGAGGAAACTCAGGTTTTTCCTCTTTCTTCCCTCGTTGTTAAAACCTTTCTTCGCTTCTTCCTCGTCTGATCAAAACATGGTACACCTCTCTGCTGCCTCCTCTGATGAATCGGTCCGTAATTTACACTGTCTTCCTCCACTTGTTAATGTCTCACCTTATCCTCTAGCCAACACTCTGCTCAATTCCTTCTCCACCACCAATCTGCTCCACCACCAATCTCCTCTCTCCACCACTCTGCTGCCAATATCCTTCAATCTGCTCACGAAAATCTCTTCGCCTCCCTCTTTAAAACTTCGTCCCCACTTATGCGACTCCTATCACTAAGGTGGCAGGGATGCATATTCTCCAATAATATCCCTTGTTACATTTGGGGAACACACGCTACCCGGTCACCAAATTCTCAGACAGATTAGGAAATTCAGAAACCAGCGACGAGGTGTCTGAGCTTTATGGCCCAAGTGTCAACCGCTGTCTCTTTGTTTTGATTCCGAGCCGCCAAGTCAGCGCGCGGAAAAGCCCCTTCTTCCTGGCCAGCGACATGCACATGCCGAAATATTTATGCAATTTAAATTTCCATAAATAGTAAAATATTGGACCGGGTTCTACTGCGCTACAACCGTATTATTTTAAAGCTATTATTTTGAGATCGTAATGACTTGAGTTACCTAATATGCTGTTATATACAGATTACTGAATTATTTACATATTGCTGTCCACCTATACAGATATTGATAGTATTTTGTTTCCCCTTCTGTGCACAACTTTTTCTAGACAATAAAGGTTAAAAGTATTTGTGAATTTTATTTATAACAATTATTTGTTGTTTAATTGAATGTTCTACGAACACACCAAAGTTTTGCTACTATTTAAGCAGCTGTAATCCAGGAGGATCTACATTACTTTAGTTAAAAATCGTTTAGCGGATCAGATTTGTAATAGAATTAAAGCTTCGATTGTAATGCTAGGTTTACACGGGCAGTGATGTTCGTCGAAGTTGAGTTGGCTGTGCACTGGTTACCGTTTACATACTGGGCAGATAACTGCCCACTTCTTCACTGACAACTCTGTGGAAGTGCTGCCCTCACTGCAGACCGGGCAGATAACTCTGATGCATGTTTATACTTCTCTGCTATTTCTTGGTAACTACGAACGGTTGGAATGTGGATATTGCGTAGTATGGATATCACATTGAATATTTCCCCCTTTTGTGGATACGCTTAAGCATAACGTCTGTGTATTGTAAACAGAAAGTTTCTGCTTTGTATGATGGAAGAAGATAAGTACCGGAACAAATCACTTTGTGTTTGTGCTAGGAAAGGAGTAACGAATGAGGAGGAAGGGTTCCTGAAATTCTCACGAAAAAGTCAATCTCAGTATTACGCTACACTATGGATACATAAAAATGAAATCAATTGTTTAGTAATATTGCTACAGTAATAAAGCGCCTGTACTTTCAAACTGGTTTTATTACCTGTTATTTTATTCCCTTAAACACGTCAATTACTGAACGAAACAAAATTAATTATTTTTCATTTCGTGTGATAGTAGTACGTTCATACCTATATATCATTCTTTCGCGTTTTTTTGCCAGTTAAAGATTGTACCGTTGGAGGTTGGACAATAATTCTTTTAGGAAAGTTAACCTAAAAAGAGTTCAATATGAGCATTACTAGAGGGAAAACCAAGGTAATGGAGTGTAGTATGGGAAACAGAGGAATAACAAAAGGGTGTTAAATTTGGAAGGGATATTTTGACGGAAGTCTGGGAATTCTCCTACTTGGGCAGCATAATAACTGGGGATGGTAGAAGTATAGTAGATATATAGATTCAGATAGCACAGGCAAGGAAGGCTTTCGCGAAAAAGAGGGATTTACTTACTGGTAATATAAGTGTGAATATTAGGAAATCGTTGCTAAAAATAATTGTATGGTGCGTGGCGTTATATGGGTGCGAAACGTGGACGATAGGAGTTGGGAAAAGAATAGAAGCCTTTGAAATTTGGTTCTATAGGCGAATGCTGAAAATCATATGGGCGGATAAAATCACAAACGAGGAAGTTCTAAACAGAATAGGGGGAAAGCGAACAATATGGAGGACGTTGACTAAGAGAAGGGATAGATTAATAGGCCACGTTTTAAGACACGAGGGTCTTGTAAAATTAGCATTAGAGGGAAGTGTGTGGGGTACGAACAAAAGAGGGTGACTAAGGATGGAATACGCTAAGCAGATTAGGGAGGATGTAGAGTGAGCTAATTATATGGAATCGAAAAGGCTTGCGCAAGATAGGTTAGCATGGAGGGTTGCGTCAAACCAGTCTTAGGGCTGAATACAACAACAACCAAAATTTTTTATGAGAGTCGGTGCAACATACGAACTCTTTCCCAAATTCTATCTGAACCAAACTACTCGCCAATGTTCACAACGCAGTTCCACTTACTCTAATCGCACACTAAACCAAACTGCACGCGTATTGAAAATGCAAAAAACAAGCTGTTTACCATGGTGCAATCGATAGTCAGCCATTCCACACTGTCCACAATTGATAATTGATAACTGTAACTGCCACTAACTGGTCTCCTATGTGGGCAGCGTCTAGGTGAGTGGAGGGGGAACGCCAGTCATGACACGCTCCAAGAAAACTGAGGCAGTGCTGTCGTGTCAGGGATGGATTGTCAGTTGTCTGTGCAGCACTGACGTATGTTGACACGCCACTGACATCACTGCCCCACGTTTTCTGGCAATCATCACTATGTGTAAACCTAGCTTTAGGAGGGGATATAGGGTTTTGAATTTATGGTTGATTTTGGAGAGGAGAATAATATGAAGTTTCCACGACAGTTTTGAATCAAACATGATTCCTAGATAGGTGGTTCTGTTTTTGTAGGGATTAATGAATTGTTTAGATAGAGGTTGATTTGGGGAGGAGCGTTTTTTGTTAGTATGAATGAGACGTTTATTGATTTGGTTTAACGCACTAACCGAGGATATACGCTCAAAATATTTGTTATTAAATTAGACGTGAAACAGGAAGTGGAAACGTTTGTTTAAAATTGCTGGAAAGGGGGAACCTTTCAAGCATGTGACGTAGTTTGGTATTCTTCCGCTTAACACAGGTCTCCGAGAACTGTGACGTCATGGGTCACGTGTGTGGCTGCCCCATCAACCTGTCCTCTGCTACAGTCAGTCAGTCAGTGACCAGCTTCCGAACGATGCAGGCCAGCAGAGGAGTCAGCTTGGTGCACACGTGAGTAATCATCATTACTGTCTAATTACATTTTGTAATTTATCTGATATGCTTCGGGTTAACTTGCCGTTTCTGAAGGCGAGCTTTTTGGACGAAATCTCGAGTTGATCAGGTTTACGTTCTAGATGTTTCTAAGTTACACTATCTTCTCGATGGAACCGTCGCTTATGAAAACGAGAGATCTAATCCGTTAAACGAGGCAAGTTTTATATTTTAATGCTGTATTCTGTCACCATGGGCCAGGAACTTTGAAGGAGTCACCTTTTTGAGTTCAGCATAGTTTTATCTCGTTCCCTAACTGAAGATGAATTTTTTTCTGTTGGTATTGTTTGTTAAAAAGATTTGCT
Organism: Eucriotettix oculatus; assembly: GCA_034510155.1. Lineage (NCBI taxonomy): Eukaryota > Metazoa > Arthropoda > Insecta > Orthoptera > Tetrigidae > Eucriotettix > Eucriotettix oculatus. The sequence continues at coordinate 101,771,139 of CM067377.1, read as the reverse complement.
ATATTTCCCACCCTGGCAACGTTCCTTATTTTCTCTGTATGGTCAACTGCACTATAGTACCGTGCAGTCTGTTCACTCACGTCCTGACAGATCAGCGACGAATCGACTCACATAAACATCATATGGTTATTAGCAACTGTAGGTTTACGTTAAATTTAATTATTATATATTTGTCATTTTTAATATATTTTGGGTATTGCATCTTCTCGTCAAGGCTTCCGAATTTGGTGCCTTTCCTGATTGAACTTTCGCATCCGTTGATGATGTATTAAATTGCACTGGGAGCAGGACGACGGACGGATGGATTCTTCAGTGACGTTTCCAATGATTTTTGGTGCTATAGTACTTTAACAAGTTTCTGCCATCTCGGAAAATTTCTCCTGTATTTGCATTTGATGTTCGTTACAGGTTTACATTTTGTTGAATCGACGTTTCGTAACCTTATTTGCGTCTTCCCCTTGAATAAGTAAGTCACTGTTACATAAAATTAGCAAAATCAACTGCAAAATTATACTTTGTGGTGGTTTTTATTACACCAGTAATGTCAATGACAAATTTAATGCATTTTAAGGACTTTTAATTTGCCTTTTGAAAGTATTTTTGCTAAAAATCTAATTATAAACTCTAATAAATTTTGTTTGCCTTTTCAAGCCAAAATCTTGTCAATCAGTTCTCCTGTTATTGTCAATACCAGTTCTTGCAGGAGCTATCACCATGCTCTTAACTGGTCGAAACTTAAATACTTCGTTTCTCGGTCCAGCAGGAGCAATTTTATACAACACATATTTTGATTTTTGGGTCACCCAGAAGTTTATATTTCAATTTTACCAGTATTTGGAATCTCTCATTATTAATCAAGGAAGAGGAAAAATTTTAAAAAAGGCACATTAGGACGAATTTATGCAATATTATCTATTGGCTTATTGTATGGGCTCACCATACATTTACAGTTGGTATAGATGTCGATACACGAGCTTACTTTACCTCAGCTACCATAATTATTGCAGTACTACAGGTATTATTTTACTCAGATGATTAGTTACACTACATGGAACAAAATTTAAATTTAAACCTTAATTATCAAAGATTGATAATTACCATTATATTATATATATTATATTAGGAATTTACTTTACCATAACTCAAGCATATGAATATATAGAAGCACAATTCTATGGACCTACCTTCTTTATAGCGACCAGATTCCACGGTATTCATTTAATCATTGACACCACATTTTTATTAACTTGCCTTACGCAACAACTAGCTTATCACTTCTCTCCTTAGGGTTTGAAGCCGCAACTTGATATTGACTTTTGTTGATGTAGTATGACTATTCTTACACATTTCTATTTATTGATGAGGTAATTAAATTTCTTAGTATAAGCAGCACATTTGACTTCCAATCAAAAGTAAGTAATCCATTCATTAATTATTACAATTCTAATCTCCACAATATTTCCTTTAATTATAATATTAATCTCAAAATTAATTAAAAAAGATATTTGACCGAGAAAAACTATCACCATTTGAATGTGGTTTTACCCCAAAAAGTCCTCCTCGGTTACACTTTTCCATTAATTTTTTATCATTAGAATGTTATTCCTAATTTTTTTATATTGAAATTGCTCTTATACTACCAAAAATTCCTATATAAACACTTCAGAAATCAAATACTGACGAATCTCGTCATCAGAATAAATCTTTATTTTACGCACAGGGAGTTGTTTTGAATGAAATTAAGAAATATTAAAATGAGCTATTTAATTTCCAATCGAAAAGTATTGATTAAATCAATTTACCTTTAATAAGAATCAGTTTCGACCTGATACAGAGGTAAATTTAACCTTATTAATTAGTTGAAGTCAAATAGCAACATATTAATGTTAATAATATCAATAAGAACAAACTCCAACTAAAGAAATACATTGCCAATACAACTTAAGTAATAGCGGTTAAACTCTGTTAGTATTTTTATTTTAAGTAGTTTATATAATATAATGTAATATTTACATTTTCATTGTAAAGATAATATTTATATTCTTAAATATTTAAGAAACTTAAAATTTTCCTTTGTATCTTCAGTACTTAAGTATAAAACAATTATTCTAACGAAAATAATGAAAAGTAACAACATAATTATAATTCAGTTTAAAATTATAATCAAATAAATGAAGATAATAACTAATAAAATACTTCATAAAACCATAAATACCTTGAGACCCATAATATTCTAATCACCCTTGAAAACATAAAATGAATATCCAAAAGACAGTAGTGGATAAGATAAAAATTTAGTTCTAATAATAGAAATATATCACATTCAATCCAATAAATTCTAACATATCTTAACTTACTCAAACGAATTGAAAACCTAATAAAATTTATTAAATAACCTGTATAAAACCATAAAATCGCCACAACAATAGTATGTAATTTTAATATTAACTGTAAATAAGTACTACTAGGGATAGGAAATATTACCTAAGATAATACAGAATTTCCTAAAATAGTTAAAATTAAATTTTTCCCATATATATTATAATCACAATTATTAAAATCACGCAATACAATAAAATTATTAACTAAAGAATAATAGAATAGTTGAATACATAGCTGTCAACCCTGTAGAAATGAAAAACCTGAAATAAATTTAAACATTTAACATTCTCAAGGAACACATTTCCAAAATTATATCCTTTGAATAAAATACAGACAAGAAAGGAAAACCACAAACAAATTAGCCACATGAAAACAAATGGAGCTATAAGGCATTATTATAATTAGTGAACCCATAAATTGGATATCTTGTTGGTTTAAATATAAACCATGAATTTAACAACCCGCACATAAAAAAGCAAAGAAAAATAAAGTGTAAATTAAAAGATGAAAAATTTCATTATAGGAAACCCTATGGCTAAAATTCGCATTATTACACCTGTCTTAGAGCAGATAAAGCAATAGCTTTTTTTAAAGACATAATTATCTACAATACCAGCTATAAACATAGTTAAACAACTAATAAACAATAGTTAATAATTACCAAACTGATAATAATTATCGGATTAAATGGAATTATTAAATAAACCCCAGCAGTAAGTAATGTTAATAAATGATCTTAGGCCGAAACAGGAGTAGCTGCCGCTATAGCAGCAGGCAGTCGAGCAGATAACTTTTAGTTATATAACTGCTTTATAGCAGCAATTATAGCCGTAAAACAAATTAAAGAATACACATAAGATTTGAAAAATGCATAACAAATAAAATTTAAACTACCAAAATCTAATATTCAAGATATAGAAATAAGAATAAATACACAATCCGCACAATTTCTAAGAATAGTTAGTATCCCAGCATTAAAAGACTTACTATTCTGATAATAAATAGCTAAACAGTACGAGACCAACCCCAGACCATCCCATCTGCCGGATTTGTGCAAACAAATCATTTCCAGAAATTGGCACAATATTTTTTATGAGGAAGTCGGTAATCGTGTTGGCAACCATGTTGTGTAGTTTGTATTGTAATGAAATCGTCATGTTTGTTAACGTTAAATGTTATCTTTACTTCCAACCACGCTTTGCTAAGCTTAGAAGAAGCTTAATAATAACAGGTTATGGTGCCCCGGGTGTCAGAAAGTATTTGATCCAAGAGCAGAGATTGAAATGAAAATGGCTGAAAATCGTGAAGTGATTTGTTGTCCAAAGCTAGACGGCACAAATTTCTATGAATAGCGTTTCAAGTTTAAGGCTTTATGCTTAAAGAACTCTTGTTGGGAGGCTATCGATGGTTTCAACGCAGAAGAAACCAGAAAAACTTCAAAGAAAAAGTGTTAAGGATTACTCATTACTTCGGTAACCAACGCATACCATGTTATCATGGAAGAATGTACAAGTGCGAAGGAAGCATACGAGAAACTATTTACAGAGTCTACTTATTATACAGCTCTTCACATAGCAGAATTTATGGACGGTTTAGTTAGCGTGAAGAAAACAGAAAAAATGACCATGCAAGAATACATAACCCAAATAAATTCTCATAATTAGAAACTAAAAGAATCGAAGCAAATAATACACATTCTGCGATAGCAGATTTGTACCTCAAAGTATTGAGACATAACGAGAATATGAAGCTTTTCTTCGCTTGATAAAATTAAGAGAAAGTGAATTCACAACCAGCAAGATTAGAAGTAAATTAATTCTTGAATTGCGTGAAAATTATTGGAAGGAGAAAGGTGAATTTGTCATTGCTCTGAAAGATATAAAATCACAGAATAACATTTTTTATAGGAAAAATGATGTACAGATGAAACAAGGTAGCAAATACAAACGAGTACTGTTTCCTTTATGCTTGTGGTGGTATAGGTCATTTTGGCTAATCCCCGGAACTTAATACGTCACGATTAAGCCCCTCCCGATCTGAATACGCCACGCCCACTACTAACGGTGACGTCGAAAATATTAATTGCATCATTTGCCGCGAATATTTTATCATAATATTAAATTAGTAATATGTTATAAACAAAAGTTTTCCTCCGTTTTTTTCATTTTTATTATTCAAACATTTGTAATTAAGTAACAGTAATTAATTTCTCGACTTTATCATTGACACTTTTGTAATTTATTGACATTTTTCCCTTCAGTAATATAAATTAGAAAAAATTGTATTTTAGAAAGTTTATCCTTTGTTATTCAGTTTTTAATCGATTTCAACACTTTATCAGACTTTACAGTTTTGCAACCCCTTTATCATTGAAACTTTATTGATTTAGTAACAGCTATCCCTTCAATATTTATAGATTCCAAATAATTTTTAGAACTCATTCACTGGAAAATTTTAATTTAGTGAATGATTTCCCTTCCTTTTATAGAGCTTTCTAATATGTTTATAGACTTAATTGTCAAAACGTTTGTAATTATGTAACAGGTTTCCCTTAATTTGGTACAGATGAAAAAATGGATACTTTGTGTTATTGAGTTTTTAGTGAATTTAAATAATTTATCATTGAAAAATTTGTAATAGTTTTCCTTTCATTTCATAATGCTTTGAATAAATTGAAATTTAGTACAAAATTTTTCCATCATGTTATTGAATTTTTAATTAATTTAAAGATATTTACATTTAACTTTTCTCTTCATTTTATATAACTTTGAATTATATTGAAATATATTCAATTTACAATTGAAACATTTTAAATTAAGCAAGTTTTCCCTTCTTTTCATACACATTTGAAAAAATTTAAATTTTGTATAGTATTTTCCTTGAATTTATTGACCTTTGTAATGAATTTAAAGGCTTCGTCATGGAAAGAATAGTAATTACGTAACATTACTTACTGTTATTTAAGATTTCTAAGATTGTTTATAAAAATTAATATATATACATACACATACTTTTATTTGAAAATAAGATGCGTTAATTTTTTTGTTCCTTATCTCATTTCGAACGCCTTGGTAGGTCCGGAGATTAATTTCTGCAATTCCTCGAAACATGTAAGTAAAATGTATTCCTTCATCTATTTTCTGTGCGTTTATATCTAAAATTCAATACATATACGTGTAGTTTCGGGCTGTGGCGTCACTAGATAGGTAGGCGGGACTTAAGGTCGTGACGTAGCGCACACGTCACTAGTTGTGCATCAATCAGAGGATTTCGGGGATCCATCTCTACCAGTTCCATCATTTTACCAGAGACTGCCCTTAAGTGTTAGAAGATGAACAATCAAGTCAAAATGGAGGAATGAGAAGAAAGGTGAAGCTAAAGTAGTCACTAGACCATACAAAGCTTTGTGTGCCAAGAAATCAAACCAAAATGGAAGAAAGGACCAGAGTGTTTGGTTACTGGATGGTGGAGCATCAGATTCATGACTCCAAGAAGAGATTTATTTAGAGACTTTATTGCAGTGCATGGTGATAGAAATTGTTTTCGTCTGGTAATACTTGAGATAATGTCTTCTTTCGCAACCATATTATCATTGTTGTTCCCTTCCTCTTGGATATTTTGATTAATTACTTGTGGGACAGCAAAGTCCTCTATTAGCTCTTCCGGTACGTTAAAACACAACACAGTATGGCTGATTGGTTTCGGATCGAGGTTTTTGAAATGGTGCGTTTATAAGATGCCACCGATTTCTTCAAATAATTCTGTCTCCTACGTTAACCAAAAATGAATTGAGTTGATCACTAAGTTTTACTAGACTTAGGTTTATTATGCAATCCATTAGTTCTCGATCGAGGAAATAAGATAAGTCAAATATAATATTACAATAAATAAATTCATCATTTAAGGACTAAAGAGGAAAGATACAATTCAATCTTCAATTTTCAGTCGACGGAGAAGGCAGCAGAAGATCGTGCGTAGGTTCCCGTCGAACATGAAAAAGAAAATAAGTCGGCAGTTAAATTCTAGTAAAGTGAAGTGTTCTGGAAACAGGAGACCTTTGAGCTTAAATTGTTTTCTAACATCGTATTCTTTTTTTCGAGTTCCCCTAATAATTCCTCCCTGTTATTTTTCAAATCATTTTTAACCGATTCTAGGACATTTTTTATTACTTTGGAATTTTTCCTCTCAAACAATAAAATACTAATATGATCTCAGGGGATATTGGGCCTCTCTATTGTGTAGTACGCAGTTGCTGTAAAACTAAAACATTTACATTTTACGCAGAATGATAAACAAAATGAGCAAGTTTCACAGATGCTTTCAACTTACCCAAAATTATTGGGCCTACACACATTCAGCTCTGCAATTCATCTGATGCACGGGATGGCTCGAGTTCCCGTCCACGTGCTGCAAGATTCGCGCCTTCTTTGTCTCCTGGTATCAACCGTCCACGTGATTTAGGATCCGCGCCTATCTTTATCTCCTGATATCAGCCGTCCGTCTAGATGGATGACTGTATCTAGTTGTCCAAAAATCACTCCTTCAGGAAAAACAACTAAGATATGTGACCTCGACTTGATATCTTTCTCAATATACTTGACTTTTCACTTCCGGGTCAACCAACCGACTGGATGCACTGCTCAAAAGTTATATAATGCACTTTCAGACAACATCTAATGACGCAAATTCACCCTCTGACCTTCGGGCCCGTTCTTCACCGTCTCAGTTGACAGTCCAACCCGCTCTGCTAAAACACATCCGCCACTCGATCGCCCAGCCCAGTCTGACCCTCCCACTAAATTTCAGCCCCCGGCCATCTTAAAAATCCCAGGTCGCATGATCAAACCAACCAATCGGGGCACTTTCCGAATAGAATAGATTAAAGGAGTTGAAGATTTAGATGTGCTCAAAACACACACACACAGATGTATATATATATACCTCTACTTTTCGTCAGTATTTGTGTAATCACATATTTTCAAAATTTTAAGTATGTATCAATTATATATTTGAACTAAATAGAACCATTTGTGGTGTAACTTTCAATTCTGTAGGAAGTACCTGTTCCGTCCGAAGGTGCAGCGCTGGGTAACACCTTCCTAATTAGAGCACAAGTCCTTTCTATGTATTTTGCACTAAAGTTCTTGGTCCGAGTTGAAAGAAGACACACAATCAAGAAGACTTGTTATCGTTGAAATGAGGACTAAATATATAAATTACTCTATGAAGGAAAATGTTAACTTGGATCAACTATCAGCTGCAGGTTTCAATTTCGAACAAGTGGAGAACTTTGACTATCTGGGAGCTAATATGTGTGACAGTAGACCAGAGGTTTACAGCTCGATGCACGTTATAACGGTGAATGATATCACGCTTTACTTGATGAGGTTTGATTTTAAAATATTACATTAAAATCTAAATGAAACGAAAATGGTTAACCTTTGTATGACTTTCACTTTATAAGTACTACGAAAATTTGTTTTGAAATTGGAACCGATTTCATATTGATGATCTTCCATTTGCCTAGGTTTACAATTCAAGTGACGTCAAATTGTTGTACTTCCAGCTGCAGTTTATTCTTTGCCTTTATTGGTGCTCACTTGTGGTAACATTCGTCTATTATCTACTATCGTTCACTAAAAACCCGAACCCGTCAAATTGATAACCATTAGCGACATTAAAACTAACAAATTATGTGAAAATTTAAAGTTTACATCTTGGTCTGTATTATTGTTGACACACAATTTTAGAATATTGCATCACTAAATTCAATAAAATGTGCTGAATTGTTTTCCTAGTTATAGTTACTCAAAATAAAATTAAAATAAGGGAAAGTATATACCTTTAATTTGATTATAATAAAATTCTACGGCTACCCCAATCGAAAAATTGTGAATGAAACATTCTATTATTCAAACTCTGTTAGTCTGTATTAAAATATAGTACACATATATGCCAAATAAAAAATAATAATCATTTAATAATTATTTAAATTCATATCTAGTTAACGTTAACCGGGAAAATTGCTGTCAAACAATTCTTTTTGCAAATTAATATTTAGTAAACAGTCAAGTTAGATGGCAACTGTAATCATCGTTGATACACTCACGGAGCAAAACTGTAATGGCATCTACAATCTTCTTCGCAGCCGCCGCGCAACAGTTTGATGGCAACTGCAATATTTAACGCAGCCGCCAAACAAGAGTTTGATGGCAACAGTGAATTTTCGACATCGTCGTCGCCGCCACGTAAGAGTTTGACTGCAAGAGCGATCTTCTACGTAGTCGCCGACAGCAAGAGTTTGACTGCGAGTGCGAACTTCGACCGCGTCGCCGCCGCCGCCATGCAAGGGTTTGACTGCGAGTGCGGATGTCGACCGCGTCGCCGCCGCCGCCATGCAAGGGTTTGACTGCGAGTGCGGACGTCGACCGCGTCGCCGTCGCCGAAGCCATGCAAGAGTTTGACAACGAGTGCGGACATTGACCGCGTCGTCGCCGCCGCCGCCATGCAAGGGTTTGACTGCGAGTGCGGACTTCGACCGCGTCGCCGCCGCCGCCGCCGCCGCCATGCAAGGGTTTGACTGCGAGTGCGGACTTCGACCGCGTCGCCGCCGCCGCCATGCAAGGGTTTGACTGCGAGTGCGGACTTCGACCGCGTCGCCGCCGCCATTCAAGGGTTTGACTGCGAGTGCGGACTTCGACCGCGTCGCCGCCGCCGCCGCCGCCATTCAAGGGTTTGACTGCGAGTGCGGACTTCGACCGCGTCGCCGCCGCCGCCATTCAAGGGTTTGACTGCGAGTGCGGATGTCGACCGCGTCGCCGCCGCCGCCATGCAAGGGTTTGACTGCGAGTGCGGAATTCGTCTGCGTCGCCGCCGCCATGCAAGGGTATGACTGCGAGTGCGGATGTCGACCGCGTCGCCGCCGCCGCCATGCAAGGGTTTGACTGCGAGTGCGGAATTCGTCTGCGTCGCCGCCGCCATGCAAGGGTTTGACTGCGAGTGCGGAATTCGTCTGCGTCGCCGCCGCCATGCAAGGGTATGACTGCGACTCCATTTT